>CM042389.1:31589748-31934748 GCA_023634145.1 Thymallus thymallus | reverse complement strand
ACTGCAGGGCCTGGTCAAATGTAGTGCACTCTACAAGGAATAGGGTGCCATTTGGGACGCAGGATGTGAGTGAAGAGTAACAACTGGTGCTTTCATACCTGGACCCTGTCTCTACAAGCTACGGTAATGTGGGAGATTAACTCCTACACAGGGAGAGTGTGCGATTGAGTGTGAAACATGAAGTGTAGAGGGTTCTTTGCTGTGAGTATAAGTGAGAGTGTGTATGAGTGGTAGGTCTCATTTGTGCTTGTGTAGGCTAAAGGATGTATGCATTGATTTGAGAATGTGTGTATTACTGCACAAGCAGGGGTGTACATGTGTGTGTTGACATGCACTCTTGATAGCTGTGAGTGTGTTTTTGCGTGCATTCTTGTGTTAACTTGCACACAAGTGTGTGGTGCAGTGAGGGCAGCCTGCCCTTTGACTGAAAAAGTATGCTACCTAGCAGCAAGTGATACATTAATACAGTCTCTCTCTCTCTCTCTCTCTCTCTCTCTCTCTCTCTCTCTCTCTCTCTCTCGCATCCTCATGCCTGCTACACACTATAGAGCTGACCCAAACCAAACTGAGCTGACCCGAACCAACAATGGTAACCTAATATGTATCTGTAAATGAGTGAATGAAAGTGGAGCTTAAAATATGTCTGATGGATACCACGGCAAGATATCAGGATTTTTGGTGTGGAAGGAAGGAGAACGCCAAAGCAGATACACTAACAGAGAGGAATAGTGAGGAAAGGGTGAGAATAAAAATAAAAGGGAATCACAGAGATGAACAAATTGATAAATATAGTTGCAAGCAGCCAAACTGCTGGCCATCATATTTTTATGCCTCACCGGGGTGCTGTGCCGTCGTCAACATAGACCTGGAACTGTTGGGGTGTTAGGACCTAGTTTAACAATTATGCATCCATCCGTGAGTAACTCTGGTCTGTAATCACTCATTCACTCAGGACTTATTTTTTAATTAATGTCTGTATATACATATTCATGTACAGTTGTTATATCATATCACGTGCCATATTGTAAGTAATTATTGGACTGAACTTACGTAGTCATTCACTCAGGAATGCATATTAGTATCCTGTCAGTTGTATCTTTTTTTCATTGCTTTTAGCATATTGAATGTGCAATACGTGCAGTTATCTATAATTAAATCTATCTATCTATCTATCTATCTATCTATCTATCTATCTATCTATCTATCTATCTATACTTATTTTGGACCATTTTTAATTATGTTGACTACTTTAAATGTATTTTTAAAGACTAGCTTAAACATTATGGCAGCTATAAACCAATGAGCTTGCATGAATAGTTTTTTCTGCCCAACAGCGGACAAACAGAACCATACCCTACAGGTAGTTATAGCGCATATCATTATTACATGAGATGGTGTGACCTATGGCCCTTCATCATCCTCCTAGGCCTTATTATCTCATGGGAATGAGTATTTTCCCACAATTTTTTGGCAGAACTGGAATAATAATAATAGCCAACGCCATGAAATACAATAGGGTTTCTAGCAGCTTTGCTGCATTTTACCTCTAAAACCAGAAGCAAAGTAGATTTGAGAAGTGGTTGTTGAGAATGCCATGCCATAAACCAGAGAGGAGAGACAGGGGCTGCGGAGAGATGGATAGAGGGGTATAGGAGGGGATATGGGTTTTCTGCATCGTTCTGTTTCTCCAAACGTCAAATGTCAAAGTTGCTCAATTTTAAGTTAAGGGTTAAGGTTTTAAATAGAGTTAAAACATTATGTTTAGATATTCATTCCAAATGGTTACCATCAAGTAAGCTTGGGTTTTGATAGGGTGTTGTGGATAGGCGTAATTTGCGAGCTCCGGCTCCGATGGTCGCAGGTTCAATCCCAGTGATAGGCACTTGTTTTTGCAACTTTGAAAATTTTACGTTTGGAGCAACTTCAAAAGTTGACGTTTGGAGATTTGTGGAAAAACGTTGAATTCGGCAGTGAGAGCTTGTTGGAATTGATAGCGTGTGTGTATGTGTGTGTGTGTGTGTGTGTGTGTGTGTGTGTGTGTGTGTGTGTGTGTGTGCAAGTGTGTTTGCATGCATGCTAGTGTGAATGCATTCAGACCTGCTTGTGTGTGACGTGTGTGTGTGCGTGCCGTTAAAGTGTATGCACGCCACAGTAAATCACACGTGTGGATAATTGGCTAAGAGTCGTAATCAGTCAGCTGTTGCTCAACACAAGGCCACAATGTGTGTTTTTCCTCTCTGTGTAAATGCGCTAACTCTGCTACTAATGCCTATTCACTCATTCACTACAACTATACATATTGTCAGAAAGATAATGTATAGTAGGTGTGTGCTGACATGGCCATACTTGTATTCGTAAATTGACAGTTGATACACAACCAAAAGTAGGTGGACACCTGCTCGTCAAACATCTCATTCCAAAATCATTGGCATTAATATACTGTAGAGTTGGTCCCCCCTTTGCTGCTATAACAGCCTCCACTGGTAAGGCTTTCCACTAGATGTTGGAACATTGCTGTGGGGACTTGCTTCCATTAAGTGAAAAGAACATTAGTCGGGCACTGAGTTCGGGCACTGATGTTGGGCGATTAGGTCTGACTGCATTCCAATTCATCCCAAAGGTGTTCGATGGGGTTGAGGTCAGGTCTCTGTGCAGGCCAGTCAAGTTCTTCCACACCAATCTCGACAAACCATTCCTGTATGGACCGCACTTTGTGAACGGGGGCATTGCCATGCAGAAACAGGAAAGGGCCTTCCCCAAACTGTTGCCACATACTGTAGTTGGAAGCACTGAATTGTCTAGAATGTCATTGTATGATGTAGTGTTAAGATTTCCCTTCACTGGAACTAATGGGGCCTAACCAAAACCATGAATAATAGCCCCAAGATCTTAGGCTTGTGTGCGGCTGCTTGGCCATGGAAACCCATTTCATGAAGCTCCCGATGAACAGTTCTTGTGCTGACGTTGCTTCCAGAGGCAGCTGGGAATTTGGTAAGGAGTGTTGCAACAGAGGACAGACCATTTTTATGCGAAACGCGCTTCATAACTCGGCGGTCCCTTTCTGTGAGCTTGTGTGGCTTAGTGGCTGAGCCATTGTTGCTCCTAGACGATTCCACTTCACAATAACAATATTTACAGTTGACCGGGGGAGATCTATTTTGACAAACTGACTTGTTGGAAAGGTAGCATCCTATGACGGTGCCATGTTGAAAGTCACTGAGCTTTTCAGTAAGCCCATTCTACTGTCAATGTTTGTCTATGTAGATTACAGGGCTGTGTGCTCGATTTTAAAACACGTCAGCAACAGGTGTGACTGAAATAGCCAAATCCACTAATTTGAAGTGGTGTCCACATACTTTTGTATATACAGTTGTCATGACTGTCCTGGGAGGATCCAAATGGGTCTAAATAGTTTCTAAATGTACCCAAATATTATGTCTTTGTCCCTCCTCTCCATCTCTTTTGTAACAAGCAATCATATTGTGTCAGTCCGCTAGGGACCTGTTTCCATCGTTTTAAGTTTTCCGTCCATAATCTGTACAGTGTGTGCATGTTTATCCTGCTAGTAAATAAATAATAAAAGCAATTTGTGTAGCACTGAATCAAAAGCAAGGCTCGGGTTTTTGCAGATGCAAGGAAGATATGACTGTTCAGAATGATGATGATACACAATGTTATCATTAATAAGTTGACTGTTTATCGATGTGATAGGTAGAGACCTCTTAGAGTTTAATTTGGGAGATGGTAACTCTTTATCCTAATGAGTTAATTGTTACATGATTAATTTAATCGGGTAACAATTAAACTTTGATAGTTAATTAGAGATAACAGTCCTCAGATTAATGTTTAAAGTCATGTCACGACATATTGGTGCCCCCTGTGAGGAATCTAAAACAAAATTAGGTCTTACTCTTGAATTCAGCCTACAGGAATTGTGTAACAAATTATAGACTAAAGAGCAGTAGGCAGGATTGTCATTGAATGTTGTGTGTGATTCCTTTTGACCAAGATACTAGAGAGATTGACTCCGGTGTTGTATACCTGACAAAGTGTCAGAGTGTGTAGGGTGAATTACAAGCCAATTAAGGACCTTTGAGAACATATATTTTGTTTGGCCAAAGCAAAGTTAATATCTCGCTCTCACGCTTCAGTATTTATTTATGTTATCGCGTGTTCCGGTAATTTTGCTAGCAAGAAATGTCGATTGGGTTGAATGTGAGACGTTGTCAGTAAACCCATTCTCGAACTGAAAGGAACCTGTTGTGCTTGAAGTGAACATTCGGGTACAAGAACGGCTAGCTTTGCATTATAAACTAAGCTAAACTAAGAAACAGAGAAGCTTTTCTACTTTGTTACAGTGAAATCCCGCACCTTGGGCGACGGAAGTCCCACCTTCGCAGGATTCCATGTGATTTCAGGGGTAAGTGACCCCTTGTGGTGAAGAATCTTCAGGATAATTAATAAATACATTAATTAATCAAATAAATGTGAGGGCAAATGTCTTCGCACATCTGTAACAACTTTATGGTATCCAACTAATCTCAACTGATTGGATATCGTTGTCTCATTCAATTTAAATTTAAAACAAGTTAAATTGCCAAACAAACCTTTTACCAGGTTGATAATTTGGATAAGAACCAAATTAATATGTTCCAACAAATGAGACATTTTAAACTTTTCCACATTAACCTAGATACAGTGACACTTTCAGGTGAATTAAAGTTGAATTCCAAGATAGCCTATACAGGTATGATTAATCATTAACATTGCTTAATCAATAAAATTTGCTTTTGAAAGTTCATGCTTCCAACTCAAAACCCAAACTTAATAACAATAATATTGTGCAAGCAATTGGAGGGGGAAATACTCCATTCCCTTGCTAATTAGTGAACCCTCACCCACGGAAAGATTGATCGCTGACCTCAGTAGAAACAGAAGAAATTGCGACAAACACCCTCCAAAATAAACCATCAGGCGTAGGCCTTGTAAAGGTTCTCTCCAGTTTAGCCCTGATGTATGCCCACCATCAGAGATTGACATTGGTCCAGTACCGCAGTGAACAGCAGAAGCACAAGCAAGAAACAGTTGATATGAAGGGACAGGTGGAAAGAACCATGAAACGAATGACAAAAACAGAAAAACAAAAGAGAGCCTAGGAACTGCGTTTGAAAACGGAACAATTCAAATAAATGGCAAAAACGTATGACGACGAACAAGCACAAACTTGAACAGAATCGTCTTCTACAGGAACAAAATTGCCTTCTACAGGAACAACTCGATATAGCCAAACTAGATAAATCTGACAAGTTATCTACAAACAGGAGTGCGCAACTTGATAACATGCATGCAGTTTTGTTGAACGTTACTCAAAGTAGCATGTTTTGGTCCAAATGCTGCAGACCAAAGACAATCAGTTAATGAACACAATGACCAAGATGGATGACAAATCAGCAGAACTCAGTGAAGTCGCTGGCCAATTGAATGATGAGATAATCCAGGTGAGGAAAATGTGATCCGTTTCAGGAAACTAGGTTTATGTCACTGGTCACTACTTCACAGAAGAGCCGTTTGCAGCTTTTATTTAAATGTATTGCGTAGTAAAACTGCATAAACCTAACAATGTCAAGTTAAAGTGTACTTTTAGCTAGCTAACGTTAGCTAGCTGGCTTGCTAGCTAACATTATATGTATGCTCTCCACTTTCTGGAGGACCAAGTTTTGAAAATCAGTGTAATTTGAGTATGATATCTAAGGAGATGGAGAAAACACCTGTCCGGAATTACATCTTCAAACTAAGGGCAACCATGGCATCCGACAGGAGACGCTTCCAACCATTATGTACAGTGGGGAGAACAAGTATTTGATACACTGCCGATTTTGCAGGTTTTCCCACTTACAAAGCATGTAGAAGTCTCAAATTTTTATCATAGGTACTCTTCAACTGTGAGTGACGGAATCTAAAACAAAAATCAAGAAAATTACATTGTATGATTTTTAAGTAATTAATTTGCATTTTATTGCATGACATAAGTATTTGATCACCTACCAACCAGTAAGAATTTCGGCTCTCACATACCTGTTAGTTTTTATTTAAGAAGCCCTCCTGTTCTCCACTCATTACCTGTATTAACTGCACCTGTTTGAACTCGTTACCTGTATAAAAGACACCTGTCCACACACTCAATCAAACAGACTCCAACCTCTCCACAATGGCCAAGACCAGAGAGCTGTGTAAGGACATCAGGGATAAAATTGTAGACCTGCACAAGGCTGGGATGGGCTACAGGACAATAGGCAAGCAGCTTGGTGAGAATGCAACAACTGTTGCCGCAATTATTAGAAAATGGAAGAAGTTCAAGATGACAGTCAATCTCCCTCGGCCTGGGGCACCATGCAAGATCTCACCTCATGGGGCATCAATGATCATGAGGAAGGTGAGGGATCAGCCCAGAACTACACGGCAGGACCTGGTCAATGACCTGAAGAGAGCTGGGACCACATTCTCAAAGAAAACCATTAGTAACACACTACGCCGTCATGGATTAAAATCCTGCAGCGCACGCAAGGTCCCCCTGCTCAAGCCAGCGCATGTCCAGGCCCGTCTGAAGTTTGCCAATGACCATCTGGATGATCCAGAGGAGGACTGGGAGAAGGTCATGTGGTCTGATGAGACAAAAATAGAGCTTTTTGGTCTAAACTCCACTCGCCGTGTTTGGAGGAAGAAGAAGGATGAGTACAACCCCAAGAACACCATCCCAACCGTGAAGCATGGAGGTGGAAACATCATTCTTTGGGGATGCTTTTCTGCAAAGGGGACAGGACGACTGCACCGTATTGAGGGGAGGATGGATGGGGCCATGTATCGCGAGATCTTGGCCAACAACCTCCTTCCCTCAGTAAGAGCATTGAAGATGGGTTGTGGCTGGGTCTTTCAGCATGACAACGACCCGAAACACAAAGCCTGGGACACTAAGGAGTGGCTTCAACCAGACCCCCTCCCACCCGCAGAGTGGGGGAGGAGGGAACTGGGCCGGGTTGACAGCTCATGCCCTGTTGTAAATTAAAGGAGAAGAAGACTCTCTCTTCCCCTCCAGTATTAACCCAAGGAATGTCCTTTGTTAACAGACTTTTCCCGGTGAAACTCTTAACACGTTCAAAAAGTGAATACTGGAACAATATTTCTAACATAAGAAGGTGGGAAATGGTCAGAAGAGGTCTATAGAACAATAATGTAAATTGGGTTGTTCTTTTGTGATGTCATTAAAAATGGTATAAAGGAAATACTCTAACTTAGAAAGAATACCCACTTTATGTCAAATTTCCATCCAATACGTTGTGCATATAATATGAAAAATGATTAAAGTATTTTTGTTAATATAGGAATATGATTTTAGAAGCCATAAGAGATCATTTGATATCTATAAACTTTGCACAGTAAGTAGCCACGCCCCGAGTGATGTCAGAGAGCGTGTCAGCCTGACGGAACCGGCCCTTTCGACCAGAGTGTATAAAAGGATTGGTTAAGAATTAGCATACCAGACCAGGTATACTTTTTTTTTCATACTGGTCCCCTGTGGGAATCTAACCCACAACCCTGGCGTTGCAAGAGCCATGCTCTACCATCTGAGCTACACGGGACTACATCTTCAAAGGATAATCTCCAGAGTGAATAGAAGTGAAATCAACTCTGTAGTTCTGTTCAGGACTTCATGAGAAGTCATTGGAGACCGGACAACTAAGAAGAAGGGCATTGTGAACCAAACGGGTGGTGGTTCTTGTGCAAAGTATATGTTTACTGTGAGAGTAGTTTCTAAATGTACCAAAGTGTTATGTCTCCATTTCCATCGTATTAAGTTTCCATAATCTGTACAGTGTGTGTATGTTTATCCTGTGTTATTATATAGTTAGCTAGTAAATAAATTATTAAAACAATTTGTGTAGTACTGAATCATAAGTAAGGCTTGGGTTTTTGCAGATGCAAGGAGGAAATACAACATTCAGAATGATGATATGATACAAGGTTACCATTAATAAGTTGACTGATTATCGATGTGAGAGGTAAAGACCTCTTAGAGTTTAATTAGGGAGATGGCAACTCTTTAAACAACTACTCCCATGGTGCCCCAAATCCTAATGAGTTAATTGGTACCTGATACCTGATTAATTAATTTAGAGATAACAGTCCTCAGATTTAGGTTTAAAGCTTGTCACGACACAGTGTTTTCAGAAAATATTCAGACCCTTTGACTTTTTCCACATTTTGTTACATTACAGCCTTATTCTAAAATGGATCAAATAGATTTTTTTCTTCTTCAGTCTACACACAATAATATTTTTGGTGGTATATATAAAAAGTACTAAACTAAAATATCACATTTAAGTAAGTATTCAGACCCTTTACTCAGTACTTTGTTGAAGTACCTTTCACTGGAGAGCCACTACGGGTGCTAGCTAATGACACTGAGAGCCTCTCTCGGCGGGCATATGCTCACATACCCCCTCCGTGCAGAGCGAGCTAGCAAGGGACCAGTTCAAACAGGTGCTCTCTCCTACAAAGCTGCTGCGCATACAGACCCAGCTTGCTCATCCTGAGTCATTGCAGATAGCTTCCAGGGTCTGCTGGGGGTGTGGCCAGCCAGGCCATCTGCGCCAGGATTGCCCCATGTTCCCCAGAGCTCAGGGAAAAGGCTTGGGGTACGCATAGGAGCAAGGCTCCACGTCCCCCAGAAGCAGACGAGTGCAAGCGGATGGAGCCTGTTGTTGTGGTGGGCCGGACCTGTGTTGGGGACTTTTGTAATGTCCCTGTCACTGTGGAGGGGGTGCCCTGCCCTGGTGGACACTGGGTCCACAGTAACCCTGGTAAGGCCGGATATTGTGACAGGTTGGACTCAGTTTGAGCCCACAACTGTGCAGCTCCGCACAGTCACAGGTGAACTGGCACCCATGAAATGGAAGGGAATAATGACTCAGGCAGCAGGGGGCAGGACTGTACGTCATCCGGTGTGGGTGGCGGCTGTGCAGGACCCTTGTATCCTGGGGTTGGACTTTCCTATGAGCACAGGCTGCCAGTTAGTCCTAAATGGGGGCACACTGAACTTCAAGGGAGGGCCGGCAGTCACCATGGCCCCCCCTAATGTCACGTTCACAGCGGGCAGACTTCATCGAGTCCTCAGACAGCCCCTGGGCGGCACCAGTCGTCGTGGTTCCTAAGAAGGGGGACAAGCTGAGGTTCTGTGCGGACTACAGGTGGGTGAATGAGGTAACCAGGAAGGACTCATACCCAATACCACGTATCGATGAGTCGCTGGACCTGGTTAAGGGGTGCTCCTGGTTCTTCTCACTAGACCTCAACAGTGGCTACTGGCAGGTGCCCCTCTCCCCAAAGGCCAGAGCCAAAACTGCGTTCTCCACTAACAGAGGACACTGGCAGTTTAAGGTCCTGTGCTTCGGCCCTGGGGGCTCTATGGCATGAGCTGGAGAGGTTGGCTGCCACAGGCCTGAAGCTCCACCCAGAGAAGTGCCACTTCATGAGGAGAGAGGTGTCCTTCTTAGGCCACCGAGTGGGGAAGTAGGATATCAGCACCACGGAGGACAAAGTGGGGGCTGTCCGAGACTGGCCCACCCCCACCAACCAGCATCAGCTGAAGAGCTTCCTGGGGCTGACCTCGTACTACAGGAGGGTTTGTACGGGTCTTCACAAGCATCGCTGATCCCCTAAACCGCCTGCTGCTGAAGGACAAGGCCTTCACTTGGACAGTGGAATGCGAGGAGGCCTTCAACACCCTCAAACGTGCACTGATCGAGGCCCCTGTGTTTGCCGCCCCCTGACCTCACCTTGCCCTTTATCCTGGACACAGACGCGAGCAATGTGGGCATGGGTGGGGTGCAGGCCCAGGTAGGGCCAGAGGGGGAGAGAGTGGTGGCGTACTTCAGCAAAACATTCAACAAACATGAGTGCCGCTACTGTGTCGCCCGGCGGGAGCTCCTTGCTGTTGTGGCTTCCATCAAGCACTTCAAGTACTACCTGGGTGGCCTGACCTTTACTGACCACTATTCTCTCCAGTGTCTCATGTCTTTCAGAGGGGCAGGTTGCACGCTGGGTGGAGGAACTGTGAGCGGTGAGAGGGCCGTGAGAGAGAGCTGTGTGCAGAGGAGGGGGTCTGTGCCACAGTGTGTCGGGCGAGCGGGCCTGTCTGCTGTGACTGTCGTTGTGGCTGAATGGGGGCAGCAGCAGGGATGGGATACAGACCTACAGCCGGTGCTACAGTGGCTAGAGGCGCAGCTGAGGCCACCTTGGGAAGAGGTGACAGCACTCTCACTCATGACCAAAAGTTTGTGGTCAAATTTTGAGAGACTAGGGCTGGCTGATGGTGTGCTACAGCGGGCATGGAAGGAGTCAGCTACGGGAGAGGAGAGGTGGCAGGTGGTGGTCCCAAAAGCACTGCGGGAGGTTGTGCTCCACCTCAGGTGAACCAGAGCACTCATGGGGGGGTGGGGACTGGACACTTTGAGGTCACAAAAACACTCTGCAGCCTCAGTCAGGGCTTTTACTGGGGGCCACACAAGAGGGATGTGGAGGACTTTTGCAGCCGGTGTGACAACTGCACAGCGAGAAAGGGCCCTCCAGGGCGCTCTCATACTCAGTTCAAACAGTTCCCAGTTGGGGCTCCAATGGAGACGGTGGGAGTGGATGTAGATGGGCCGTTCCCCACCACAGACAGTGGAAACCGCTGGGTGCTCATGTCGATGGACTATTTCACAAAATGGACAGCCATAGTAGTACGGCACCCCTGGAGCAAATTAGGGTTAAGTGCCTTGCTCAAGGACACATCGACAGGTTTTCACCTTGTTGGCTCGGGGATTCGATCCTTTCGGGTTACTGGCCCAATGCTCTAGCCACTAGGCTACCTGCCGCCCTAAATTCCCCTCTCTGGCAATGACATTCCCCAGGAACCCACCCCCAGGCTCCGCAGACAAAGCTCCAGACAGCCCACTACCCCAGTCTCCCTCCCTGTGTCACCACTTGGTTCCCAGGAGCCACGGACTGTATTCCCTGTTCCCTCATCCTTGTCTCACATGTCCCTGCCTTCATCCCCTGGGCCCCAGATGGGCAGACCCCTGCCACAGACTGAGCCCCCTGTTTCACATCTGGACACTCTGCGACCATCACGGCCACGCAGGTAAAGGAGACCTCCGGGTCGCTTCAGAGACTTTGTTTGTTCCCTCGGGGAAAAACAAACCCCCAAACCCCAATAAATAACACAGTTTGTCCCCCTTCTTTAGAAATGATATGAACATTTGTTGAACATTTCACCTGGAGTTGTTTACATGTTTATATCTACAAGCACGCATCACCTCAGGTGAACCAATCAGACATAGAAATGAACCTGGCTAGTGCATTACCTGGAATGGCAAACAATCCACTGTGGTGGGTGGATACTGCCGCCTTGTTGTTAATTTACATACAGAGAGTGGCTTGTTTGTATTTGTGTGTGTTCGGGAGGCATTGTTAATGGTGTGGCATGGATGGAGATAGCAGAAAGTTTATTTCCTGTGGGAGGGACATGGGCCCATTGAGACAGACAGGAAAAGGAAGTCCCCAGGGAGGTCAATTAGAAGAGAGGCAGATAAAGCAGACGTTTTACAAAAGGACCTATGGCACAAATGATTGTGTCGGCTGGCATTTATGTACACACCGTAAACACACACACACACACACGCACGCACACTCACACACACACACACACAAGCACGCACACAAGCTCACACGCACGCACGCACACTCACACACACACACAAAATCAAGGTAACTTCCCGTTGTTTGTTCAATTTATTTTCTGCAAAGTGATAGGGTTACCACTGTGGGTAATTCTCTTACATTACACATGCACCTCTTTCTCAGTTTCTCTCCATGCTCTCCTTTTTTTTAGTTTTTTCATCAAACAGTCTCTACCTTCTCCCTACCTCTTCCCTTTGTCTTTTCCTCACTTCTCTCTCCTCTCTGCATTCCATCTCTCCTCCTGTGTGTGCTTGTCTGCCTGCCTATACCTACCTGTCTGCCTGTGTGTGCTTGCAGGTATGTGTGTACAGGACATTAATAACCGTGCTGGTAAGTGAGCCGAAGATAGATAGTGTTGTGCGTCAAGCTCTAAGTGACTCCTGTGTTTCAACAACACACACCATGATAGTCCTTGGGAGGGTGTGGATTAATCTAGCAGATGTATGTCTAAATCTGTCACAGACAAGAGAAATGCACCCTCTGCCTTTCTCACACCTGTATCAGTCTCCTGGAGAAATACACACCCACAGTCACACACCGTAGACCGTACACACAGCACACAAGTTATACCCCCACACAAACACAACATATTCACTCACGTACGGACACACACTCCGGTCATATGTAGGAGAAATACACACTCCTAGCCACAAACACGTGGACCGAACACACAACAGCACATACTATAAGTAACAGGCCTGTCCCCTCATACGCAAGCACAACACACACTCACTCACATACGAACACACACACTTTTCATACTAATTTGTATGGTGATAAAACACATTGACACAACTTTGCACCCATACACACACTCGTAGGTGCACGTTTACAAACACTGCCTTAAGGTTGTCTGCTGTAAATGATAAGTGCCTTGGCACATCTATTTTTCTAACACAGGCATAGAAATATCATTTAGTTAATCTAGTACTTCCTTTTCTATGTGTCCAGGGGTGAGCAGAGAACACAGGCGATTGGATGACAGTAGTAAGGTTTGGTTTCTAATCTGCCCAAATGGGATGACAACCGCTCAGTGACGCTAATGTGACTAACCAATCACAGCTCTTCTTATCGCCTCCCTGTGAAAATACACTGGCTTTGTGTTAAAATGTTACAAACTGTCCAATCCTTGCTTAAACTGTCCAATCCTTGCTTAAACTGTCCTTGTTTCCTAAATTCTTCACCTCCTCAAAGCTAATTGGATGTCCGGGACAGGGTTGAGTTCATTCCCATTTAAAATCTATTCATTCAGGAAGCAGACTGAAATTAACGTTTTTTTAAAGTCTCATAGAGAAGCATTCCTGAATTGACTGAATTGAATAGAATTGACCTGTCAGGTTTCTAGGGTATCTAGGGTAGTGACAGGATAAATTCTAGTATAGAGTTCTAGCTGACTCTATGTGCATTTTGTGTTTGGTTCCCAATTAGAGGCAGCTGCTATGCGTTGTCTCTAATTGGGGATCCTATTTAAGTTCTGGTCTTTTCCCCTGTGTTTGTGGGATATGGAGGACCCACCAGTACCATTATCCTCGTGGGGTGCAGAGGAGCCAGAGTGCCTATGGGGGACGAAGACTAAAGAGGAGGAGGAGTACCTGGCAGGATTATACGAAGGGATTATGGAGGAATTCAGGCAGCAATGGGGGGAGGTCGTCGATGAGACATCGGATTCGGAGTCAATGGTGCCAGCAGTGCGCATCCCCAGTCCAGTATGTCCAATGACAGTTTCCTGTACCAGGTATCCAGTACGCATCCACAGTCCGGTACGTACAGTACCAGCCTCCCACACCAGATCTCCAGTGTGCCTACCCAGCCCGGTGCGTGCTGTTCCGGCTCCCCGCACCAGGTCTCCCGTGCAGGTTCTCAGCCCGATACCTCCAGTGGCAATGCTAAGACCATGGGGGAATTGGAAAGTGAAAGATGAGGAAGAGCACCTGTTGAGATATTTTGGCTGCGCCGGATCTCCAGTATGCATCCCCAGTCCGGTACGTCCAGTGCCAGCCTCCGCGCCAGACCTCCAGTGCGCATATCCAGCCCAGTCTGTCCAGTGCCAGCCTCCCACACCAGGTCTTAGTGTGTGTCCAGCCCGGTATGTCCAGTGCCAGCCCCGCGCACCAGAGTTCCAGTGTCGGTTCCTAGCCCGGTAGCTCCAGTGCGTGTTCCTAGCCCAGTAGCTCCAGTGCGTGTTCCTAGCCCGGTAGTGCCAATGCCGGTCCCCAGCCCGGTAGCTACAGTGTCGGTTCCTAGCTCGGTAGCTCCAGTGCCGGTTCCTAGCCCGGTAGCGCCAGATCCGGTTCCTAGCCCGGTAGCTCCAGTGCGTGTTCCTAGCCCGGTAGTGCCAATGCCGGTCCCCAGCCCGGTAGCTCCAGTGTCGGTTCCTAGCCCGGTAGCTCCTGTGCTGGTCCCTAGCCCGGTAGCTCCTGTGCCGGTTCCCAGCCCGGTGTCTAGTCCAGCCCCGAGGTCGGAGCCGCCCTCCGTGCCGGTGCCCAGTCCGTGACCGGCGTCCAGTCCAGCCCCGAGGTCGGAGCTGCCCTCCGTGCCGGTGCCCAGTCCGGGACCGGCGTCCCGCACTGTTCCAGAGCCGGATCCTCCACCCGAACCAGTGCCATGTCCTGCTCCCGGGCTGAAGCCCCCGCCCGACCTGGTGCCATGTCCTGGTCCAGGACCTTAGCCTCCGCCCGACCTGGTACCGCGTCCTGCTCCGGGGCCAGGGCCTCAATTGACGCCAGCGTCCCACCCTAGACCCTCCCTTTGTTGTTACTGCTGGTCTCATAGTAATTGATCTTTAATGAACATAAACACGTTTAGCATCTCCAGGCCTCCACACATACAAGCCGCTGAATTGCACCTATGGAAAATCTACATTTTAAAAAGTCTAATAAACCCATTTAATATACACCATAACAATAAATCCGTTATTTATTTTAGGCAGTTCCAAAGAAACATAATAATATGAATACAATTTTTTTCAGAAGAACAAAATAGGAGTTGGCCTACTGTATGTTATCTAGCTATGCACCATGCCATAATATGTAGTCCTGTTAATTCAGCAGACAAGATATGCTTATAAATCCCATATCATTATTTTATATTATATGATTTTATAGTAAGAATAATAAAACCGAACATAGCTGAAAAAAAGGAAAGGATATTTTTCCCATTCTGGAGCGAGTGGGCAGATGAAGTGACTATGTTGAGTGTAAAAGTGGTCATTTGAAACAGGTCCTATATGCTAGATTTAGAGTTATTTGTCAACTTTAGTTGTGAATGATACAAACCTTAGAATGTCTTAGAAATCAAGACATATATGGGCTGAATGATGCGACTACAATGTCTTCAGAAAGTATTCACACCCCTTGACTGTTTACACCTTTTTTTGTGTTACAGCCTGAATTTAAAATGTATTAAATTGAGATTTGTTGTCACTGGCCTACACACAATACCCCGTAATGTCAAAGTGGATGATGTTGGGCCTCCCGAGTGGCACAGCGGACACACTACGGTTCATATCCCGGCCTGTGCCACAACCGGCAGTGGTCGGGAGTGCCATAGGACGGTGCACAATTGGCCCAGTGTCGTCTGGGTTAGGGGAGGGTTTGGCCGCTGGGGCTTTACTTGGCTCATTGCGCTCTAGCGACTCCTTGTGGCGGGTCGGTTGCCTGCGGGCTGACCCCGGATGCCAGTTGAACAGTGTTTCCTCCAACACATTGGTTTGGCTGGCAGGTGTTAAGGAGCAAGGTTAGGCGGGTCTTGTTTTGGAGGACACATGACTCCACCTTCGCCTCTCCCGAGCTCATTGGGGAGTTGCAGCGATGAGCCAAGATCGAAACATTTTGGAGTAAAAAGGGCATACAAAAATGCCCGGTATTTTAGCTTTCCAAATTCATAAAAAATGGAAAGCTAAAATGTCTTGAGCCAATAAGTACTCAACCCTTTAATTATGGCAAGCCTCAATAAGTTTTATGTGTGCTTAACAAGTCACATAAAAAGCTGCATGGACTCTGTGGGCAATAAAAGTGGTTAACATGATTTTTTAATGACTACCTTATCTCTTTATCCCAGACGTACAATTATCTGTAAGGTCCCTCAGTCCAGCAGTGAATTTGAAACACAGCTTTAATGGCTGTGATACAGGAAAACTGAGGATGAAAAGAAGGAAGTCTGTACAGAATAAAAATATTACAAAACATGCATCCTGTTTTCAATAAGGCATTACTGTAAAACTAAAAAAAATGTGGCAAAGAAATTAACTTTATGTCCTGAATACAAAGTGTTGTGTTTGGGGAAATCACTAAGTACCACTCCTCACTCACCCACAAAAAGAAATGGAATAGAGCTAAGCAGAGGCTAAATCTGGTTCAGTCTGTTTTCCACCAGACACTGGGAGACAAATTCACCTTTCAGCAGGACAATAACCTAAAACACAAGGCCAAAATATACACTGGAGTTGCTTACCAACAAGACATTGAATGTTCATGAGTGACCTAGTTACATTTTACTTAAATTGTCTTGAAAATATAAGACTTGAAATTGTCTGTTTAGCAGTGATCAACAACCTACTTGACAGAGCATGGAGAATAGAAAAATATACATAATGTTGAACAATCCACGTGTGCAAAACTGTAATTGTTGCTAATGGTGATTGTAACATGTATTGACTCAGGGAGTTGAATACTAATGTGAACAAGATATTTTAGTATTTTTGTTTTCTTCCACTATATTGTGTAGATCATTGACAAAAAATGACAATGAAATCAATTTGAATCCCACCTTGTAATCCAACAAAATGTGGAAAAAGTAAAGGGGTGTGAATACTTTCTGAAGGTGCGCTATGTTCCTTGTCTCGGGCTGCACACGCTGTCCTCTCATCAAGTGATAATACTCTCACCCATCAAACTATTTTCAATGTAATCTAGTCTTTACTAATATGTGAAATTAGTTTTGATTTGTATATAGCATATACACTGAGTGTACAAACCATTAGGAAGACCCCCTTTTGCCCTCAGAACAGCCTAAATGTATCGGGCATGGTGTCTAAAGCGCTCCACAGGAACACTGGCCCATGTTGACTGCAAATGCTTCCCACAGTTTTGTCAAGTTGTCCTTTGGGTGGTGGACCAATCTTGATACACATGGGAAACTGTTGAGTGTGAAAAACCCAGCAGTGTTTTAGTTCTTGACACACTCAAACTGGTGTGCCTGGCACCTTCTACCATACTCTGTTCAAAGGCAAGGGGTCTCAATACATTCCGAATGCACTGTCTCAAGGCTTAAAAATCCTTCTTTAACCTGTCTCCTCCCCTTCATCTCCACTGATTGAAGTGGATTTAACAGGTGACATCAATAAGGAACTATAGCTTTCACCTGCATTCACCTGGATAATCTACATCTTGGAAAGAGAGCAAGTTTTGTTCCTAATGTTTTGTGCACTCAGTATATTCAGTATATATATATAAACCCTTGAATGAGTAGGTGTCCAAACTTATATATATATATATACAGTATATATTGTACAGGTCAAAAGTTTGTACACCTACTCATTCAAGGGTTTTTCTTTATTTGTACTATTTTCTACATTGTATAATAATAGTGAAGACATCAAAACTATGAAATAACACATATGGAATCATGTAGTAACCCAAAAAGTATTTGTAAAATATTTTATATTTTAGATTCTTCAAATCAGCCACCATTTGCATTGATGACAGCTATGCACACTCCTGGCATTCTCTCAACCAGCTTCACCTGGAATGCTTTTCCAACAGTCTTAAAGGAGTTCCCATATACTGTATGCTGAGCACTTGTAGGCTGCTTTTCCTTCACTCTGCGGTCCAACTCATCCTAAACCATCTCAATTGGGTTAAGGTCATCTGATGCAGCACTCCATCACTCTCCTTCTTGGTGAAATAGTCCTTATTAATAAAAAAAAATAATAATAATAATTTTAACCTTTATTTAACTTGGCAAGTCAGTTAAGATCAAATTCTTAATAGCTTGTACACAGCCTGGAGGTGTGTTGGGTCATTGTTGAAAAACAAATGATAGTCCCACTAAGTGCAAACCAGCTGGTTAAGTGTGCCTTGAATTCTAAATAAATCAGAGTGTCACCAGCAAAGCACCCACACACCATCACAGCTCCTCCTCCATGCTTCACAGTGGGAACCACACATGTGGATATCATCCATTCACCTACACTGCGTCTCACAAAGACAAAAATCTCAAATTTGGACTCATCAGACCAAAGGACATATTTTCACCGGTCTAATGTCCATTGCTCGTGTTTCTTGGCCTAAGCAAGTCTCTGCTTTATTTGCAGGAATTCTAACATGAAGGCCTGATTCACACAGTCTCCTCTGAACAGTTGATGTTGAGATGTGTCTGTTACTTGAACTCTGTGAAGCATTTATTTGGGCTGCGATTTCTGAGGCTGGTAACTCTAATGAACTCTAATGGGTTTCCTTTCCTGTGGAGGCCCTCATGAGAGCCAGTTTCATCATAGCGCTTGATGGTTTTTGTGACTGCATTTGAAGAAACTTTGAATGCACTTTTCCAGATTGACTAACCTTCATGTCTTAAAGTAATGATGGACTGTCATTTCTCTTTGCTTATTTGAGCAGTTTTTTGCCATAATATGGACTTGGTCTTTTACCAAATAGGGCTATATTTTGTATACCACCCCTGCCTTGTCACAACACAACTGATTGGCTCAAACGCATTAAGAAGGAAATTCCACAACTTAACAAGGTACACCTGTTAATGCAAATGCATTCCAGGTGACTACCTCATGAAGCTGGTTGAGAGAATACCAAGAGTGTGCAAAGCTGTAATCAAGGCAAATCTCAAAAATATATCTATATTTTGATTTGTTTAACACTTTTTTGTTTACTCCATGATTCCATATGTGTTATTTCATAGTTTTGATGTCTTCACTATTGTTCTACAGAAAAATAGTGAAAATAAAGAAAAACCCTGGAATGAGTAAGTTGGTCCAAACTTTTGACCGGTACTGTATGTATGTGCATGTCAGGCTTTATAGATTGTTTATTTGTATGTGTTGGGCAGTAGCTGAGATTATTCTTTACACAGTCAAGTATATTTGTCCAGGCCTCAATTGTTACTGGAGTAGCACCATTCATTCTCGCTGTCGATAAATCTAATGTTATAAATTCTAACAGTAACTGTATCCACTGGCAAACTAGGAGAGAGTGAGGTGATTGCCATCTAAGAGCAACAACGTTTTTGCGGCAGTGCTGCCTGCCAGTAATAATTGTCTCTGATTGATTGAAGGATTCAAGGAGCTATCATCGTTGAGTAACATAATAAATGCAAAGCAATGAATATCCCACATCATATGGATTTGTCAGGCTCTGGCCATAGAGAAGCAAATAGGCTTCTCTATGTAGTTATGGTCAGAGTCTGACAGTGTCGTTCTTTTCTGTTTCTGTGTGGGGTTTGGGTTGGATCCCTAACTAGAGGCAGCTGCACCACATTGTCTCTAATTAGGGATCCCATATATGTTGAGTCTGTCCTTCACTCTGGTGTGGGTCGTTATCGATGTATGTCGAAGTCACGGTGGAAGTAAGTGTGTTTGTTACGTCCGTTCATTTGGTGTGTTTTTGTGAACGTGACGTTCGTTAGTCTGTTTGTTTGGTGTTGTTTTAGTTCGTCATTTTTGGTTTTGATTATACATAGTATATATATATGAATATGAATGAAATGTCGAACTACTATCCCTGCGCTGCGTCTTGGTCTCTCCACATCCCATATCGTGACAGGATTAAAGTTCCTACCTGATTTAGGAGACACAGTTAACATCTGGGAGTAAAAGTTTCCTTGAATTGAACAAACTTGAAATGTATACATCGATGGTTCAGATTATGGGATGCCAAGGTCATATTTTTCCATATTCTGTTCCAGTTAAAGGGTTGTTCAGATTCAATTAGATCTGTGGACCACACTTTTTTAATGGAGGGCTCAAAATATGAGCTTTCCAAAAGTTGTTTATATATTATAGAGATCGGTACTTTCGGGAGCCCAGGTAATTTATATATAAATGCAATCATTAAATGGTTCAGTAGTTGGGTTTCCCAAGGGACCCCATAGGCCAGAATAGCTGACCTAAATTGTAAATATAGAAAAAATGATCGTGGAATGTTCTCAAACCATTAATGCCATTGATATCGGCAAGGGTACGGAATCCACATTTGGACTATTGGGGGAATGCTAAAGGCCACCTTCCAGATCTTAAGGCGTTATTGTGAAATATTGGAGTGTCGTGACTGTCCTGGTGTGATCCAAATGGATCAGATCAGGTTTGCAATGAATAAACTAGACCCCCACTCACCCACAGAGGGGAGGAGGGAACTGGTGTGGGGGTTTTGACACCTCACACCCTGTTGTATATCAATCAGAGGAGATCCAGGGTCTCCCTCTCTACATACACAAAGGAATGTGCTTTGTTAACAGATTTTAACACGTTCAAAAAGTGAATACTGGAACAATATTTCTAACATAAGAATATGGGGAATGGTCAGAGGAGGTCTATAGAAAAATAATGTAAATTGGGTTGTTATTCTGTGATGTTATTAAAAATGGTATAAAGGAAATACTGTAACTTGGAAAGTATATCCCCTTTATCTGTCAAGTTTCCATCCAATACGTTGTGCATATAATATGACAAATATCATTTGTTATCTATAAACTTTGCACAGTAAGTATCCAGGCCCCGAGTGAGGTCAGAGAGCAATTCAGGCTGACGGAACTGCCTCTTTCGACCAGAGTGCCTAAAGGCTTGGTAAAGAAATAAACCTTTAGACCAGGAAGACGGCGAGCTGCAGCACACATTCAAAGTGGTTCGAACCATGAATCTCAACACGAGGTAGAGACGATAAAGGAATCACCTGGACAATCACTGGAGTGTAAAGTATCTTTGGAAGTGAATTTAAGTGGGACCATTCTACTACTCTATCCAAACCATCCTACTAAGCTACTCTCATCACCCCACTGGGGAACCATAGACAGGGCTGTCTAGAAGAACCAATCTTCCAGAATGAGTGAAAGGAAAATCCATTCTGTAGTTCTGTTTAGGACTACATGACAAGTCACCGGACCTCGGACAACTACAGAGGACCACAACAGTAGAAGACTTGTAGTAACTGTTGGACAATCAGAGCCTTAAGAGCAAGCCGCGAGAAGACCCAACAAACTCCCTTTCCATGGCGGCCCGGTTCTGTCTCACTCTCTCTCTACCTGTCCCTCTTTTGTAACAAGCAGTCATGTTGTTGTCAATCCGCTAGGGACCTGTTGTTAATTTATTAAGTATGTTATCCTGCGTTGCCATTTAGTTATCTAGTAAATAAATTAAACCAATTTGTGTAGTAGTACTGAATCATAAGTAAGTCTGGGGTTTATGCAGATGCAAGAAGGATACGACGTTCAGAATGATGATATGACACAAGGTTATGATTAATAAATTGACTGTTTATCAATGTAATAGGTATATCTCTTCTAGAGTTTAATTCGGGAGATGGTAACTCTTTAAACAACCGCGGTTCCCCGAATCCTAATGAGTTAATTGTTACATGATTAAGCTATTTGGGTAACAATTGAACGTGGTTAATTAGAGATAACAGTCCTCAGATTAATGTTTAAAGTCACATCACAACAGGAGTATGGGCATGCCATTTTGATTCCCAGTTACTTTGTTTTTTCATTTTGCGCCAAATAGAAATTGTGTGAGCAATAATAGGACCAAAGCATTGTTTACATTGTTTAAGGAATATATCAGTGAAGACCACTTCCAGGGCAATAAAATACACCATATTGCTATCTATACTCAGGCAGGGGGAGGAATGATAATGTCTAAACCAATTTAGGATGGGACAAAATGCAAGTACGGATAGTCCTCCTACATCTTTCCCTCTTTGCAAGTTTGTTAATTTTATCCATGACAATATATTCATTTTGACAATAGATATTCTGCTGGTTAAATCAACTGGGATATTAGTCCTTCTACTGAGGTCGGAATGAATTGATTTGAGCATTCTGTTAACATTTCTGGCAATGGTTTTATCTAATATTTAAAATGGGAAACTATTGAGATTCCATTAGTAGAGATGGAGTCCTCCATCGGGGTCTTGATCTTCAAACCTTTTGAGAGGGACTGAGATACATTGTCTGGATAAAGTACGATATTCTAAGCATATAATGAGATGACGTGATCTGTAGAATTGAGAGATATTGGTGTCATTTCTTTTGATTGTCGAATTGCCTGGGCCAGTGGCTCCATAGCAGAGGTGAAATGGGATCCCCTTACCTGCTACTTCTAGTTATTCTGAATGGAACAGAGCAGGTATTGCCTGTTATTACTATGGCTTAGGGAGTGGCATATAATATTTTAATCATATTAATGAAATTGGAGCCAAGTCCCATATGTTCCTAAACTGAACCAAGATATGACCATTCTAGTCTATCAAAAGCTGCATCAAGAAATAGAACTGCCCAAGGAGCTTTCGTGGTGAGATATTCTGTGGCTAAATGTCAGCCTATTAATTATCAAAATCAACTACAAACAGGCCTACGTTCTATCCCAGAGTCATGGATAGAATGTTTGGAGTGTTGAATAAAGTAACCATCCAGTATGCATGTAGCCTTGAGGTTAATAACCGAAAGGTCGCTGGTTTGAATCCCTGAGCCGGTAAGGAGGAAAAGTCTGCCGTTCTGCCCATGAGCAAGGCAGTTAACCCACAACAACAACTGCTTCCAGGGTGCTGATGACATGGAAGTTGATTAAGGCAGACCCCCTGCACCTATCTGATTCAGAGGGGTTGAATTAAATGCGGGAGACACATTTCGGTTGAATGCATTCAGTTGTGCCACTGACTAGGTATCCCTCTTACCTTTTTCCGTTAATAATACAGTCCATATTCAAAGGCGATTACTAGAGGTTTAATTTTGTAGCCTACAAAAGTGCGTTTCTGCAATGCATAAGATGCGTTTGCTATAAGCCTATGTATTGTATAACGGCACAATCATTGTTTTAATTCAGGCTTTTTTGGGGGCTTGGGCTCATAGGCCTATGCATAAACTCTACTATGAGTGTTCTACATGCAACATCTTAAATGCTTTGAATTAATCATCACCTGTCCATTTTGTTGTGTTTGGCTTTGAAACAAGATCCACAATGACCATGTTTCCCACTCAGTTCCGACCTGTTGTTGAACTTTCTTCAAATTGGTCAATCACAGTGAGGTCAAACAATGTAGCCTAATGGTGAGTTTTAAAAGCATGATACTGTTATGATGATAAGTGTTGGATGGGATTTTTTTTGTGCATTTGCATTGTTGTCAGGGTAATTAGAGGGACAATAGAGCGCTGAGTACCAGGAAGTTAGCGACCTGATGGTTGTTAGTGAGTTGGGTACTACAAAAACATCAGCGTCAATCATGTACAGCATAGGAGGAGATTAACGTGACTCTACAGTCACGTGGAATTTGACTGTGGTCATGACTCATGACTGCCGGAGTGGAGGTAATACGGTCACCACAAAAGCCCTATATAGGACTGGACAGGTGGCTCCACGCTCCTCAGAACCCTGGAGTGGCAGCTGATCTATGCTGTCACAGCAACGAAACAGACTGGCTACACATTCAGACCCCTGTCCACCCGTCCACACGACAACGTGTCCGTCAGGGCTGGGTTGGAGCAGGGGCTGCCCCCCCCCCCCCCCCCCCCTCATACCCACTTCTCTTTCTTTTTGTCTCTGTTTTCTCTCTCTCCTTCTATCTCCCCTTCTCTCTCTGTCATTCCCCCTCATACCCATCTCTTTCTTTAAAAAAAAATTACTTCTCTCAATCTCATACACCCCTCTCTCTCTCCCTGTTTCTCTCTCTCTGCCGGCCATGTGTTGACCTCGTAAGGGCCAGCCATTACCTGAGCCAGACTAAATCACAGCAGGGTAATGGAACATACCACCTCCACACTACCGACACACACACACACACACATACAAACCGCAAACTAACATTTTCCTTGCCATTTTCCCTCTCTCCTCTACACTCTTAGAAAATAGGGCTCCAAAAGGGTTATTCGGCTGTCCCCATAGCATAAACCTTTTTGGTTCCAGGTAGAACCCCTTTGGATTTCATGTAGAGCCCTCTACTATGGGGACAGCCAAATAACTCGCAGAGCGAGAGGTGCGTGTGAACATATTTATTTAATAATAACGAAAACAACAAATGACACAAACACAGAGAAAGTACCGTGAACTGGTGTCTGGAACACAAACAGGACGTGAACATAAATAGAATCCCCAATTAGAGACAACTCAAGACAGCTGCCTCTAATTGGGGATCACCGAAAACCCAACACCAACCCTGTGAATGTCAGGACCTGACTGTGGCCATCCCACTCCTCAGTCAGGCCCTTACAAACTGGGTTGAGGTCGGGTGATTGTGGATGCCTGGTCATCTGATGCAGCACTCCATCACTCTCCTTCTTTGTCAAATAGCCCTTACACATCACTATGTGCAAACCAGATGGGATGGCGTATCGCTGCAGAAAGCTGTGGTAGCCATGCTGGTTAAGTGTGCCTTGAATTCTGTGGTAGCCATGCTGGTTAGGTGTGCCTTGAATTATGTGGTAGCCATGCTGGTTAAGTGTGCCTTGAATTCTAAATAAATCACTGACAGTGTCACCAGCAAAGCACCCACACACCATCAAGGTGGGAACCACACACGCGGAGATCATCCGTTCACCTACTCAGCATATCAAAAAGACATGGCGGTTGGAACAAAAATCTCAAATTTGGACTCATCAGACCAAAGGACATATTTTCACCGGTCTAATGTCCATTGCTCGTGTTTCTTGGCCTAAGCAAGTCTCTTCTTCTTATTGGTGTCCTTTAGTAGTGGTTTCTTTGCAGCAATTTGACCATGAAGGTCTGATTCACACAGTCTCCTCTGAACAGTTGATGTTGAGATGTGTCTGTTACTTGAACTCTGTGAAGCATTTATTTGGGCTGCAATTTCTGAGTCTGGTAACTCTAATGAACTTATCCTCAGCAGAAGAAGTAACTCTGGGTCTTCCTTTCCTGTGGCGGTCCTCATGAGAACCAGTTAAATAATAGCGCTTGATGGTTTTTGTGACTGCACTTGAAGAAACTTTCAAAGTTCTTGAAAAGGTCCGGATTGACTGACCTTCATGTCTTAAAGTAATATGGACTGTCGTTTCTCTTTGCTTATTTGAGCTGAAACGGTATGATTCAAGAAATACAGTGCATTCGGAAAGCATTCAGACCATTTTACCACATTTTGTTACGTTACAGCCTTATTCTAAAATTGATTAAATCGTTTTTTTCCTAATTAATCTACATTCAATACCCCATAATGACAAAGCA
This sequence comes from Thymallus thymallus, assembly GCA_023634145.1. Taxonomy (NCBI): domain Eukaryota; kingdom Metazoa; phylum Chordata; class Actinopteri; order Salmoniformes; family Salmonidae; genus Thymallus; species Thymallus thymallus. Next base: position 31,909,577 of record CM042389.1, on the reverse strand, counting down.
TAAACAGGTTTTTAAACATTTTAGCAAATGTATTAAAAACTTAAATATCACATTTACATAAGTATTCAGACTCTTTACTCAGTCCTTTGTAGAAGTTTGGGAAGTTTCTCCTATTGTTCTATGCAGATCCTCTCAAGCTCTGTCAGGTTGGATGGGGAGTGTTGCTGCACAGCTATTTTCAAGTCTCTCCAGAGATGTGCGACCAGGTTCAAGTCCAGGCTCTAACTGGATCACTCAAGGACATTCAGAGACTTGTCCCGAAGCCACTCCTGTGTGCTTAGGGTCGCTGTCCTATTAAAAGGTGAACCTTCAACCCCAGTCTGAGGTCCTGAGTGCTCTGGAGCAGGTTTTCATCAAGGATCTCTCTGTACTTTGCTCCGTTCAGCTTTCCTTCAATCCTGACTTATCTCCCAGTCCCTGCCGATGAAAAACATCCCCACAGTATGCTGCTGCCACCACCATGCTTCACCGTAGGGATGGTACAATGGTTTCCTCCAGAAGAGACACTTGGAATTCAGGCCAAAGAATTCATTCTTGGTTTCATCAGACCAGAGAATCTTGTTTCCCATGGTCTGAGAGTTGTCATGACTTACCCTGTTGGGTGAGGATCATAGGGCTCTCTGTCTCCCACCACAGGTTTATGACCGTTGTAAATACCTAAACTCTCTTCCCCACTCTGCCAAAATGGAAGTTGAAAATCCCATTGTTACCACAGAGAAAGAGTTTGCAGTATGGTAACATCAAAAAGGTTGGATAATGAAACAATATTTCTGTAATCCAAACAGTTGGAAGGGTCTATGGTTACTTAAATAACTATTATGTCAGATCAGTTGTTGTTTTGGGATATTATTACGGATGGTATAACTAAATAACTGTATCTCTGAGGGGGTACACATTCTAGTTATCAGATCTAAATGTTGTAAAACGTATATGATTAAATGTGGAACTATTTGTGAGAAGATGAAATGTGATGTTAGCCTTCTAAATGAGATAATTGTGTTTCATATAAACTTTGCCAAGTCTGTAACCCTGCACACGTGAGCACAGACATTGGAGCAACTTGATGGAATGCCCCCTTTTGCCAGAGTGCTTATAATGGACTCCTAACAAAATGTACTTTAGACCAAGTAGGCAGACGGTAAGCCAGACGTGAGTCACGAATGGTTAGACAATAGACCAGTACATTGCCGGGTTGCTACTGGCGTATAAAATGGTTCTAACTGTATCTTGAATAATCAACCATTAAGACCAGCGTGACCGACACTGTGAGCTGAACGGTACGAAATGGTTAGACAATACAATACCAGAAAATAGTAAGACCCTCTAAAACTCTTGAGTGAAGAAGATGGAAGACTACACAGGAATTCAGTCTGCAGCTGTTTAAGTACTGTTAACCTAGTAAACTCGACCGAGGACCACTGCGTGTGTACCTTTGAAGGATCCAGTCTAACGAAGACGAGAGGAGAACAAACTCACCACTGTGTGACACTTTGATGTATCCATTTAACTTACAGAATGAAGATCCGTTCTAACAGACACTCCACAGACTGATCGGGCATTAAAAGAGCAGGATAACAAAGACATAAGCGTAAATATGTGTTGAATTTCTAAATCCGAATGAGCGGTTGTTAGGGTGCTAAATATCCATATTTATGATGAGCGTATTATTCAACTGTATGTACGAGTTGAATTCCTTTGTCTCTCCTCCTCCCGCTCTTTCTTTCCCCACCCCTTTCCTGTGTGTAACCAGCCGCCATATTGGGTTAGTCCACTAGGGACTTTCCATGGCATAATTAGTCATTAATGTGTAATCTATCCTGTTTGTGTGTTTGTAATCTGTGTGATTATTTAGTTTGTTAGTAAATAAATAATGAAGCCAACTGATTCATTATGGAGACTAGAGTTGGTGCAGATATCCAAGACTTTTACAACACTCAGATTAGACTGATAGAAGGTAAAAATTAATGAATGACTGATTGAAGGCTGAAAATCTTTAAGAGTAATCGTTAAATAAACTTTTTACGTGGTGCCCCAGGTTACTAATGAGTTAATCAATTTGATAAAATAACATTTCATCACATTAATGGTACCAACGTCACGACAGAGTCCTTTAGGTGCCTTTTAGCGAACTCCAAACGACTGATATTCACCTTTTACTGAGGAGTGGCTTCTGTCTGGCCACTCTACCATAAAGTCCTGATTGGTGGAGTGCTGCAGAGATGGTTGTTCTTCTGGAAGGTTCTCCCATCTCTGGAGCTCTGTCATCGGTTTCTTGGTCACCAAGGCCCTTCTCCCTCGATTGCTCAGTTTGGCTGGGCAGCCAGCTCTAGGAAGAGTCTTGGTGGTTCCAAACTTCTTCCATTTAAGAATGATGGAGGCCACTGTGTTCTTGGGGACCTTCAATGCTACAGACATTTTTTGGTACCCTTCCCCAGATCTGTGCCTCGACACAATCCTGTCTCGGAGCTCTACGGACAATTCCTTCGACCTCATGGCTTGGTTTTTGCTTTGACATGCCCTGTCAACTGTTGGACCTTATATAGACAGGTGTGTGCCTTTGATGTTCAATCAATTGAATTTACCACAGGTGGCCTCCAATCCAGTTGTAGAAACATCTCAAGGATGATCAATGTAAACAGGATGCACCTGAGCTCAATTTCGAGTCTCATAGCAAAGGGTCTGAATACTTATGAAATAAGGTATTTCTATTTTTTATTATGGGGTATTGTGTGTAGATTTAATCTGTTTTAGAATAAGGCTGTAATGTAACAAAATGTGGAAGAAGTGTTGTTTCAGCTAACATTTTCAAGCAGGAATGCTTGATAAAGATATTTTGATGTGCAACACCTAAACCAGCGATTGGCATGAATTTTGGGCTACTGTTGCTATAACTTTACTGTCAAAATAGGGCTCCAGAATTGCTGATTTATTTTGTTCACATGTGCAAATATCACCATCTGAAGAAGTGGAAACTCAAAAGCGATTAGCTATATTGCTAAATATAATGTCCTGCTAGTTAGCCGTGTAATCGATAAATCAAACAATCCTTTATGTCTTAAAAAAACTGTGCAGTATACTACCCAATAATGTCATCTCTGCAATCACCTTGAATGGAAGATGCACACTGCCTTGTGCTCCATAGCCTAGGCTGTATCAAAGATACTTTGGTTCAAAGGTGCGCAATCAGAATGCATTTTTCTCTTCCTCTCCTTCTCTCCATCTAGGCTACTCAGAGCAGGGCAAACACTTTCATGCAGGAATCAGGATATTAATGCACTTTAGGCTACTGTTTGACCAAATCATGGTTTTAGCCACCCCAAAAATAGAAAGATTTGAGTGAAGTTACCAGCTAGAAATTGCAGAGTGCACCGATGCGAACAGATCCAAGCTGGGAGTGTAGGCTAATTTCCATCTCTCCAGTGTGGGCTAATCCACTGCACCAACTCACGTTTGTTGCCTATGTTTTTAGGCCTAGTGTTTATTGGACACATGTACACAATAGCTTTATTTGATAGCATAATTTGAGGGTCATATTAAGAGTTGTGGAAAAGAGGGCAGCAGGTCTTGAGATATTACATACGGGCTATAAAGTTAACACTCTACCTTCTATTATCTACATTCAGAAATTATTCACACACCTTGATCTTTTCCAAATTTAGTTGTCTTAGATTTTTTTTGTTACTGGCCTAATTAAGGTTTTCAACATTTTTACTAATTGAGTCAAGTATTCAACCCCTTTGTTATGGCAAGCAGCAAATAAGTTCAGAAGGAAAGTAAATATTTGTTTTAACAATTCACATAATAAGTTGAATGGACTCACTCTGTGTGTAATAATAGTGTTTAACATGATTTTTGAATGACTACTTCATTGTAGTAGCCTGCACATACAATTATCTGTAAGATCCCTCAGTCGTGTAGTGAATTTCAAACACAGATTCAACCACAAAGACCAAGGAGCATGGGTAGGTTATTAACTACCCTTCAGATGGTGTATCAATACACCCAGTCACTACAAAGATACAGGCGTTCTTCCTAACTCAGTTGCCGGAAAGGAAGGAAACCGCTCAGCAATTTCACCATGAGGCCAATGGTGACTTTAAAACAGTTACAGAGTTAATGGCTGTGATAGGAGGAAACTGAGGATGGATCAACAACATTGTAGTTACTCCACAATACTAACCTAATTGACAGAGTGAAAAAAAGGAAGCTTGTACAGAATAAAATTAATACTGCAAAAAATGTGCCAAAGTCACTAACTTCCTGAATACAAAGTGTTCGAAACCAACACAACACATTACTGAGTACCACTCTCCATATTTTTAAGCATAGTGGTGGCTGTTATGGGTATGCTTGTAATTTTATTTTACTAGGCAAGTCAGTTAAGAACAAATTCTTATTTTCAATGACGGCCTAGGAACAGTGGGTTAACTGCCTTGTTCAGGGGCAGAACGACAGATTGTTACCTTGTCAGCTCGGGGATTTGATCCAGCAACCTTTCAGTTACGGGCCCAACACTCTAACCACTGGGCTACCTGCCGCCCCAGGTAGCCCCCGCCCCTGCGGTTTTTCAGGATAAAAACATTTACGGAATGGAGCTAAACAAAATTTGAGAGGAAAACCTTGTTCAGACACTGTGATATTAATTCACCATTCATCATGAATTTTACCTAAAACACAAAGTCAAATCTACATTGGAGTTAATTAAATCTACATGAACATCTATGGCAAGACCTGAAAATGGTTGTTTAGCAATGATCTACTACCAATTCGCCAAAGGCACATCTACATTGACTTAGGGGTATGACTACTTACGTGAATTAGATATTTATGTATTACATTTTCAATAAATCAGCAAACATTTCTAAAAACATGTTTTATGGGGTATTATGTGTAGATGGGTGAGAACATTTTTTATCAAAATGCGTTTTTTGGCAGAAATGCCTTCTGGAACATGTGAACTTTCATGTGCCTTAATAACAAACTGGTATTCCATCCATAATTACAAATACATGTGTTAAATTATGAGCCTATTTGGTTTAGCCATGGAAAAAGACAGGAACCTTCCCGCGAGCCATGATTGGCTGAGATATTGGATTGGTCTGCCATGTACCATATTTCTGTCTATAATGTGAGCGGTTCAGTATGTGTTGACAGCCCTTTCTACTGCAGCATTTTTTAAATATATAACCTTAGCCATCGAGAACTACAAAAGTTTTGCTACTTTTCTCAAGAACATTGATGCCCTGAATTTAGCAGGCGCTATCAACAGATCAGTTGGAAAAAGCTACTTTCTTTACACGCCACGGTCAGTGTGAACCGGAGTGACTTGACACAACGCTGGCCAAAGAAGATGTAGCTACAAACAAAACAGAGTTAAAAGGTTCCAGTCTGCCGTGAAACATCAATCATATATATGGGTAAGAGTCTTGCTACATTTTCAGATGAGTTTCTAATTTTGTCAGAAAGTTGTTTTTATTGTAAGTTAAAGTGTACTGTTAGTTAACTATCAAACATTAGCTTTCTGGCTCGCTAGCTAACGTTACGTGTGTGATCTGTATAGTAATATTATTTAAATCCGAAATCCATTTGAATAGCTAGTGTAACTAAATAGACATCCTTAGTTGTATGAGTTTTACCAAATTAAGCAGCCAGGTTATGTATGTATAGTTGTGAAGCCACCTGCTGTGTTATTTGAGTAACTGCATTCCCTTGTGTATATATATGTGCACATGATCACGGGCATCCAGCCAAAGAGTTGAAAAACCTTGATGGAGATTTCATAGTGGGTTTGCAGTTGTGCTGAAGTTTACACAGTGTTGTGTACAGTGGGGAGATATATTTGATACACTGCCGATTTTGCAGGTTTTCCTACTTACAAAGCATGTAGAGGTCTGTAATTTTTATCATAGGTACACTTCAACTGTGAGAGACGGAATCTAAAACAAAAATCCAGAAAATCACATTGTATGATTTTTAAATATTTAATTTGCATTTTATTGCATGACATAAGTATTTGATCACCTACCAACCAGTAAGAATTCCGGCTCTCACAGACCTGTTAGTTTTTCTTTAAGAAGCCCTCCTGTTCTCCACTCATTACCTGTATTAACTGCACCTGTTTGAACTCGTTACCTGTATAAAAGACACCTGTCCACACACTCAATCAAACAGACTCCAACCTCTCCACAATGGCCAAGACCAGAGAGATGTGTAAGGACATCAGGGATAAAACTGTAGACCTGCACAAGGCTGGGATGGGCAAGCAGCTTGGTGAGAAGGCAACAACTGTTGGCGCAATTATTAGAAAATGGAAGAATTCAAGATGACGGTCAATCTCCCTCAGTCTGGGGCACCATGCAAGATCTCACCTCGTGGGACATCAATGATCATGAGGAAGGTGAGGGATCAGCCCAAAACTACACGGCAGGACATGGTCAATGACCTGAAGAGAGCTGGGACCACAGTCTCAAAGAAAACCATTAGTAACACACTACACCGTCATGGATTAAAATCCTGCAGCGCACGCAAGGTCCCCCTGCTCAAGCCAGCGCATGTCCAGGCCCGTGTGAGGTTTGCCAATGACCATCTGGATGATCCAGAGGAGGAATGGGAGAAGGTCATGTGGTCTGATGAGACAAAAATAGAGCTTTTTGGTCTAAACTCCACTCGCCGTGTTTGGAGGAAGAAGAAGGATGAGTACAACCCCAAGAACACCATCCCAACCGTGAAGCATGGAGGTGGAAACATCATTCTTTGGGGATGCTTTTCTGCAAAGGGGACAGGACGACTGCACTGTATTGAGGGGAGGATGGATGGGGCCATGTATCGCAAGATCTTGGCCAACAACCTCCTTCCCTCAGTTAGAGCATTGAAGATGGGTCGTGGCTGGGTCTTCCAGCATGACAACGACCTGAAACACACAGCCAGGGCAACTAAGGAGTGGCTCCGTAAGAAGCATCTCAAGGTCCTGGAGTGGCCTAGCCAGTCTCTAGACCTGAACCCAATAGAAAATCTTTGGAGGGAGCTGAAAGTCTGTATTGCCCAGCGACAGCCCCGAAACCTGAAGGATCTGTATGGAGGAGTGGGCCAAAATCCCTGCTACAGTGTGTGCAAACCTGGTCAAGAACTACAGGAAACATATGATCTCTGTAATTGCAAACAAAGGTTTCTGAACCAAATATTAAGTTCTGCTTTTCTGATGTATCAAATACTTATGTCATGCAATAAAATGCAAATTAATTACTTAAAAATCATACAATATGATGTTCTGGATTTTTGTTTTAGATTCCGTCACTCACAGTTGAAGAGTACATATGATAAAAATTACAGACATCTACATGCTTTGTAAGTGGGAAAACCTGCAAAATCGGCAGTGTATCAAATACTTGTTCTCCCCACTGTATGTATTTGCAGAATAAACCGTGAAAGAGAACATCACTGTGTCCTTTGTCGATGAGCCATATGACAGCCGTAACACTAGTTATAGACTAATGTTAGCTAGCTAATATTGAATCTAGTTTTTAGCTTTAGCTACCTGCAGATTCATACTACAGCTATGACAATGTTTGTATTGGTAGTAGTATGAGTTGGGATTATGCCAGTTCATTGTCTAAACAAAAGACTCCACTTCGGCCAGATTATTACATGACCCATCAAATTAGCCAGGTGTGTCTGGGGGTGATTACGGCCATCTATTGTATTTCATGAACGTGTATTGCCTAGACCAGGGGTCACCAACACGACCTACTCTAGTTCAAAGGTATTTTGCGCGAGACAAAACCAGTGCTCGTGGAGAGTAAGCTAGCGGGCGCGCGCAACAAAGATGGTAGCTGAATGGCAGTTTCTTGACCCAAAAACATGTCAGAAAAAATGAAGAAAACATATCACTTTCACAACGAATGGGAGGAGGAATTATTTTTTACGACTGTGAAAGAAACCTGCGTGTGTCTCATTTGCGGGGCGACTGTGGCGACGGCAAAGCGGCACAATGTGGAGAGACACTTCACTACGTGTCACAACAGCTACCATGCAAGGCAAAGGTAAGACCGTTGTTGATATGATGCTTTAAATGCATTACAGAGAAAAAAGGTGCTGCACTTTCCCTCTGTGCAGTCGGTGCTGAAAGACAACGCTTCTGCATCTGAGACATTTGGCAAAGTTGCAGAAAAGTACTGTGAAGTCATAAACAGACTTGGGCAAGAGTTTGAGAATAGGTTTTGTGACCTTCATCAGCTTGAGCCATGTGTGTCGTTCATTTCCAATCCTTTCATGAATGTGGACACAACATGGTTTGCTGAGGAACTAAGTGCAACGTTCAACTTGGATGCTGGACAGGTGGAGATTGAAATCATAACATTGCAAAATGACCTCCACCTCAAAGCCTACCAGGCTGCACCAAACTTTTGGTCCCTTGTTGACACAGAGAAGTACAGAGGAGTATGCACAGCAGCTATGAAGGTTGCTAGCCTGTTTGGTTCAACCTATCTCTGTGAATCAGCGTTTTCTGACATGAACTTCATCAAGAACAAACACAGAACACGCCTCACTGATGCACATCTGAAAGACTCACTCACAGTTGCAGTGTCAAGTTACACACCAGATTACAATACACTGGTGAACAGCATGCAATGCCAGTCTTCCCACTAAAGAAAACAGATACCAGATGTTGTCAGTGGCAACATGGCAGTGCCATGGCGAAGTTGAATTAAAATAATTAAGAATTGTGTTCAATTTAAAAAGTTTAAAAAAATGCCACAGATTTGGTCATTAGTTCAAAATGTGACAAGATTTATTTAAAAATATGTAAGTTGATTTTTCTAACATTACATAATTGATAACTTTTTGAAACAACATAGTTCATGATTTGTTAAAAGGGTTTGTCATTGGCTAGTGAAAATGGGACATTTTTCCTATGAAATGTAGTGATGTAAGTGATCATCTAAAAATGTAACAATTACTGAGATTAAAGTGCTGAATATTGATATCTGTTTCCCTCCTTATTGTCATTGTTGCTAATTATTGTGAGACATCATTTACGTGATTAGGTTCTTCACATAGATGAGTATTATTAATAATGTATAACTAAAGGCCAACTGAGCAAATTTGTTATTTCAGAAGAGCGTATCAAACTGGTAGCCCTTCGTATGACTCGGTACCCATGAAGTAGCTCTCAGTTTCAAAAAGGTTGGTGACCCCTGGCCTAGACAATAGTGACCCATCCACTTAGCTAGATGGGGCTTGGGGGTGTGTCACGTTGTGGTGTGTCGGCAGACCAAGACGCAGCGTAGTTGTAGTGAAACATACATTTATTTACTATTCCACTAATCAACATAACAAAACCAGAGAAGTACTTACTCTTAAATGCCCATACACTCCATACACATCTAACCTGGAGATAATGACAGAGCAAATTAAATAGAATTCACTATCAGAGACAATGCCTCAAAGCTGCCTCTAATTGGGGATTCAACACAACACATAAACATAGATCTAGTTCTCCTAGATCTGTCAGGCTCTGACCATGGCTAACTAGAGGAGCCAAAGGCCTTCCTATGGCCAGAGCCTGACAGGGTGGTTACAGCATTTCCTTCACATGACCCATCAATTTAGACAAGTGTGCCGGGTAAGCGTCATCTGGAGCGGAGTAGCAATATCAAAAACAGTTCCAGATTTTTGTGTTTGTATTTGTATTTTTTTCCACAGTCTACAAATTAAAATATATACACTAAATTTACATTTTAGAAGACACTCTTATCCAGAGCGACGCTACAGCATACAATGCCCCCGTGCACAAAGTGAGATCCATACAGAAATGGTCTGTTAAGATCGGTGTGGAAGAACTTGACTGACTTGCACAGAGCGACACCTGCTGGGGTTGAGGTCAGGGCTCTGTGCAGGCCAGTCAAGTTCTTCCACACCGATCTTAATAGACCATTTCTGTATGGATCTCACTTTGTGCACGTGGGCATTGTATGCTGTAGCATTAAAATGTCCCTTCACTGGAACTAAGGGGGCTAGCCTGAGCCATGAAAAACAGCCCCACGCCATTATTCCTCCTCCAACAAACTTTACAGTTGGCGTGAAGCGCGATTCATCATTCCAGATAACACGTCCAATGGCGGTGAACTTTAGACCACTCCAGCCGACACTTGGCATGGTGCGCATGGTGATCTTAGGCTTGTGTGCGGCTGCTCGGCCATGGAAACACATTTCATGAAGCTCCCCACAAACAGTTATTGTGCTGACTTTGCTTCCAAAGGAAGTTAGGAACTCGGTAGTGAGTGTTGCAACCGAGGACAGACGATTTTTACGCGCTACGCACTTCAGCACTCGGCAGTCGTGTTCTGTGAGATTGTGTGGCCTACCACTCCTACACGTTTCCACTTCACAATAAGAGCACTTACCATTGACCGGGGCAGCTCTAGCAGTCATTATGCCCTCGACTCCCACCAGTCCTAGTTGTAACCGCTACCTGCTGCTGCTGCTGCTGCTGCTACTACTACTACTACTACTACTACTACTACTACTACTACAAACTTTAGAACTCTATTGTGGGGCTATATTCATGTTAGCATGGTTCAGAATGGAGAGCTGGACATTATCTATGTACACAGACTGACCATCACATCTCTAGCTTCCCCCTCTCTCTCTTTCCTCTCTTTCTCTCTCTCCTTTTTTCAAACATTTCTGCTTCCTGAAGCATCATGTCCATCTGTTGCCATCACTCCCTCTCTCCCTCCATCTCTCTGTATGTCCATCAGTTCCACTTCCAGTTTCATTCTATTATTCTCCTGTCTCCTCTCTTTCTCTACAGTTCCACATTTTCTCACTCTGAACCACGCACACACATACACACACATACACTACTACCGTCTTGCTGAGGTGCTGTTAGTTATCACTGACTGCCAACAGTGACCAGAGAGAGAGAGAGAGAGAGAGAGAGAGAGAGATAGTCGAGAGAGAGAGAGAGAGAGAGAGAGAGAGAATGACAAACATAGATGGATGAAGAAGGTTAGGCTGGGTCTAGTGGTCCTTCTTTGAGTAGAGGAGCTGATGCCGCCAGGACATTTGCTCAAAAGTTGAGCAGCAGATGACTGCAATGCAGTCAGAGTGAGGCTACGGTCGGAAGGTGTGTGTGTGTACATGCAACCAGCTGCAATAGGATTGTGACTGCTCAATATCTGCTCAACATTTGGGCATATACTGCAGCTGAACCAACATACCTTTATTTATTTAACTAGGCAAGTCAGTTAAGAACAAGTTCTTATTTACAATGACGGCCTACCTACAGGGTCAACCCGTGGAGCAAATTAGGGTTAAGTGCCTTGCTCAAGGACACATCGACAGGTTTTAACACCTTTTCAGCTCGGGTAATCAAACCAGTGGCCTTTCGGTTACTAGCCCAACGCTCTAACCGCTAGGCTACCTGCCGTGGTTATTCAACTTTGAATTTATAGTTGAGAGAGCATACAATTCAACTTGTTCTACCTTATTTGCATATTTCCCAGTGTGCCTTGGCTTTCAAGTGAATTGCAGTTATCACCCATGACTGTATTTGTTAGCGACAGAAACTTTATTGTTGCATTCAATAGTTTTCAGTCCTGTAGGACATTCAAGAATAATATTTTGAATTTTACAGTTAGGGCTAATAACTTCAAAGGTAGCTGGTACTGTATCATGAACACATTAATGTTTGAATGGTCGTCAATCATCGTTAAGTATCCGTACCCAGATTATCAAGAGAAGTGCAACGAGCAGGAAGTCAGAACCATGGAGATATAATTAATTAATACACCTTAACAAAATAACATCAATCATGCAAGATCAGGTAGCCAGAATCAGGTAGCCAGATCAGGTAGCCAGAATCAGGTAGCCAGATCAGGTAGCCAGAATCAGGTAGCAAGATCAGGTAGCCAGATCAGGTAGCCAGATCAGGTAGCCAGGATCAGGTAGAAAGATCAGGTAGCCAGAATCAGGTAGCCAGAATCAGGTAGCAAGATCAGGTAGCTGAATCAGGTAGCCAGAATCAGGTAGCAAGATCAAGTAGCCAGAAGTAGCTAAGATGAGGTGGGTGCTAAAATTAATATTTATTTCAGTTTGCTCAAATTTTGCTGATCAAAACATTTTGCTAGCATGTTGTACAAGTGGATTTTGCTCTTCAGTCGCGTAGTAGCCTGTCCGACCCCCGACCAAAAGCCTGTGACTTGTCTGATAATCAATCAATGTTATTTTGTTTCACTGAATCTCTGCTTGCATATTTGGTTAATTGATCTCTGGTGATCGATAATTCATTTGTTTGCTCACCTATCACTGATCAGAAACATTTAGCATGCAATAATGTAGCCTAAATCAAGTGTATTATTTATCTATTGGCTCATATAGATATAGTAGTCTTATATAGAGCTTAGGCCAGAGGTCACCAGCCTTTTCTGAGTCAAGATCCCTTCATGAGTCAAAATGCACGCCGAGATCTACCGCTCGGATTGTTTTTAAACATGATTTAAAATAAATAAGCCTATGCAACATTAACCAATTAAAAACAGTTATGTAGCAATGAGGTTTGTGCAGTAAGCTGTAGATAGATAGATAGATAGATAGATAGATAGATAGATAGATAGATAGATAGATAGATAGATAGATAGATAGATAGATAGATAGATAGATAGATAGATAGATAGATAGATAGATAGATAGATAGATAGATAGATAGATAGATAGATAGATAGATAGATAGATAGATAGATAGATAGATAGTACTTTATTTATCCCCCGGGGGGGAAATTTCATTGTCAAGCAGCTACAACAAAAACACAGGGCAGGTGCAAAATGCCACAACGAAAGTACACAAAAGACAGATACACGGTACATGATACATAGAGCGGCAGTATGAAAAAGTATAGAAATACAAGATATCTGGAGTGCAAAAAAAGCTATAAAAGGACATTGCATTGTATGAGTGGTTGGCTGAATATGTACACTATACATTGGTGGATGTTGGATGGTTAACTATACTATACAGGTCGATGGCAGAGAAATACTTCAGTAGCTAAAAATGCGTATGATATGAGCGAGGGTAATAATAGTTTACTTAATAGACAGACTGGCTAAATGAACAGGTAAGTGGCCCAATCCATTATCACTGCATATTGGCTACGCTTGAATTTAACATTTTGAAATTGTATTTTTTTTTAAATTGGTATATGATCACACTGGTAATAGATCATTTGTTGTATTACTTGTGAGACACAGCTGAGTGAGCATAATAATTTGCTTTTTTATTATTATTTATGTACTGATGGCCTGCATCTGATTGTCAGTCTGTCCCTCCTCTCTCCCTGCATCTGATGGTCAGTCTGTCCCTCCTCTCTCCCTGCATCTGATGGTCAGTCTGTCCCTCCTCTCTCCCTGCATCTGATGGTCAGTCTGTTCCTCCTCTCTCCCTGCATCTGATGGTCAGTCTGTCCCTCCTCTCTCCCTGCATCTGATGGTCAGTCTGTCCCTCCTCTCTCCCTGCATCTGATGGTCAGTCTGTCCCTCCTCTCTCCCTGCATCTGATGGTCAGTCTGTCTCTACTCTCTCCCTCCCTCCTTTGAGAAAAGGGGGCAGTCTTCCAGCTGATGGCGAAACGTAAGTCGTACTGCATTCCTATGACCAGAAAAAGTTAAATATTCCTCGATATATAAAAAACGTCAAAAGCAGCAAATAATAACAACGCAATCTTATCAAAACGCGCATTTTATGGCTTAAAAAACTGTTGTCTTATATAACTGTTGAACAAAGGGTTGAATAACAACTTCAACATAAACTTACCCTCCATGGACAAAAGTATGTGGACACACCTTCAAATTAGTGGATTCGGCTATTTCAGCCACACCCGTTGCTGACAGGTGTATAAAATTGAGCAAACAGCCATGCAATCTCCATAGACAAAGGAGCCAACGTCTAGGAGCAACAACGGCTCAGCCGTGAAGTGGTAGGCCACACAAGCTCACAGAACGGGACCACCGAGTGCTGAAGCGCGAAGTGCGTAAAAATTGTCCAACACTTAATACCGAGTTCCTCTGGAAGCAACGTCAGCACAATAACTGTTCGTCGGGAGCTTCATGACACAATTCATGTCATTGCCGATCAAAGTTACTCTATCATTACAAAATATCAGTTTCACTTTCTGTGAAATCTTTACATAGTGGTGCAGCCGAGACGGTAATGTGAGACAATCTTATTTTGGGAGAACCCTGAGTGACTGACCCGACTGTATCTTTGCTGATTATTTCCATATGAATTATTCCTTGTATTGACATTTTTTAGATTTTCGTGAAAATATGAATCCCTAGACAGCAGTCTACAACATAAGCAGCAAACACATCCACATATTAGAATATTGTGGAAAAGTTAAGTAATTTCAATAATTAAATTGACAAAGTGAAACTCATATATATTGTGGATTAATTACACAAAAAGTGAAATAGTTCAAGCCTGTATTTGTTTTAATCTTGATGATTACGGCTTACAGCTCATGAAAACCCCAAATTCAGTATGTCAGAAAATGTGAATATTGTGAAAAAGTTAAATTTTGTAGACTCAAGGTGTCACACTCTAATCAGCTAACTAACTCAAAACACCTGCAAAGGTTTCCTGAGCCTTTAAATGGTCTCTCAGTCCAGTTCAGTAGGCTTCACAATCATGGGGAAGACTGCTGACTTGACAGTTGTGCAGAAGACAGTCATCAACACCCTCCACAAGGAGGGAAAGCCTCAAAAGATCATTGCTAAAGAAGCTGGTTGTTCACAGAGTGCTGTATCCAAGCATATTCATGGAAAGTCGAGTGGAAGGAAGAAGTGTGGTAGGAAAAGGTGCACAAGCAACAGGGATAACCGGGCCTTGAGAGGATTGTCAAGTAAAGGCCATTCAAAAATGTGGGGGAGCTTCACAAGGACTGGACTGAGGCAGGAGTCAGTGCATCAAGAGCCACCACGTACAGACGTATCCAGGAAATGGGCTACAACTGTCGCATTCCTCGTGTCAAGCCACTCATGAACCAGAGGCAACGTCAGAAGCGTCTTACCTGGGCTAAGGAGAAAAACAACTGGTCTGTCGCTCAGTGGTCCAAAGTCCTCTTTTCAGATGAAAGTACATTTTGCATTTCATTTGGCAATCAAGGTCCCAGAGTCTGGAGAAAGAGTGGAGAGGCACAGAATCCAGAAGTCCAGTGTGAAGTTTCCACAGTCAGTGATGATTTGGGGAGCCATGTCATCTTCTGGTGTTGGTCCACTGTGTGTCGACTCAGCCGTCTACCAGGAAATGTTAGAGCACTTCATGCTTCCTTCTGCTGACAAGCTTTATGGAGATGCTGATTTCATTTTCCAGCAGGACTTGGCACCTGCCCACACTGCCAAAGGTACCAATACCTGGTTCAATGACCATGGGATTACTGTGCTTGATTGGCCAGCAAACTCGCCTGATCTGAACCCCATAGAGAATTTATGGGGTATTGTCAAGAGGAAGACCCAAGCTGACGAGCTGAAGGCCGCTATCGAAGCAACCTGGGCTTCCATAATACCTCAGCAGTGTCACAGGCTGATCGACTCCATGCCACGCCGCATAGATGCAGTGATTCATGCAAAAGGAGCCCCAACCAAGTACTGACTGCATGTACAAGTATATACTTTTCAGAAGGCCGACATGTCTGTATTAAATTTCCTTTTTTCACTGGTCTTATGTCATATTCAAATTTTCTTAGATACTGAATTTGGGGTTTTCATAAGCTGTAAACCAGAATCATCAAGATTAAAACAAATACAGGCTTGAACTATTTCACTTTTTGTGTAATTATTCCACGATATATATGATTTTCACTTTGTCAATTGAATTATTGAAATTACTTAACTTTTCCACAATATTCTAATTTATTGAGATGCACCTGTATATTCAATGTGGCTTTCTGTAGTCAAACACATCAAGGAACTGAACTGAATCCCATGTGCCTGTTAGGCTATAGTTCAACCTAGTAATCAACTACTTTCAAATCTAATTTAAAAACAAATCTATCCATCTATCCATCTATCCATCCATCCATCCATCCATCCATCCATCCATCCATCCATCCATCCATCCATCCATCCATCTATCAAAAAGGTACTTCATCATGTGCAATCATGCAATGGGCAATGTATGTAAGGTGAAGCATGGTGGTGGCAGCATCATGCTGTGGGGATGTTTTTCAGAGGCAGGGACTGTGAGGCTAGTCAGGGTCTAGGGAAATATGAACGGCGCAGAGAGATCCTCGATGAAAACCTGCCCCAGAGCGCTCAGGACCTCAGACTGGGGCGTAGGTTTACCCTCCAACCGGACAACGACCCTAAGCACACAGCCAAGACAACGCAGTAGTGGCTTCGGGACAAATCTCTGAATGTCCTTGAATGGCCCAGCCAGAGCCCGGACTTAACAACCGATTTAACATCTCTGAAGAGACCTGAAAATAGCTGTGCAGCAACGCTCCCCATCCAACCTGACAGATCTTGAGAGGATCTGCAGAGAAGAATGGGAGAAACACCCAAATACAGGTGTGCCAAGCTTGTAGCATCATACCCAAGAAGACTCAAGGCTGTAATCGCTACCAAAGGTGCTTCAACAAAGTACTGAGTAAAGGGTCTGAATACTTATGTAAATGTAATATTTCTATACTTCATTTTCAAAAAATTTGCAAACATTTAAAAAAAACATGTTTTCAGTATTGCGTGTAGATGTGTGAGAATTAAAAAATATATTTAATACATTTTTAATCCAGGCTGTAACAACAAAATGTGTATATAAGTGTATGTGTGTGTTTTTGTGAGTGTGTATATACAGTCTTGTAAGTGTGCATAGAGTCAGTGCAAGATAGGGTCAATGCAGATAGTCCGGGTAACCGTAAAATTACCTATTTATAGCTTGGGGGTAAAAAGCTGTCTCGGGGCCTGCCGATGCACTGGTACTGTTTGCCGGAGGGTAGAAGAGTGAACAGTCTTTGGCTTGGGTGGCTGGAGTCTTTGACAATTTTTCTGGCCTTCCCCTGACAACTTCTGAAATATGGATGGCAAGGAGCTCAAAATAAAATAGAATAAAATGTGTCACATGCTTGGTAAACAACAGGTGTGGTCTAACAGGGAAATGCTTGGTAAACAACAGGTGTGGACTAACAGTGAAATGCTTGGTAAACAACAGGTGTGGACTAACAGTGAAATGCTTGGTAAACAACAGGTGTGGACTAACAGTGAAATGCTTGGTAAACAACAGGTGTGGACTAACAGTGAAATGCTTGGTAAACAACAGGTGTGGACTAACAGTGAAATGCTTGGTAAACAACAGGTGTGGACTAACAGTGAAATGCTTGGTAAACAACAGGTGTGGACTAACAGTGAAATGCTTGGTAAACAACAGGTGTGGACTAACAGTGAAATGCTTACATGCCAAAAACAATGCAGAGAGAAATAAAATAGAGAAATAGTAGAAAAGTAAAACACGTAATAATGAAAGTAATAATAGGTACAAAGTGAGTAACGATAAATTGGCTATAAATACAAGAGGTGTCTGCCTGCCTGCCTGCCTGCCTGCCTGCCTGCCTGCCTGCCTGCCTGCCTGCCTGCCTGCCTGCCTGCCTGCCTGCCTGCCTGCCTGCCTGCCTGCCTGCCTGCCTGCCTGCCTGCCTGCCTGCCTGCCTGCCTGCCTGCCTGCCTGCCTGCCTGCCTGCCTGCCTGCCTGCGTATGTCCTTCTGTCTGAGTTTTTAACCAATTTGCCCATTGCAGCTGTACCACCAACTTTTATTTGCCTTGAATGCAATGTATTGACTTACGCATCAATGCCCTTGACGCATATCTATGCATCAATATCCTGTGTGTGGAGGTGGGAGAGAGGAGGGAGAGAGAGGAGAGAGAGAGATGAGGTAGAGAGAGGAGAGAGAGAGGAGGGAGAGAGAGGAGAGGAGGGGGAGGGAGATAGAGGAGAGGAGGGAGAGGTACTTCATCATGTGCAATCATGCAATGGGCAATGTATGTAAGGTGAAGCATGGTGGTGGCAGCATCATGCTGTGGGGATGTTTTTCAGAGGCAGGGACTGTGAGGCTAGTCAGGGTCTAGGGAAATATGAACGGCGCAAAGTACAGAGAGATCCTCGATGAAGTAAAACACGTAATAATGAAAGTAATAATAGGTACAAAGTGAGTAACGATAAATTGGCTATAAATACAAGAGGTGTCTGTCTGTCTGCCTGTCTGCCTGTCTGCCTGCCTGCCTGCCTGCCTGCCTGCCTGCCTGCCTGCCTGCCTGCCTGCCTGCCTGCCTGCCTGCCTGCCTGCCTGCCTGCCTGCCTGCCTGCCTGCCTGCCTGCGTATGTCCTTCTGTCTGAGTTTTTAACCAATTTGCCCATTGCAGCTGTACCACCAACTTTTATTTGCCTTGAATGCAATGTATTGACTTACGCATCAATGCCCTTGACGCATATCTATGCATCAATATCCTGTGTGTGGAGGTGGGAGAGAGGAGGGAGAGAGAGGAGAGAGAGAGATGAGAGGAGGGGGAGGGAGATAGAGAGAGAGAGGAGAGGAGGGGGAGAGAGGAGGGAGAGAGAGAAGGGAGAGAGAGAGGAGGGAGAGATTAGAGGAGGGGGAGGGAGAGAGAGGAGGGAGAGAGGAGAGGAGGGAGAGAGAGGAGGGGGAGAGGAGAGGAGGGAGAGAGAGGAGGGGGAGAGAGGAGGGAGAGAGAGAAGGGAGAGAGAGAGGAGGGAGAGATTAGAGGAGGGGGAGGGAGGGAGAGAGGGAAAAGAGAGAGGGGAAGGGTGAAGGGGGAGAGGGAGGGGAGGGAGGGAGAGGGAGGGAGGGGCAGAGGCAGAGGCAACTAAAAAAATCAGCCAATTTAACAGATTTCCCAAGTCTGGTCCAGGAACCCATTTACCTCATCTAGATTGTAAATTGAGTCATCGCCAGCTGCTATCATGTCAACAGGGATATCAGAAATATCCATATTCTTCTCCTGATGCTCCTCAACTGAGGCCACCGACCCCTGACTCCCCTCTGCCACATCCCTCTCAACACTCCCCACTTGCACCCCATCCCTCGTACTGGGCATCTCCTCTACTGCCTGGGAAACTAGCCCCACCTGAACTCCCTCCTGTACCCCATCCCTCGTACTGGGCATCTCCTCTACTGCCTGGGAAACTAGCCCCACCTGAACTCCCTCCTGTACCCCATCCCTCGTACTGGGCATCTCCTCAATCTAGGGAAATGGTTCTCCAGATACATCCTTACCTCCTACAACAATATTTTTCTGCTGCACATCAGACGCTATATTCCCCTCACTCAGTACCCTCAACACAGACAACTTATTCCTCAGCAACAGGTGCTTGTGGCTGCTCTACCACTGTCAACACTATCTATGAGGACAACCTGCGTACTGCCTTCCGCCTTCTCCTTTTTCGGGCAAGCTTGCCACTTATGGCCAACATTCCCACACTCAAAACACTGTTGACTACCCGTACTAGCATAAGCCATATACAGTCTGTTGTCATACTTGACTTTAAACAATAACTGCAAAGTCTGCTCCGGTGAGTCCAAACACATAAACACCTACCGCCGAAACGACAGAACCTTTTTCAGAGCCAGGTGTTTGCAACCCACTTGCAAACTTCCCAAACCGCAATAACTCGCGCTCCAATAGCTCATTGGGTTTAATAAACAGTACATTTGAAATTGTTACCCTTGTTGACTGAGAAAAAAGCGGTGAGAGGATGAGAGATTACATCCTACGGTGACCAGAAACTCAGTCACAGTGACAGTAGAGAGAGAGAGAGGACAAGAGAGAGAGAGAAGAAAAGAGAGAGGATGAGAGAGAGAGGACGAGAGAGAGAGAGGACGATAGAGAGGACGAGAGAGAGAGAGGACGATAGAGAGGACGAGAGAGAGGACGATAGAGATGGAGAGAGAGATGACGAGAAAGCACGAGAGAGAGAGGACGAAAGAGAGGACGAGAGAGAAGACGAGAGAGAGAGGACGATAGAGAGGACGAGAGAGAGGACGAGAGAGAGGACGAGAGAGAGGACGAGAGAGAGGACGAGAGAGAGGACGAGAGAGAGGACGAGAGAGGATAATAGAGAGGACGAGAGAAAGAGAGATGACGATAGACAGGACAATAGAAAGAGAGAGGATGATAGAGAGGATGAGAGAAAGAGAGAGGACAATAGAGAGGATGAGAGAAAGAGAGAGGACAATGGAGAGGATGAGAGAAAGAGAGAGGACGATAGAGAGGATGAGAGAAAGAGAGAGGACAATAGAGAGGATGAGAGAAAGAGAGAGGACGATAGAGAGGATGAGAGAAAGAGAGAGGACAATAGAGAGGAAGAGAGAAAGAGAGAGGACGATAGACAGAAAGAGAGAGGACAATAGAGAGGATGAGAGAAAGAGAGAGGACAATAGAGAGGATGAGAGAAAGAGAGAGGACAATAGAGAGGATGAGAGAAAGAGAGAGGACGATAGACAGAAAGAGAGAGGACAATAGAGAGGATGAGAGAAAGAGAGAGGACAATAGAAAGGACAATAGAGAGGACAATAGAGAGGACGAGAGAGAGAGGACAAGAGAGAGAGACGACAAGAGAGAGAGGATGAGAGAGAGGACGAGAGAGAGAGAGGACGAGAGAGAAAGAGGACGAGAAAGAGAGGACGAGAGAGGACGAGAGAGAGAGGACGAGAGAGAGAGGACAAGATAGAGGATGAGAGAGAGAGGACCAGAGAGAGAGAGAGAGAGAGAGAGGATGAGAGAGAGAGAGAGAGAGATAGAGAGAGAGAGAGAGAGAGAGAGAGAGAGGATGCGATAGAGATAGAGAGAGGACGAGAGAGAGAGGAGGAGAGAGGATGAAAGAGGATGATAGAGAGGACGAGAGAGGACGATAGAGAGGGCGATAGAGAGGACGATAGAGAGAAAGAGGACGATAGAGAGGAGGAGAGAAAGAGAGAGGACAATAGAGAGGACGATAGAGAGGACGAGAGAGAGGACGATAGAGAGGACGAGAGAGATAGAGAGAAAGAGAGAGGACAATAGAGAGGATGATAGAGAGGACGAGAGAGATGACGAGAGAGATAGAGAGGATGATAGAGTGGAAGAGAGAAAGAGAGAGGGAGGACGAGAGAGGACGATAGATAGGAAGAGAGAAAGAGAGAGGACGAGAGAGAGAGAGAGGACGAGAGAGAGGACAAGAGAGAGAGAGAGAGGATGAGAGAGAGAGAGAGAGGATGAGAGAGAGAGAGAGAGAGAGAGAGAGAGAGTTCCTCCTGTAGAGGAAAGGCTGTGCAACCACTGCACCACGGCAGAACCAGAGACAGAGCTGCATTTCCTGACAAAATGTCAAAAATATAAAACTATCAGAGTCACTTCCCCAAATTCGAACAAGTAGTCCGGGGCTTTGAGGACCTCTCTGAAATAGAAAGGCTGCCGATCCTTTTGGGGGAAGACATGGACAGCTGTGCGCTGGCAGCATGCTATGTTGCTGCCTGCCACAAGTTGAGGGACAGTGCCTGACATATTTAATGCCTTTTTCTTTTCTTTTTTTTTCTATGTTGTTATTTTGTTCTCTGATGTAATTATTTATAAAAAAGTATGATGTATAAAATTTGATGTATGATACTTTGGCAATATGTACATTGTTGCGTCACGCCAATAAAGTGAATTGAATTGAATTGAGAGAGAAAAAGAGAAAAGAAAGTGGGATAGCATAAGGGAGAGAGAAGAGTTAGCATACACATTTAGGAAAAAAATTGTTCTTTGCAGAGGGATAGGGTTCTACCAAGAACCATTTTCATACGAAGAAACCTTTTCGGAAGACGAGGGTTCTTTATACAGCAAAGGATTCAACCTTTTTCATCTTAAGAACCGCTTTTGATAATTAGTTGGAAGACAAGAAGGATTCTTTGGAAGGTAAGAAGGGTTCTACATAGAACCCTTCTGAATCGGAATAAGCTTTTTTATTGTTTTTTTCTTTTAAATAGTGTCTGTACATTAGTGTTTAAACTTTAACCCTGTGGAGTTTATAAGGATAGGTTTGAGAGTGTTTTAAACTGTACCTACAGTATATCGGAACATAGACACAGCAAATTGGCCAGTTTTACCTAGTGTTGATTTTTCAGTGTAACATTTATAGAGTTGATTCAGGACTCAAATTAACTCTGTAAAGAGGTACATTAACACTCAGTGGTGTAAAAGGGCCAAGTGTTGGTGTAAATAACCAAAGGTGAGTGTGATTATGTAATTTTTACTTTGTGTATAGTAAAACACTGAAAACCATGCCCATCATTATAATTTTTCCCAGCATGCTCTATAGCAGGTAGATTTTTATAATTGTTTGTTTGAATATCTGTGTTTTCATGTATATTGATTGATTGATTAATCTTATGCTACACAAAGATAAATAACATACCTTTTTCTAAATGAATCAAATACTTTAGTAGTTTTTCCACCGTTACTGAGATGGTTGTTCCAGTTGAGTTGTTCTTCACTCTGGCTGGATTCTAATAGGCATTGCACACCCCTTTGCAAGCCAGCATAATGTGACTTGCAGGCCTGATGTGGCCTGTAAACCAGCAGTTTCTTAACACCCCTGTGTTAGGGTATAACTAGGCCCTCAAAGAAAGGCCTTATGATATATGTAATTTTAAAGGCTAATTAGGCTGATTAACCATTAATAGGGTTAGGGTTATAGGAAGAAATCCACAGTACCTAGAGCGTTTTAGGTAGAACGTTCTGCAAAGGGTTCTACCTAGCACCAAAAACGGTTCCCCTAGTATGGGAACAAACATTATTTGGAGAGAGAGTGAAAATATGCGCGCACCAGCCTATTAGAAGGAGAGGAGAGAAAGATGGGGAGACTGATGGATAGAAGAAGACAAATGAGGGATATCTCTCTTTCTCTCTGACGAGCTAGAGAGGAATGTAGGTACAGACACCCATCTTGTCAATTAATTATATCTAGCTGTCCTTTATGTGAACAAATATCAGCTTTCAAACAAAGAACACGATAACCTTTCTTCATTCATCACACCGGTCTGAAACAACGAATGCTGATCTCACACACGGTGACTTCCGAAATATAACTTACACACGCGTAAGCCGCACGCACACGCTTCAAGTCAGCACACATATGGTTAGACATCAAGATATATTTCCCTATCACACTCTCTGGTCACATAAAGACCATAGGAGGTTGGTGGCATCTTCATTGGGGAGGATGGGCTCATGGTAATGGTTGGAGCAGAATAGGTGGAATGGTATCAAATACATCCAACACATGGTTTCCATGTGTTTGATGCCATTCCATTAGCTCCTTTCAGACATTAATATTAGTCGTTCTCCCCTCAACAGCCTCCTGTGACACACACACACACACACACACAGACACAGACACAGACACACACACACACACACACACACACACACACACACACACACACACACACACACACACACACACAGACACACACACACACACATCAAAAGACACATACTCGCAAGGAGAGACAGACAAATACTGTCACTGTCCCTCACATACTCATACACCAAGAAGCAAAACCAACACTTATACACATCTACATTAGCAGACACACACACACACACACACACACACACACAAACACACCACACACACACACAGACACACACACACACACACACACACACACACACAGATCAAAATTCACAAAGAAGAACACACCAGGGGAAAGACATACACACAAAACAAGACCAAAAGATAAAACCATATACACACAAACAGACTAACACTCTCCCAAGGAGGGTTCCTCCTAGCAGACAGTGGAGCAGAGAGAGGCAGGTTGGTGATGTGAAACACCAATTTCCAGGTTAGCTGCTCTCTGTGACTCAGGCAGGTATCAGGCGTGACCCACCTGGGCCTGATAAGCGGCTGCAGTACGCTGATCTGCCTCCCCCCTCCCCCTCCCCCAACAACACACAACCCAGCCGCCCAGCATCCAGACACACACACACACATGGACTGATGCAAACAGCCACACACCCACAAACATACGCACACCTTTCCCAAAACCAATGCCATCTAAATATATTAACCATGTCTAACTGTACTAAAAGAAAGAGACCACATTAAACACTGGTGTGTGTGGTTTCCTGTGTGTGTGTGTGCGTGTGTGCGTGCGTGTGTGTGTGTGTGTGCACAGCTGAGTGTGCGTGCTTGCTCGCATGTGTGTAGGTGTGCATGTGTGTGTGTGAGTGCTCCTTCATGTTCCCTCTAGTGGTCAGGTATAATTTACATGGAGTCACTGTCACCTGTCAGCAGAGTACTGGGTACCGGGGCATCGCTCACATGGTACATGGCCAGTCTCCTCCAGACACTTCAATTAACTTCTACAGCAGAAATCACTCTGCCACGAAAAGCCTTCCTACTCTCTCAAAATGTACACTACATGACCAAAACCCCAAAAGGGTTTTTCTTTATTTGCACTATTTTTTACATTGTAGAATAAAAGTGAAGACATCAAAACTATGACATAACACATATGGAATCATGTAGTAACCAAAAAAGTGTTAAACAAATCCAAATATATTTTATATTTGAGACTCTTCAATTAGCCACCCTGCACTTTTGGCACACCAGCTTCACCTGGAATGTTTTTCCATCAGTCTTGAAGGAGTTCCCACATATGCTGAGCACTTGTTGGCTGCTTTTCCTTCACTGCGGTCCGACTCCTCTCAAACCATCTACATTTGGTTGAGGTTGGAACCAAAAATCTAAAATTTGGACTCCAGACCAAAGGACAAATTTCCACCGGTCTAATGTCCATTGCTCATGTTTCTTGGCCCAAACAAGTCTCTTCTTCTTATTGGTGTCCTTTAGTAGTGGTTTCTTTGCAGCAATTCGACCATGAAGGCCTGATTCACACAGTCTCCTCTGAACAGTTGATGTTTGGGCTGCAATCTGAGGCTGGTAACTCTAATGAACTTATCCTCTGCAGCAGACTTTTTGGGTTACTATATGATTCCATATGTGTTATGTCATAGTTTTGATGTCTTCACTTTAATTCTACAATGTAAAAAATAGTGCAAATAAAGCCCTTGAATAAGTAATATTCCAAACTTTTGACCCCCAGTGTGTCACAGTGTCGGGTGAGGGAACGAGGCGCAGAGCGAGAGGTCGGTGCAAACATATTTATTCAACTAACAAAACAACAAACCTACTATACCGTGCGCTGGTGTTCAGTGCAAACACATAGACACGTGAACACACACAATGATCCACACGCAGGTGGATGTGAAGTGCACATAAATATACTCTCCAATTACAGACAACTCAAGACAGCTGCCTATAATTGGGGATCAACCAAAACCCAACACCAACCTGGTGAATGTAAGGACCTGACTGTGGCCATCCCACTCCCTCTAGTGGGAGTCAGAGACCTGGCCTCAGTCAGGCCCTTACAGTACCCCCCCTCTAAGGCGCAGGCTCCCGACCGCGATACTCCCCCACAACCAAAAGACACAAAGTCCCACCACAAAAAAGGGGGAAAGGGCGGAGTACTGGGGAGGTAGTTGGTGGGGGCTCCAGCATCGGGCGTGATGCAGGAATAGAAGGTGGACACCCCCTCAGTACTCCCATGGTGCACCAAGTCCTGTCTGGACGCTGGTGTGGGAGACTCCGATCCTGGAGGGGGGCTGACAACCAGAGGAGCGGACTGCTCCAGACGACCGGTCCCGGACTGGGCACCAGTGGAGCGGACTGCTCTGGAGGTGGAGTGGAGCAGACGACCGGTCCCGGTTGAGCCCCCGGTCCAGTGAACCGTCATGGGAGGCTCCGGACTATGGGCCGTAGTTACAGGCTCTGGGCTGTGGACCGTCGCTGGAGCCTCCTGGCTGTAGGACATAGCTAGGGGCTCCGGGCTGTGGACCGTCGCTGGAGGCTCTGGGCAGTGGGCCGTCGCTAGGCTCCGGGCATTGGACCGTCGCTGGAGGCTCCGGGCAGTGAGCCGTCGCTGGAGGCTCCGGGCAGTGAGCCGTCGCTGGAGGCTCCGGGCTGTGAGCCGTTGCTGGAGGCTCCGGGCTATGAACCGTCGCTGGAGGCTCCGGGCAGTCGCAGGAGGCTCCGGGCTATGAACCGTCGCTGGAGCCTCTGGGCAGTGGGCCGTCGCTGGAGGCTCCGGGCTATGAACCGTCACTGGAGGCTCCGGACTGTGGGCCGTCGCTGGAGACTTCAGACTGTGGGCCGTCGATGGAGGCTCCGGGCTATGAACCGTCGCTGGAGGCTCCGGACAGTGGGCCATAGCTGGAGGCACCAGGCTGTGGAGGTGCACCGTTGGTCTGGTGAGTGGAGACGTCGGGCTATTCACACGCACTGGAGCTCTGGTGCGAGGAGCAGGTATGGGCACCTGACTGTGGAGGTGCACCAGTGGTCTGGGGTGAGGAGCAGGCACAGGCGATGTCGGACTGGAGACTCGAACCGAGGACGAATGGAGTTTTGAAGCCGGATCGGCTGCCGTGCCCAGCCCAGGCAGCAGTGTAGATGACAGCTCCAGCTGTTTAATCGGACTCGACACCGGCCTGGCGAGGAGCTTCCTCCTTCTTCTCCTCGGGAGAGAGGTGAGCCAGACGCTTCTTCCAGATCGCCAATCTGGCCTCAAAACTCTCCGCCTCCTCGATCTCCCGAACATGAGGGTTGGGCCGCGGGAGGAAGAGCCACCCAGGCTCTCCAACACTTCGCCTGTTCGAAGAAACCCTCCGGCGTCATCCGGTTATCGGCCGTCGGAGGCGGAAGTGGTGGGCGTTGATCTTCCAACCTGGGGTGGCTGACCGACGATTGATCGTGTGGAGCTGGTACTGGGGTCCCTGGACTGGGAACACACACTGGACCTCCGGTACGTCCAGCGACAGCTTGGACTGTGGCTGAGGAGGCGTGATGGTTGGATAGGCCTGGAGCGCACTGGAGATCTGGTACTGGGGCCAGAGACTGAACGCATCCTCTCGTCATCCTCCTCGGCCCACCCAAAATACCTCCTCAGCCGCTCGTCCTCCTCCGTGTCCCTCGCGCCCCAGGACCACCCAACCCCCCCCCCCCACCGTCAATATGGGGGACCTTCGGGGTTTACCACAGGTGGACTCCAATCAAGATCAATGGAAACAGGATGCACCTGAGCTCAATTTAGAGTCTCATAGCAAAGGGTCTGAATTCTTATGTAAATAATGCATTTATTTTATTATAACCTGTTATCGCGATATCATTTTGGGGTATTGTGTGTAGATTGCTAATGGTTATTTTATTTAATCAGTTTTAGAATAAGGCTGAATCGTAACATAATGTGGAAAAAGTAAAGTCTGAATACCTTCCGAAGGCACTGTACATACATAGCGTAACACGTTGTCACGTGGCTGAGTGTAATTGTGTACGATAGTACGACAGAACCGTACCATGATGGATGGCATGTTTGCAGACGTCGCTGAACCATAGAAACCATTATTTCCAGAGAGAGAAGGAGGGAATGGGGAAAGAGAGAGAGAGAGAGAGAAAGAGAATGGGGGTGGGATTAAAACAAAATAGATGTCCCTCATGTCACTGTGTTATTGGGTAGCGATGAGGGGAGTGGACATTAAGGCTGAGAGCTGAACAACACAAGAGGGAGAGGTATGGAGTAAGAAGGCTTGGTCCTGCATCCAAATGGTACCATACTGTAAACCCTATATAGTGTGCTACGTTTGATGAAGGCCCATAGGGCTCTGGTCCAAAGTAGTGGCAAAATAGGAAAAGGATGCCATTTGGGACACAGCCGAGAAGTAAGAAGATCAGCAGGAGATTCAAGGAGAGGCATCAGCGTATAGAGAAAGGAGTCCTTTAGAAAAATGGGTCTGATGGGTTGAGAGATTGATCTGTCTGAAAAGCAGGACTTCAGTTGGGCTAAGCTCTGCACCAGCCAGGATTCACACACACACACACACACACACACAAACACAGCTTGCTAAACAGCCGTAGAGGGCGTGACGCATTACGATTTGGCCCAAATGAGCGCAGAGAGAGAGAGAGAGAGAACGAGAGAGCGAGTGAGAGAGAGAGAGAGAGAGAGAGAGAGAGAGAGAGAGAGAGAGAGAGAGAGAGAGAGAGAGCGAGAGAAAGATCGAGAGAGAGAGCTAGTGCAGGTAAAGGAGTAGATGGTAAAAGAGTTGTCTGTCATCAAGAGGGTGCTGCAGCATAGAGACCAGACTGTAGAGACTCCTAGAGAGAAGCTGCAGCCCCTCACCACCCCTAACACCCCCACTGACCCACCCTAACCCAAAACCCCCCCCATGTAAACCCACTACTCTGCTAAAACCCACTGAGGTGGCAATCCTCATTGACTCAAATGGGAAATTCATCCAAGAGGATAAACTCTTCCCCCACCACTAGGTGCACTCCACATCCTGTCCCAGCCTGACTTTGGCACACCAGCCCACATTATGATTCACACCGGCACCAACAACCTGCCAGAGGAGTAGGAGAGAGTAGGCAGCCTGGTCAACAGAGTAGCAGAGAGGGTCTCTGAGTGGTTCCCCAACTCCCACATCACCATCTCCACTCTGCTGCCCGGCAAAGACTTTCATCCCCGTACTATTCGGAAAGTCAATGCTGACATCACCAGCGGGTGTGGCCTATTCCCAAACATGCACTTTGCTCACCACCCAACAATCACCCACTCCCACCTGAGGAAGCAGAACATGCCACACTGGACAGAGGACCACCCAGAGACCCCTACCAGACCACTGCACCACCAAAGGGCCCCAGGCCCCCTCAACGCCCCACCAGACCCAGCGTACCCCACAGGCCCCACCCACCACCAGAGCATCACCGCCTCCATCGGCTTAGCCCGACTGGACCGGGCCCAGCCTACTACCCCGCACCAGACCACCAACTCTACCAGACCAGAGAGGAAGACCCCCGGACCAGACCTGACCCCCCTCCACTTTGCCCAAGAATCCCCATATTACTCAGAGGAGATATTCTCCACCCTTGAGGAAGAGACGTGCCATTTCCAGGCCCAGGGAAATGTGCTCATCTGTAGGGACACAAATGCGCGCACAGGAACACTTTCTGATCTAACAACCACACGAGGGGACAGCTTTATTACAGGCCATACTGTTTCTCTCTTAATCTCCCCCATAGAAACAACAGTGACAGCACCATCAACAAAAACGGAAGGGATCTGTTGCAGCTCTGTCAAAGCCTGGGTTTGTACTTTGTCAATGGTAGGTTACAGGGGGACTCTTTAGGAAGATTCACCTATTGCTCTCCTCTTGGCCACAGCACAGTAGACTATATGATTACAGACATGGACCCTTTCTCTCTCAGCTCATTCACCGTCAAGCCACTAAGACCTCTGTCTGATCACAGACAAATTATGTTGTTCCTCAGAAGATATATATATCGTGGCGTGTAAGACGATATATATCGTGGCGTGTAAGACGATATATATCGTGGCGTGTAAGACGATATATATCGTGACGTGTAAGACGATATATATCGTGACGTGTAAGACGATATATATCGTGACGTGTAAGACGATATATATCGTGACGTGTAAGACGATATATATCGTGGCGTGTAAGACGATATATATGGTGGCGTGTAAGACGATATATATATCGTGACGTGTAAGACGATATATATCGTGACGTGTAAGACGATATAGAACCACACATTCACAGCCCAGTAAGCTGTACAACATCAGAACTTCATACAGATGGGCCCAAAACAGCACAGAAGAATACCAGAAAGCATCCAGTAACCAAATTATCCAAACACTCTTAGATAACTTTCTGGACATTCACTCACAGTAAAGAAAGAATTAATCTAGCAGTAAAAACATAAACTATATATTCAGGCAAACGGCAAAAGAAGCACAACTGAAATGAATAAAAAAACAAACTAAAAAATATCACAAATGGTTTGATTCAGATTTTTTAATTATAAAGAAAAAACTTAGAACACTATCAAACCCAAAGCACAGAGACCCAAATAATGGTGAATTACGCCTTCATTACTGTGAGACTTTAAAACTCTATAAACGTACACTCAGAACCAAAAAAACACAGTACAACAGAAAGCAGCTGACACTAATTAAGGAGTCCATAAACACAAACAACAAAATGGTGCAAAATACCAATTGGCTATATTAAAACTGTTTAATTTCATTCTGAGTGTAGGTTATTTCCCTGACATCTGGAATCAAGGACTCATAACCCCAACCTTTAAAAACAGAGACAAATTTGACCCTAACAATTACAGAGGCATTTGTGTGAACAGTAACCTGGGGAAGGTTTTCTGTAGTATTATAAATGTAGGAGTTCTAAACCTCCTAATAAGCACAATGTCTTGAGTAAAAGCCAAATTTGATTCATACCAAAACATCGCACGACCGATCATATTTACACCCTACACACCCTGATAGATAAACATGTCCACCAAAATAATACCAAAATGTACGCTTGCTTTATCGACTTCCAAAAAGCCTTCTATTTGGCATACAGGACTGTTCTACAAAGTTGTTAAAAGTGGTGTAGGGGGTAAAACATATTACATAATTAAATCAATGTATACTGGCAATACGTAAAACATCAAAATTGGGAAGAAAATAACCAGGGGTGGGGCCTTCGCCAGGGTTGCAATCTGAGCCCTCTACTCTTCAATATTTACATCAATGAATTGGCCACTATCCTAGAAGAATCCTCAGCCCCTGGTGTTAGTCTCCCCAATTCAGAGGAAAAATGCCTGCTCTTCGCAGATGACCTATGCCTGTTGTTACCCACAGCACATGGCCTACAGCAGAGCCTGGTAGAGAAGTACTGCCAGGGCCAAAAATACTAAAATATGATTTTCCAGAAAAGATCAAAGTTCTCAATTGGTACAAAATATATAGAGTACTGCATACACTACAATTACTTAGGTTTAAAAATAAGCTCAACTGGAAACCTTAATGATGTAGTGAATGAGAGCGCGCAGGGCATTCTACACCATTAAAAAACTAATTCAAATTTAAATACCTATTAAAAGTTAAACTAATTTAATGTGTCATTGAACCAATTACACTATATGGCAGTGAGGTGTGGAGTCCACATTGAAACCCTGCATGCAGAGTTCTGTAAGATTCTCCTACATGTCCAGAGGAAAACTACAAACAATGCATGCAGGGCAGAATTAGGCAAATATCCAATAATAATAAAAACTCAAAAAAGAGCCCCTCTCATAGAGTTTGTACTGTTAGGTGACTTAAACTGGGATATGCTTAACACCCCGGCTGTCCTTCAATCTAAGATAGATGCCCTCAATCTCACACAAATTATCAAGGAACCCACCAGGTACAACCCAAAATCTGTAAACATGGGTACCATCATTGATATCATCCTGACTAACTTGCCCTCCAAATACACCTCCTCTGTTTTCAACCAGGATCTCAGCGATCACTGCCTCATCGCCTGCGTTCGCAATGGGTCAGCGGTCAACCCCTTATCACTGTCAAACGCTCCCTAAAACACTTTTGCGAGCAGGCCTTTCTATTCGATCTGGCCCAGGTATCCTGGAAGGATATTGACCTCATCCCGTCAGTAGAGGACGCCTGGTTGTTCTTTAAAAGTGCTTTCCTCACCATCTTAAATAAGCATGCCCCTTTCAAAAAACGTAGAACTAAGAACAGATATAGCCCTTGGTTCACCCCAGACTTGGCTGCCCTTGACCAACACAAAAACATCCTGTGGGGTACTGCACTAGCATCGAATAGCCCCCGCGATATGCAGCTATTCAGGGAAGTCAGGAACAAGTACACACAGTCAGTTAGAAAAGCAAAGGCCAGCTTTTTCAAACATAAATTTGCTTCCTGTAGTACTAACACCAAAAAGTTCTGGGACACTGTAAAGTCCATGGAGAATAAGAGCATCTCCTCCCAGTTGCCCACTGCATTGAGGCTCGGAAACACTGTCACCCCCGATAAATCCACAATTATCAAAAATTTCAATAAGCATTTTGCTACGGCAGGCCATGATTTCCACCTGGCTACCCCTACCCCGGCCAACAGTTCTGTGCCCCCGGCAGCTACAGTGGGGAGAACAAGTATTTGATACACTGCCGATTTTGCAGGTTTTCCTACTTACAAAGCATGTAGAGGTCTGTAATTTGTATCATAGGTACACTTCAACTGTGAGAGACGGACTCTAAGACAAAAATCCAGAGAATCACATTGTATGATTTTTAAATAATTAATTTGCATTTTATTGCATGACATAAGTATTTGATCACCTACCAACCAGTAAGAATTCCGGCTCTCACAGACCTGTTACTTTTTCTTTAAGAAGCCCTCCTGTTCTCCACTCATTACCTGTATTAACTGCACCTGTTTGAACTCGTTACCTGTATAAAAGACACCTGTCCACACACTCAATCAAACAGACTCCAACCTCTCCACAATGGCCAAGACCAGAGAGCTGTGTAAGGACATCAGGGATAAAATTGTAGACCTGCACAAGGCTGGGATGGGCTACAGGACAATAGGCAAGCAGCTTGGTGAGAAGGCAACAACTGTTGGCGCAATTATTAGAAAATGGAAGAAGTTCAAGATGACGGTCAATCTCCCCCGGTCTGGGGCACCATGCAAGATCTCACCTCGTGGGGCATCAATGATCATGAGGAAGGTGAGGGATCAGCCCAGAACTACACGGCAGGACCTGGTCAATGACCTGAAGAGAGCTGGGACCACAGTCTCAAAGAAAACCATTAGTAACACACTACGCCGTCATGGATTAAAATCCTGCAGCGCACGCAAGGTCCCCTTGCTCAAGCCAGCGCATGTCCAGGCCCGTCTGAAGTTTGCCAATGACCATCTGGATGATCCAGAGGAGGAATGGGAGAAGGTCATGTGGTCTGATGAGACAAAAATATAGCTTTTTGGTCTAAACTCCACTCGCCGTGTTTGGAGGAAGAAGAAGGATGAGTACAACCCCAAGAACACCATCCCAACCGTGAAGCATGGAGGTGGAAACATCATTCTTTGGGGATGCTTTTCTGCAAAGGGGACAGGACGACTGCACCGTATTGAGGGGGGATGGATGGGGCCATGTATCGCGAGATCTTGGCCAACAACCTCCTTCCCTCAGTAAGAGCATTGAAGATGGGCCGTGGCTGGGTCTTCCAGCATGACAACAACCCGAAACACACAGCCAGGGCAACTAAGGAGTGGCTCCGTAAGAAGCATCTCAAGGTCCTGGAGTGGCCAAGCCAGTCTCCAAACCTGAACCCAATAGAAAATCTTTGGAGAGAGCTGAAAGTCCGTATTGCCCAGCGACAGCCCCGAAACCTGAAGGATCTGGAGAAGGTCTGTATGGAGGAGTGGGCCAAAATCCCTGCTGCAGTGTGTGCAAACCTGGTCAAGAACTACAGGAAACGTATGATCTCTGTAATTGCAAACAAAGGTCTCTGTACCAAATATTAAGTTCTGCTTTTCTGATGTATCAAATACTTATGTCATGCAATAAAATGCAAATTAATTACTTAAAAATCATACAATGTGATTTTCTGGATTTTTGTTTTAGATTCCGTCACTCACAGTTGAAGAGTACCTATGATAAAAATGACAGACTTCTACATGCTTTGTAAGTGGGAAAACCTGCAAAATCGGCAGTGTATCAAATACTTGTTCTCCCCACTATAGTTGCCCAAGCCCCCCTCCGCTTCTCCTTCACCCAAATCCAGACGGATGATGTAAGAGCTGCTAAATCTGGACCCCTACAAATCTGCTGGGCTAGACAATCTGGACCCTCTCTTTCTGAAATTATCAGCCAAAATTGTTGCAACACCTATCACTAGCCTGTTCAACCTCTCTTTCGTATCGTCTGAGATCCCTAGAGATTGGAAAGCTGCCGCGGTCATCCCCCTCTTCAAAGGGGGAGACACTCTTGACCCAAACTGTTATAGACCTATATCCATCCTGCCCTGCCTTTCTAAAGTCTTCGAAAGCCAAGTTAACAAACAGATAACTGACCACTTCGAATCCCACCGTACCTTCTCTGCTATGCAATCTGGTTTCCGAGCTGGTCATGGGTGCACCTCAGCTACGCTCAAGGTACTGAACGATATCATAATCGCCATCGATAAAAGACAGTACTGTGCAGCCGTCTTCATCGACCTGGCCAAGGCTTTCGACTCTGTCAATCACCACATTCTTATTGGCAGACTCAACAGCCTTGGTTTCTCAAGTGATTGCCTTGCCTGGTTCTCCAACTACTTCGCAGACAGAGTTCAGTGTGTCAAATCGGAGGGCCTGTTGTCCGATCCTCTGGCAGTTTCTATGGGGGTGCCACAGGGTTCAATTCTTGGGCCTACCCTTTTCTCTATATACATCAACGATGTCGCTCTCGCTGCTGGTGACTCTCTGATCCATCTCTACGCAGACAACACCATTCTGTATACATCTGGCCCCTCTTTGGACACTGTGTTTACTAACCTTCAAACAAGCTTCAATGCCATACAACACTCCTTCCGTGGCCTCCAACTGCTCTTAAATGCTAGTAAAACCAAATGCATGCTTTTCTATCGAACGCTGCCCGCACCTGCCCACCGGACTATCATCACTACTCTCGACGGGTCCGACTTAGAATACGTGGACACCTACAAATACCTAGGCGTCTGGTTAGACTGTAAACTCAACTTCCAGACTCACATCAACCATCTCCAATCCAAAATTAAATCCAGAATCGGCTTCCTATTTCGCAACAAAGCCTCCTTCACTCATGCTGCCAAACTTGCCCTTGTAAAACTGACTATCCTACCGATCCTTGATTTCGGCGATGTCATTTACAAATTAACCTCCAACACTCTGCTCAGCAAATTGGATGTAATCTATCACAGTGCCATCCGTTTTGTTACCAAAGCCCCATATACTACCCACCACTGCGACCTGTATGCTCTCGTTGGCTGGCCTTCATTATATATTCGTCGCCAAACCCACTGGCTCCAGGTCATCTATAAGTCTTTATTAGGTAAATCCCCGCCCTATCTCAGCTCACTGGTCACCATAGCAACACCCACCCGTAGCATGCGCTCCAGCAGGTATATCTCACTGGTCACCCCCAAAGCCAACACCTCCTTTGGCCGCCATTCCTTCCAGTTCTCTGCTGCCAATGACTGAAACGAATTGCAAAAATCATTGAAGCTGGAGGTTCCTATCTCCCTCACTAACTTTAAGCATCAGCTGTCAAAGCTGCTTATCGATCACTGCACCTGTATATAGCCCTTCTGTAAATAGCCCACACTACTACCTCATCCCCATATTTATTTGTATTATTTTTCGCTAATCTTGCACTCCAGTATCTCCATTTGCACATCATAATTTGCACATCCTTCATTCCTGTGTTAATGCTAACCTGTAATTTATATCTCCATGGTGATATATGGTCTATTTATTGTCCTACCTCCTAACCTTATTGCATTTTGCACTACATTTTGCACTCTGTATATAGATTTTCTATTGTGTTTTTGACTATGTTTGTTTACTGTGTAACTCTGTGTTGTTTTTGTCGCACTGCTTTGCTTTGTCTTGGCCAGGTCGCAGTTGCAAATGAGAACTTGTTCTCAACTGACCTACCTGGTTAAATAAAGGTGAAATAAAAATAAATAAAAATAAAAATAAAATAGCATTACCAAGCCCTGTAATACCAAGAGTTGAGTAAAGAACAGAGTCCCCTCATCCAGCTGGTCCTGGGGCTGAGTTCACAAACCTGTTCTACACTCTTAGAAGTAAAGGTGCTATCTATAACCTAAAAGGGTTCTTCGGCTGTCCCCATAGAACCCTTTGAAGAACACTTTTTGGTTCCCGGTAGAACTCGTTTGGGTTCCATGTAGAACCATTTCCACAGAGGGTTCTACATGGAACCCAAAAAGGTTCTACCTGGAACCGAAAAAGGTTATTCAAAGGGTTCTCCTATTGGGACAGCCGAAGAACCCTTTTGGAACCATTATTTCTAAGAGTGTACGAACACGCTGAAGCCTCAGGATCAGATCATCCAATCAATCAGATCAAAACAAATTACAACACAGTCAAAACAAAACTACATTACTTATTGGGAAACACAAGCACAAGCACAAAGCAAAATGTAGTGCTATCTGGCCCTAAATCGACAATACACCGTGGAAAACTATTTGACCATGGCTACTGATCAAAACCTTAGAAAAACCTTGACAAAGTAGAGGCTCAGTGAGCACAGCCTTACCACTGCACCACAGCAGAAACCGACACAGAGCTGCATTTCCTGACAAAATGTCAAAAATATTTCCACTAATTTGAAACCCTTATTCAAGGTTTCAAAGACCTCTCTGATGAGGATAGGCTACCCGTCCTATTGTGGGAGGAACAGAGAGCTGTGGGTTGGCAGCGCACTACATTGCTGCCTGCCATAAGATGAGGGACCGTGTCTGACAGACAAACCAACCTGCACATATTTTTCAATGTCTGGTTATTTTGACCCTTGGTTATTGTTGTTACTGTTGTCCGGTTGAGAGTAAACTTCTCTGTAGTATCATAAATAGCAGACTACATAATTTCCTTGTTGAACACAACGTCCTGAGCATAAACCAGATTGGATTACATTTGTTTTATTCTACAACAGACCACATTTACACCCTCCACACTCTAATTGACCAACAATTAAACCAAAACAAAGGCAAAACCTGGTGTTTTGTAGACTTCAAGAAAACATTTGATTCAATTTGGCACAAAGGACTTTTTTATAAGATTGTAGAAAGTGGTATTGGAGGGAAAACATAAGATGTTATTAAATAAATGTATACTAAAAAACAAATGTGCAGTTAAAATTGGCAACAAGCAAACCGACTTCTTCTCTCAGGGACGTGGAGTGAAACAGGGCTGCTCAATAAGTCCAACACTATTTAACATCTACATTAATTAATTGGCAAAAACATTAGAGGAATCTGCAGCACCTGGTCTCACCCTACACAGCACTGAAATCAAGTGTCTGCTGGACCAGATGACCTGGTGCTACTGTCTCCCACTGAGGAGGGGTTACAGCAGTATCTAGATCATCTGCACAGGTTCTGTCTGACCTGGGCTCTGACAGTTAACCTATAAAAACTCATAGAATGATATTCAAAAAAAGGTCTGGAAATCAGGAAGACAAATCTACATTCTATTATGACACAGTTCTATTAGAACACACCAGAAACTACACGTATCTAGGACTAAATATCAGCAACACAGGTAGCTTTCACAGGGCTGTGAACCAGCTGAGAGACAAAGCAAGAAGACCATTCTATGCCATTAAAAGGAACATTAAAATCCAAAATCTCAAAATGTTCCAATCAGTTATAGAACCAATCGCTTTATATGGCAATGAAGTATGGAGTCCGCTCTCTAATAATGAATTTACCAAATGGGACAAACATCCAATCGAAATACTGCATGCAGAGTTTTGTAAGACTGTATTGCAAGTGTAAAGAAAAACTCAAAATAATGCATGTAGAGCAGAATTGGGCCAATACCCCCTCCTTATTCTAATAGAAAAAAGAGCCATCACATTTTACAACCATCTAAAAACAAGTGACCCCAAAACATTCCATCACACAGCTCTACTATGTCAAGAGATGAAACAGGAGAAGAGTCCCCTCAGCCAGCTGTTTCTGAGGCTCAGTTCACTAACCCCAACCAACCCCATAGAGCCTCATGACAGCACTCAGAGAGGACAGGCTGAGAAGAAGCTGCTTTTCATATACCACTGTGACCAATACTCAGACCTAAGATAATCCCAAATTATCATTCAGTACAAAGAATTTGAAAAGATGAAGAAAAAATTGAATATCTATTGGGTGGAGAGAGAGAGAGAGAGAGAGATGCTTCTGTTGCATTTGTTTGGTGGGGGGTGTGGATGGTGTCTCACCACGGTTTCAGGTGTGTGCCTGAGGCGAATGTGACGGTGGAAGATGTTCTACTCGCTGTAGGAGAACATGTTGGAATTAATAAAGCATTTGTTGTGTTTCTGAAAGAGGAGTACCTTGTCAACTGGCTGGTTGAGACAGGTGGTATTCTTAATTATATATTTTTGCAAAACACTCCCCAGCTACGAGGGTTACTATATACAATGTGCCACCGTTAATTTCCGATTGCGACCTGATGCGATAGGAAATTTGGCCGGCTCCATTAAGAGAGGTATTACTTTAATGTAAAAACCCACTTCTAAAACATGTTGCCACTTGTAGAAGGCTGCGATTTATATTTTTAGACTCACGACAAACACTTTACACATTTCCTATCAAGTGAAGTATGAGGGGAAAGCCTACATGGTCTATGCGACCACATGTAGTATGAAGTGTTTGGATTGTGGAGATATTGGACATAAACAACAGGCAGTCGCACACAGGGATCATGCACGCAAATTCAAGTTAATCAGAGGGGATGTTGGCATTGTCACAGTATTAAGAAAAAGGTTCAGCAAAAGGAAAATAAGAGAAAAGTTGGTAAGACTTTACTTGACAGCCAGCGTCATAACACGTTATGAAACAGTCATAATATGTCATAACAGCTGACATAACTTGTCATAACCTGTCAGAATATGGTCATAACATTGTCATGACCCATATATTTACAGCTGTTGTGACATACAGGTATATTGCATTATTTTATGGCTGGTTATGACACCTACATAAGAGTAGGTGACATGGTTATTTTATGGCTGGTTATGACACCTACATAAGAGTAGGTGACATGGTTATTTTATGCCATGGTTATGACCGTTATGACACTGGGTGTCAAGTAAAGTGTTAGCAAAAAGTTTAGAAATAATGATGGGTGTGGTTTATTTTCTGTGTTTGTTGCCGCTGCTGTTTTTCTTACTTTCCATTTCATATTTTTTATGGAGGCTTTAAAAGTGGGCTCTTTAAACTAAAATGGGGGCTAAGAATAGGAGGGCTGTGGTGTAGGAGTTCAGTAAACATTTTAAATGTGGTGTTCTTACAGGAGACCCACAGTGATAGTAGTAATGAGACAGGGCATGGAGTGGGAGTGGATCCAATGTAGCACTTCTGTTCTCATCAGGCCTAGACTTTTAACAACACCATCAACAAGGCAGGTCCTACAGGTCGCACCTGGACTACTGTTCAGTCGCATGGTCAGGTGCAATTGGCTCAGAACAGGGCAGCACGGCTGGCCCTTAAATGTACACAGAGAGCTAATATTAATAATACACATGTAAATCTCTCATGGCTCAAAGTGGAGGAGAGATTGACTTCATCATTGCTTGTTTTTGTAAGAAGTGTTGACATGCTGAATGCACAAGGTGTTTATTTAAACTACTGGCACACAGCTCAGACACCTATGCATACCCCACAAGACATGCCACCAGAGGTCTCTACACAGTCAGGAACATACTATGGGAGGCACACAGTACTACATAGAGCCACGACTACATGGAACTCCATTCCACATCAGGTAACTGTTTCAAGCAGTTGAATCAGATTTTTTAAAATTATAAAAATACACCTTATGGAACAGCGGGGATTGTGAAGAGACATACACAGGCACAGACACACATAAGACATGCACTCTACACACACATGCACATTGATTTTGTATTGTATATAGGCGGTGGCCTGAGGGAACACTGAATGTGTTGGGTAAGTTGTTATGAAATGTAATGTCATGTAGTATTTTAAACTGTATGTAACTGTCTAATGGGGAGCCAAAATAAATACAATTATAGGGAAGAGCACTCAATTTGTACTCACTGACTGATGATTGGCTGAAACAAATACATTAATAAGAAGTTGATAGCTTTATTGTTAGATATCAGTGCAGCCTAGGGCTGTTGTGGTGACAGTATTACCTCCACACCGGTAGTCACGAGTCATGAAGGCAGTCAAATTCCAAGTGACCATTTAGTCACGGTAACTAGGCTTCTCCAAGCTCTGATGCTGCTGATGGTCATAAGTAGTCTACCAAACTTGCTAACTGCCTGGTACTCAGCACTCTATTGTCCCTCTAATCACTCTGACATCAATGCAAATGTATTCGAAAATCTAATCAAACACTTAATTAGAGCCCATGAGCTCATGTTGCGCAACATTTCAATAGGCTATGCAGTTGCATGAGTAAACAGAGTGATGGCCTCTACTAGAAAGAGGAGGATTCCATCAGCCAACTATATTTATTTCTCTACTTTCCTAATATTAAGCACATTGCTTATATTTACAACAGGAGTATAGCTTACCTGGCTGGCATGAAAATAAATCACGGGGAAAAGCGTCCTCCATTCACTTTTTAAGTCTATATTTAAGTCCATTCTAAATCAAAACACAAATATATTATTTACTAAATGTAAAGACAAAATTAAATCAAGAATAGTCTGATGGGTGACAATATTAGCCTATCACTTGTAAATTACATATTATCTCTTGTGAACGGTGCCCAAAAAAAGAAACTATGCCTTTTTTTTGCGACTTTTTCTAATCATAGTCACACACCTCATGTAGCCTAGCCCATAGGCCTATATGTTTTAATAAGGTTTGTATCACACACCTCATGTAGCCTAGCCCATAGGCCTATATGTTTTAATTAGGTTTGTATCACACACCTCATGTAGCCTAGCCCATAGGACTATATGTTTTAATTAGGTTTGTATCACACACCTCATGTAGCCTAGCCCATAGGACTATATGTTTTAATTAGGTTTGTATCACACACCTCATGTAGCCTAGCCCATAGACCTATATGTTTTAATAAGGTTTGTATCACACACCTCATGTAGCCTAGCCCATAGACCTATATGTTTTAATAAGGTTTGTATCACACACCTCATGTAGCCTAGCCCATAGACCTATATGTTTTAATAAGGTTTGTATCACACACCTCATGTAGCCTAGCCCATAGGACTATATGTTTTAATAAGGTTTGTATCACACACCTCATGTAGCCTAGCCCATAGGACTATATGTTTTAATAAGGTTTGTATCACACACCTCATGTAGCCTAGCCCATGCACCATCCACCAATGTTTAATGTACATATTAAGCCATCCACCCACACTATGCAATGTCTTTTTATAGGTTTTTTTGCACTCCAGACTTCTTGTATTTTTATACTTTTTCATACTGCCGCTCTATTTATCATGTATCGTGTATCTGTCTGTTGTGTATTTTTGTTCTGGCATTTGGCACCTGCCCTGTGTTTTTTTCGTAGCTGCTTGACAAATAAATTTCCCCTCGAGAATCAATAAAGTATCTATCTATCTATCTATCTATCTATCTATCTATCTATCTATCTATCTATCTATCTATCTATCTATCTATCTATCTATCTATCTATCTATCTATCTATCTATCTATCTATCTATCTATCTATCTAATCATGCTGAAACATGAGGTGATGGCGGTGGATGAATGGCATGACAATGGGCCTCAGGATCTCGTCAAAGTATCTCTGTGCATTCAAATTGCCATCGATAAAATGCAATTGTGTTCGTTGTCTGTAGCTTATGACTGCCCGTACCATAACCCCACCGCCACCATGGGTCACTCTGTTCACAACATTGACATCAGCAAACCGCTCGCCCACGCGACTTCCTATACACTTTCTGTCATCTGCCCGGTTCAGTTGAATCCTGGATTCATCCGTAAAGAGCAGACTTCTCCAGCGTGCCAGTGGCCGTCGAAGGTGAGCATTTGCCAACTGAAGTTGGTTACAATGACGAATTGCAGCAGTTCAAGACCCTGGTGAGTACTACTACCATGCAGATGAGCTTCCCTGAGACGGTTTCTGACAGTTTGTGCCGACATTATTCAGTTGTCAAACCCACAGTTTCATCAGCTGTCCTGGTGGCTGTTGCATTTATATTTGTGTTCAGTGTATAAAGACCAGCATGTACTGTACATTTTAATTCCTGGATGGAGATTGAGGAAACGCTGGGGTCCGACTTAACTACTTGTTCAAAAAAGTGGAGTAGGGTTCGCAACAAGTTCGTCAAGGCAATGAAAAGAAACAAGTGGAGATGCCTGTGGAAAGACTACTCCAGAAATGTTGCTGCTGGCTTGTTCAGCAGGTAAAGCATGGGAAGACTGAAAGCAACATGCTGTCTTCTCCAAAGGATAGGGTATGTTGTTCTATTTTCTATTGTAGTCGACGAAAAGAGTATCCATGCTTTGCTAACAATAGCTAGCCAGCTAGTGCTAGCTACTTGGCTGGCTAGTGGCTAGCTAGCCTAGTAGCATACTCATGCAGGGAAAGCAAGCCAACCAACCAAACTAAAGATCTTTACAACTTTTGATCAAACATCATTTTGTCATTGAAAGAAAATCATAAGCTTCCCATATCGGTAACACCAAAGTCAAAGTTTGGTAGCAAGGTCCAGCTAGTCAAAATGTTGAGTTGAGTAACTAGTCCAGGCCTACTCAACACTGCTCAAACCTTTGCAACATTACATAGTCTATTGTAGTCTTGGTTAATGATATCTGATGTTCATTAATGTTTTGGATATGTGTACTAAATAGCCCTCTCCTTTTTTATTTCCAAGGCATAAACACCAGCGAATGGAGACAGCACCTGGTTTTGTTCTCTGCGCCCCAGCACTGCCTGTTCACCGGCCCTAAGCACTACCTCTGTCCCCCAGTACTGACTGCTGATTGGCTGAATTAGAAACAATCTCCATGCAAGTCCTGGGAAGCTCGATCCTGGGCCCACCTCCATGACCTCCTCCACTGGGTTTCTCCTCACCGGTGCCACAGAGCAGCAGTATTAGTATCAGGGAAGAGAAGCAGGGAGAATAGAGCTGCAGACTCAGTCCTTGGAACATCACTCGCAAAGGCATTGCAAATGATTGTTAGACATATCTCAAGATCTGGAGAACGTCATACAGCTTGTCCCAGAGGTAAATAAATAAACATAATTTCAGAATTTACTCTGATCCCCTTTTCTCTCTTCTATTGTCCTTTTTCCTCCTCTCCTCACCATTCACACTCCTAGTTTCCCCCGTCTTCTCATCCTCTCCACAGGGTCCTGGCACCTATAGCTGATTTCATGGATGAACTCTTGCCAAAACTCCGGGAGGAATTCAATCACAAGCTGCATGAGTTTGTTCATGACTTCAAGAAGAGGGCATGGACCGAACGATTGGGGACCCAGAATGAAACAACTTGTTCTGTTGTTGTTCAGACATCTCAGGAGTCGGACACTAGACACTTTAATTTTACTCCGACTCTTTTGTTTACATGTCTGTTCATAAGACACTTTTACTACTGTTCCAAAATATTTATATTTATAATATTGTATCTACACTCAACACTTTATATTTGACCCTTTTGTTGTTTACATGTCTGTTCATGGCAGAAAAAATATTTGTAACTACACTCCAACACTTACATTTTATTCCATAAACACTTGTTTAAATGTCCGTTCTCAGCAGACAATTTTGTATTGAGGTTAACTTTCAGAGCCAAGGATAAAGCTTTATTTATGTGCTGAAAAAGCTCTGTTGGCATTTCTTAATCTCAATACAAGGTGTTTCAATTCATTATATTACAACAATGCATTCTACTTGAACATCAAGTGCTGACAATGTACAGAATAGATGTGTGCCACAGACTTTACAGGCTTTCTTCTACTTGTGCTGTAGTTCAATCTAATCTAAATGACTGCACACTGAGACGTCCCAGTATCAGGTTTCATTTTATTAACAAGATTAAAACTGTACTGGTTCACAGTGCACACAAAAACCGTAGTCTGTGCGTACATCAAGAATCCTCATCCTTGCAGCCATGATGCCGAATGCATTCTCTGACTTTCCGGCAATGAGAGTGGTGGTAGTTCCAAGTACGCCCAGGTTTATTGAGATGACACCTGTGAATGAGAGGTAACAAGAGAATGTCATATATATATATATTTGGTAAACAAAAACATACAATTTTCCATTAACCATATTCCAAAAGCGTTGATAAAATGTGACCGACCAGCTCTAGAAAATGGTATATCATACACTACAGTTGAGGAACATTGGGAAAGTAATTCTGCTTTGAAAGTTGATTAACTTGTAACCTCGATTTTGAGAAAATGGCCCTTGAATGTTTTGGTACCTACTGGAGAGGTCTTCTTTGTCTACACCCATTCAGCATCTTTGACAACCTCTTAAGCTTTAGCCCCACCCCATTCTTTAAGGATTCACATGTGAGGCCATGTACTAAACAACCAAAGATTTCAAGACTAAAGGCTGGTTTATACTACGGGTGCGTTCGTAAATTACATTTGGAGTGCCAGAGTGTGCTCAGAGCATACTCTGGGTGTTCATAATCTCAGAGTGTTGTCAGATTGCCCGTTAGTAAATTCAGAGCGTTTCGCTCTCAGAGCGTTCATCTGTCCGAGGAGTAGGGTTGATCTGAGCATTCTGACCTAACAACAGCAGTCAAGCATCCAAGCTAACTAGCTAACGTTGGCTAGCTTGCTAGCTAGTTCCGCACACATTTTACTCACCCTAGCAGAGCTGGTTAGGCTGTTTTATGTTATCCAGAGCGTTGGTGACTGCATCTGTGCTGCTGGCAACAATTGTATTACGCTTTTTTGCCAAGATTTACTGATACCAGCCGTATTCAATGGGTGTTGAACGTTTGTAAAGTTGTCAGTTATTCTGTGCACTGACACACTCAGACGGGTGCTCTGAAATCG
Organism: Thymallus thymallus; assembly: GCA_023634145.1. Classification (NCBI taxonomy): domain Eukaryota; kingdom Metazoa; phylum Chordata; class Actinopteri; order Salmoniformes; family Salmonidae; genus Thymallus; species Thymallus thymallus. The sequence continues at coordinate 31,864,875 of CM042389.1, read as the reverse complement.
GAGTAGAGAGCCAGAGTGAATTTACCAGCTACCTCTACCGACAGTTGTCGCAGTGACATCATTAACATTCTATTGAAATGGTTACTTGCTTTGTGGAGTCTTTTTCTTAGACATGTAGCTAGCTAGCTAAACAATTAACCATAATCCCAACTCATAACGTTACTACCCTGCATGAATCTGCAGGTAGCTGACCAACCAGGTTCAATGTTAGCTACAACTAGCAATACAAATGGCTCTGAGATACGAACAATATTACTGCACAGATCATACAGGTAATGTTAGCTAGCGAGCCAGCCAGCTAACGTTCGCTAGCTAGCTAATAGTACACTAACTTGAAATGAAAATGATTTTCGGACAAAATAAGAAACATGTAATATCTGAAAATGTACATAGCTAGACTATCTTAACCGTGTACATGGATGGACACTTCTCCCTCTCTGTCACGGATTCCATGGTTGCCTTAGTTTGAAAATGTAATCCGGAGACAGGTGTTTTCTACAACAGCCTTCTGTGTTCTCTTTGACTCTGTCTGCAATCAAACTGCAGAATTTTCTCCATCTCCTTAGCTATCATACTCTAATTCCACTGTGCATTCAACTGATTTCAAAACTCGGTCCTCCAAAAAGTGGAGAGCAACACCTTTGCCTTTCTACTACGTGATATCTTTCAAAAAAGCTGTGTTAGAAAGGATTATCTACACATACTGACCAGCTGATGTTATAGACAGAAGCGTGCTACATGGCAGACCAAGCCGAAGTCTTATCTCGTTATTTCCAGCCCATCCATTATCTCAGCCAATCATGGCTAGTGGGAAGGTTCCTGTCTTTTGATGTGGCTAAACCAACTAGGCTCGTAATTTAACAATGTTACTCGTATGGCAAACAAGTTTGTTATGAAGGCACATGAAAGTTCACATGTTCCAGAAAGCATTTCTGCCAAAATACGCATTTAGATTTAAGTTCAAATGGCTCTCCTGTGAAGTAGCGACGCGCGACATACGCCTAGAGTCACAAATTGCACTTCTCATACAGAGGTGCGTACATGTGTGCAGTAACAAGGGAAATTAGAAAAAGAAAGGCTGAAATTGATTCCAACATATTATCAACATACCTGGAAAAGGGTGCATGAGGTTCTCATGTAGGGGGAAAGCTGCTTCTCCCAGGAAAACATGAGGACTTGGCGTTGTGGTACCTGGCAGGGCAGCTGGCGATAGCAAATCAAGGGTCTTCTCCAGCAGTTTGGACCCAAAATAACTATTGAAACACTCCACTCTTGGTCGTATGCCCCTACATCCACCATTGTTTACTTGTAGCAGGCATCTTCTCTGTCTCCGTATCTCGCCTATTATATGTGTTGCTAGGTACGTAAAATCTAGTAGATCCAATACAATTAGCACAAATTACATTTGCTCGCCAGTCAACTGTTTCTCTGTGTACACTATTGTATTCTCCCGCGCATGTCTTCCTTGTTTTGGGTGTATCCTCACATCCTTGTTTGGGTGTGTCCTCACTTCCTTGTTTGGGTGTGTCCTCAATTCCTTGTTTGGGTGTGTCCTCACTTCCTTGTTTGGCCGTAGATGTTATTACCAACTCATCACCCTCTACTGTCTCGGGATAATATTGCCGCTTTTCCCCTTTTTTTTTGTATATCAATATAATGTCTTTTTAGGGAGCTGCCGAACTGAAACATGCTGACACCTTTAGGGTTGAGGTTGGAGTTAGGGTTGTGACAGGATGTGGACAAGAAGTTAGGGTTATGGCTTGGGTTGAGACAATATGTGGAGATAAAGTGAAGTTGAGTTTTAGGGTTAGGGTGAGCCGAGAGTGGGCATGAAGCTAGGTTTAGTGTTAGGGTTTAGGCTAGGTTTAGGGTTGAGCCGGGATGTGGACATGAAGCTAGATTTAGGGTTAGGGTTGAGCCGGGAGTGGACATTGAAGCTAGGGTTTGGGTTAGGTTAGGGTTAGGGTTGAGGCTAGGTTTAGGGTAGAGCCGGGATATGGACATGAAGCTAGGGTTAGGTTATGGTTGAGGCTAGGTTTAGGGTTGAGCTGGGATGTGGGCATGAAGCTAGAGTTAGGGTTATGGTTTAGGCTAGGTTTAGGGTAGAGCCGGGATATGGACATGAAGCTAGGGTTAGGGTTATGGTTGAGGCTAGGTTTAGGGTTGAGCTGGGATATGGGCATGAAGCTAGAGTTAGGGCCTCAACCCTAGACATAACCGTAACCCTAATCCAATTAACAATGAATACATTTGCCCCTCCCCCACTTCATGGCAGAAAGGTAGGCCTCACTTGAAGCCTGACCTAGAGTTAATGTGCTTTTAAGTGACATTGGCAGAACGGTTGAGGCTAGAAACACAATTCACTTATGGGATCGTTCAACAGATTCTCCCTATGAACACAAGCCTAAACCTGACCATGTGAAATTAACTCTTCACAGTGTAAAATTGGTCCCACAGAGAACAAGGCCTTTCTCCCCTAGAAAAGCATTTCCTACAGCCCTCATACACTACCGTTCATGGGTTTGGGGTCACTTAGAAATGTCCTTTTTTTTTAAAGAAAAGCAAATTTTTTGTACATTAAAATAACATAAAATTGATCAGAAATACAGTGTAGACATTGATAATGTTGTAAATTACTATTGTAGCTGGATTATTTTTTTTTTTTTTATCTACATAGAAAACCCTTTTGCAATTATGATAGCACAGCTGAAAACTGTCCTTCTTCAGACTAGTTGAGTATCTGGAGCATCAGCATTTGTGGGATCGATTACAGGCTCAAAATGGCCAGAAACAAAGAACTTTCTTCTGAAACTTGTTAGTCTATTCTTGTTCTAAGAAATTAAGGCTATTCCATGCGAGAAATTGCCAAGAAACTGAAGATCTCGTACAACGCTGGGTACTACTCCCTTCACAGAACAGCGCAAACTGGCTCTAACCAGAATAGAACGAGGAGTGGGAGGCCCCGGTGCACAACTGAGCAAGAGGACAAGTACATTAGAGTGTCTAGTTTGAGAAAAAGACGCCTCACAAGTCCTCAACTGGCAGCTTCATTAAATAGTACCCGGAAAACACCAGTCTCAACGTCAACAGTGAAGGGACGACTCCGGGATGCTGGCCTTCTAGGCAGAGCATGCCTGCCTGTCTTTTAGTATATACAGTTGAAGTCGAAGTTTACATACACCTTAGCCAAATACATTTAAACTCAGTTTTCACAATTCCTGACATTTAATCCTAGTAAAAAATTACCTGTCCTAGGTCAGTTAGGGTTAGGGTTAGGGTTAAGAATGTGAAATGTCAGAATAATAGTAGAGAGAATTGTTTAATTCAGCTTTTATTTCTTTCATCACATTCCCAGTGGGTCAGACGTTTACATACACTCAATTAGTATTTGGTAGAATTGCCTTCAAATTGTTTTACTTCGGTCAAACGTTTTGGGTAGCCTTCCACAAGTTTCCCACAATAAGTTGGGTGAATTTTGGCCCATTCCTCCTGACAGAACTGGTGTAACTGAGTCAGGTTTGTTGCCCTCCTTGCTCACACACGCATTTTCAGTTCTGCCCACACATTTTCTATAGGATTGAGGTCAGGGCTTTGTGATGGCCACTCCAATACCTTGACTTTGTTGTCCTTAAGCCATTTTTCCACAGCTTTAGAAGTATGCTTGGGGTCATTGTCCATTTGGAAGACCCATTTGCGACTAAGCTTTAACTTCCTGACTGATGTCTTGAGATGTTGCTTCAATATATCCACATAATTTTCCTTACTCATGATGCCATCTATTTTGTGAAGTGCACCAGTCCCTCCTGCAGCAAAGCACCCCCACAACATGATGCTGCCACCCCGTGATTCACGGTTGGGATGGTGTTCTTAGGCTTGCAAGCGTCCCCCATTTTTCCTCCAAACATAACGATGGTCATTATGGCCAAACAGTTATATTTTTGTTTCATCAGACCAGAGGATATTTCTCCAAAAAGTATGATCTTTGTCAGCCAAAGATCATACTTTCAGGTTATGTCGATATAGGACTCATTTTACTGTGGATATAGATACTTTTGTACCTGTTTTCTCCAGCATCTTAACAAGGTCCTTTGGTGCGAAAAGTGCAAATCAATCCCAGAACAACACCAAAGTAAGTTAATCTCTAGGAGACAGAACACGTCTCCTTCCTGATCAATATGACGGCTGCGTGGTCCCATAGTGTTTATACTTGCGTACTATTGTTTGTACAGATGAACGTGGTACCGCCAGGCGTTTGGAAATTGCTCCCAAGGATGAACCAGACTTGTGGAGGCTGATTTCTTTTGATTTTCCCATGATGTCGAGCAAAGAGGCACTGTTTGAAAGTAGGCCTTGAAATACATCCACAGGTACACCTCCAATTGACTCAAATGATGTCAATTAGCCTATCAGATGCTTCTTCAGCCATAACATCATTTTCTGGAATTTTCCAAGCTGTTTAAAGGCACAGTCAACTTAATGTATGTCAACTTTGACCCACTGGAATTGTGATATAGCGAATTATAAGTGAAACAATCTGTCTGTAAACAATTGTTGGAAGAATTACTTGTGTCATGCACAAAGTAGATGTCCTGACCGACTATAGTCTGTTAACATGAAATGTTTGAAAAATTAGTTTTAATGACTTCAACCTAAGTTTATGTAAACTTCCAACTCTGTCTGTCTGTCTGTCTGTCTGTCTGTCTGTCTGTCTGTCTGTCTGTCTGTCTGTCTGTCTGTCTGTCTGTCTGTCTGTCTGTCTGTCTGTCTGTCACCAATTTACCCATTGCAGCTTTATCACCAACTTCTTTGCCTTGAATGCTATGTATTGACTTATGCGTCAAAACCCTTGATGCATATCTATGCATCAATATCCTGTGTGTGGAGGTGGGAGAGACGAGGGAGAGAGATGAGGGAGAGAGATGAGAGGAGGGGGAGGGTGGAGAAAAAAGAAGGAGAAAATGGAGGGGAGGAGGGAGGAAGGGGGAGAGAGAGAAAAGGAGGGGAGATAGAGAGGAGGGAGAGAGAGGAGGGAGAGAGAGAGAGAAAAGGAGGGGAGATAGAGAGGGGGGAGAGAGAGGAGGGAGAGAGAAAAGGAGGGGAGATAGGAGGGAGAGAGAGAGAGAGAGGTGGAGGGGAGAGAGAGAGGAGGGAGAGAGAGAGAAAAGGAGGGGAGATAGAGAGGGAGAGAGTAGAGGAGGGAGAGAGAGGTGGAGGGGAGATAGAGAGGAGGGAGAGAGATAGAAAAGGAGGGGAGATAGAGAGGAGGGATAGAGAGAGAAAGGGTGGGGAGAGGGAGAGAGAGAGGAGGGAGAGAGAGGTGGAGGGGAGATAGAAAAGGAGGGGAGAGAGAGAGGAGGAGGGGAGATAGAGAGTAGGGAGAGAGAGAGGTGGAAGGGCTGAAAGAAGGGGTAGGGAGAGAGAGACAGAGGGAGGCAAACCGATGGATAGAGAAGGAGAGACTAGCCTACAGCACTGTACCAGCCACCACTGTTCTGTAACCCTCTGACTTAAGAAGAAAGTTAAACAAAGTTGCTATTCTTGAGAATAAAGTTATTGGAAATGTTCTTAATTCCAAGATAGCTAAACCCTTGGCTTAAACTCAGGGCAGTGAGAGAAAAAGCTAATTCACAAACTATCTGTTACTAAACTTGTAAGAAGATATTTCAGAAGTTTGTGAGAAAATCATTAAATCTTAAGATATTGTTGAGGAATTGCACTTAAGAACTATCTTATGAACTTCTTATTTTTTTCTAAAGAGGCTTCTTAAGTTTTTGCGTAAGTATTTTGTGAATCTGGCCCCTGTAGTGTACAATATTTGCCAATGTATTTATTTTTTACTCTTCAAGCTGTGTCAAGTTTGTCGTTGATCATCACTACACAGCTATTTTCAAGCCTGTATCTTTGTAGTGACTGGGTGTATTGATACACCATCCAAAGTGTACCTAATAACTTCACCATGCTCAAAGGGATATTCAGTGTCTGCTTTTATTTTTTTTTTTACCAATCTACCAATAGGTGCCCTTCTTTGTGAGGCATTGGAAAACCTCCCTGGTCTTTGTGGTTGACTCTACTGGAAAATTCACTACTCGACTGAGGGACATTACAGATAATTGTATGTGTGGGGTAGAGAGATGGGGTAATGATTTACAAATCATGTTAACCACTATTATTGCACACAGAGTGAGTCCATGCAACTTATTATGTGACTTAAGCAAAATGTTCACTCCTGAACTTATTTAGTTACTGTATAATTATGGAATCACCATAACAAAGGGATGTGTTCCGGAATCTTCCCGGAACTTTTCCATGGGAAGTTAAGCCTGGGAATTTTCTTTAAATTCATCAAAAAAGTTAGCTTATAACAGTGAACCTTTTTTGTGGGATACACATAAGGCAATTCTAGGTTTTGTGGCATATGTTGGTTAAAATATCCACAATTCAATGGAATTGCAACCCTCTGCATGCACAGTGCATTCTTCCATCTCATGTGAAGCGCACTCTTCCATCACATGTACAGCTGATTCTCAAGATCTTACACACTAATGAGATGCTATTGAGCCCACACTACTACACTGTCTGAGCCAAGGACTACATGCTTTCTGGTAAGTTTTGATTACAATACTGGGTGGGGTGAATATATTTTATATGACATACATGATTTTTTGTTAACTAGTAAATAGTAGCCTACATCAAAGTGTGTTTAAATCCTCTCTAACTTGTTAAACATTTCTGCTAGTTAGTTTTTGCTACCATGTGGGTTTTAGCTTGCTTGAGCCTGCTAACTGAGGAGTGTTAATTCACCTGATCCATACAAGTTACATTTTAAAACATGTATCTTAGAAAGGAGTTGTTTAATCTAACTGCTTAACTATTTAACTGTACATGGAATTGTATTTGGGGTTTTTTTTCTCTTTTTTTCTAATCTTTACAGGAAAATGCCACGGGCACTATCTGATGTGTGGAGACATTTCACTGCAGCTAATGTAGAAGGGAAAGCTGTGTACATTTGCAAATACTGTGCCAAATCATATGTGAAGAATGCAACAAAGATGCAGAATCATCTGGCCAAGTGCATAAAGTTCCCTCATCGCTCACAACAAGCAACCTCTGACAAAAGTCCCTCTAGTTCTATTTGAGGTGAAAATGATTAAATCAGACACCTTATCGATAGCAACAGCTTATGGTCCTCCTGGAATCAGAAGTTTATTTGACTCAATGGAGAAACATAGTCAGAGAAATGCTGATGAATGTCTTGCTCGAGTTGTGTATGCAACTGGTTCACCTCTGATGCTCACAGGCAATGTGTATTGGAAGAGATTTCTGAATGTTCTTCACCCAGCATACATCTCTCCAACCAGACATGCTTTATCTACTCATTTGCTGGATGCAGAGTTCAACATAGTTCAAGTGAAGGTCAAGCAAATCATAGAGAATGCAGACTGTATTGTAATAATCTCTGATGGGTGGTTGAATGTTCGTGGGCAAGGAATAATTAACTACATCATCTCCACCCCTCAACCAGTATTCTACAAGAGCACAGACACAAGGGACAACAGACACACCAGTCTCTGCATTGCAGATGAGCTGAAAGCAGTCATCAATGACCTTGGACCACAGAAGGTATTTGCATTGGTGACAGACAATGCTGCGAACATGAAGACTGCTTGGTCTAAAGTGGAGGAGTCCTACCCTCACATCACACCCATTGGCTGTGCTGCTCATGCATTGGATCTGCTCCTCAAGGACATCATGGCACTGAAAACGATGTATACACTCTACAAGAGAGCCAAGGAAATGGTTAGGTATGTGGGTCATCAAGTTATCTACCTCACCAAGCAAAGTGAGAAGAATAAGAGCACCACATTAAAGCTGCCCAGCGGTAAGCAGAGTGGTAAGCAGCCTGAAACTACTGAAACCTATAGCATTAGTCATTGCATGGATTGAGTGAGACAATGCCATCCTGTCTGATGTTCAGACTCTACTTGCAGAGTCTGATGTTCAACATTGAGGAGGTCCAGGGAGGAAGACAACCAAAGCTTTAGTTTCTAGACTTTTTTACAGATACAGTATATGTTGAAAATGTTTTTGGGAGATGCGATGGATCATTGGGGATCATTCAATATTTCCTTTCTTTTGAAAATCATCCCATGTGAAGAGTCAACTCATTTAATTAAAGTAATAAAAAAAAATAATAATATTGATAGGATTGAATCATTTGCAATTATGTCTACTTATGATAAGGTAAAGGGTTTATGTTTCTTTCTCCATATGATATGTTAAATATATCCAATGCAAAAAACATCTACATTTAAATGGCATTAATATTAATTTGCATATATTTCTGTTAATTCCCATATATTCCCATATATTCCAGTTAATTTCCACAGAAAGTTTCCAACTTTGAATATTCCCCAAAATGTGCAACCCTAGCTGTATGTGACCAGGCGAAAACAACTTTCCAAGCCAAACCATTTCATAACCGCTACACACAGCCTACATCGTTGTCACAATATTAGCTAAAGTAACGTCCTAGTTAACATAGCTAATATAATAGAGATAATATGTTTGTAAACCCGCTACAATCATGTAGTAACGTTACAGTGTTTAGTCTCTTGCTTCTTATTTAATTTTTGAATAAATTAATTTAAACTATTGACTTTCTCTCTCTTTGAATCAACTACTCACCACATTTTATGCACTGCAGTGCTAGCTAGATGTAGCTTATGCTTTCAACACTAGATTCATTCTCTGATCCTTAGATTGGGTGGACAACATGTCAGTTCATGCTGTAAGAGCTCTGATAGGTTGGAGGGCATCCCTCGGATGTTGTCATAATCACTGTGTATGTCTATGGAAGGGGGTGAGAACCAAGAGCCTCCTAGGTTTTGTATTGAATTCCATGTACCAAGAGGAGGACGGAAGCTAGCTGTCCTCTGGCAACACGATGGTGTTACCCTACAGAGTGTAGTTGAGGCTACTGTAGAATTTCATTGCAACGCAGTGTGTTTAAATCAATTATTTGGTGACGTGAATATATTTAGTATAGTTCTAAAAAGTATAACTTTTTCAATGTTTTACTGTTTTTATGAAATTCACTTAGGAGGATGGTCCTCCCTTTCCTCCTCTGAGGAGCCACTGGCGCACATGCATGCATGCACACACACACACATAGTGTCAGAGAGAGGGATAAGTACAAAAGTGTAATCAGTAATGAGAAGCAGGAGTTGGTAGTCAGCAGGGGTGGAAGACCTAAGTGTGGAGGAACACAGACATTATCAACGCGTTTAGGGGGAGGGCTTAATAAGGCGCTCCCGGGGGCAACATACTGCTCTTTAATTATTATTGAATTAGTAAAGCAGGGGAGCTAATTAAAACTGCTGGGTATTTAGTGTGGCAGCAAGTGGGAGACAGAGAGAGAGAGAGAGAGAGAGAGAGAGAGACAGGCACAGCTTTTTAATATCAGAGAGAGAGAGAGAGAGAGAGAAAGAAGGATAACACTAGAACCGCTAAATCATTATTATTATATCTTGTATTACTCTGCCATTTTTTAAGTTATGCCCACTTCTTTCATTGACTTTTCCTAAATAAGTCTATATATATATATATATATATAAAACACACTGCCATTGTTAGAATCTTAATATCTTAATATCAAAAACAGAACCGTTGCCACTCCTAGGACCTGCTCCACTCCTTCTCCCAACAGTAGTATGTGTCGTGCCCAGCTGATAATCACATCAGATAATTGCCTTGAAACTGAACCTAAACTATATTGAAACTAATTTCACTCATATAACAGATTAAATACATGAAGTAAAGTATGAATGGGTGAGTTGATGAGCGAGGGTAAACAAACGATGCATCATTATGGAATCACCAATTGTGAATTAAGAACAGGGTGGGCCTTTATTTTATTGGTGTATTCTAATTATAATCTCTAAATGGTATGTACCCTATATTAGTCTACTGAATCCAAGAAGTCTTATCAGTCTACTCTGGCCTACTTGGAGTACATAGTGAGAGCCTGCATAATTTACAATGGCAGGAAGACCAAGATGAATGCACATGCTGTGTTAGCTCAGATGGTGGATCTCAGCCTGAACCTACACCGCTGACTAAGCGCAAAAAAGCCAGAACGGTGCGCATTGAGCAGGTGCCGGTGCCACCACCAAATGAAACGGTGAGACATGAGAGAAGAAGTGATCGCGACATTTGGCATGCCTGTGACAATGCTCCGGCCCGATTATCAGCACAAAATGTAATCACTGTGAGAGCAGGCCCTACATCTCAAGCAAAAAACTACTTCAGCAACACACTCACCTGCTTATGTTGTTTATGTGACATGGACATGCTACAGCATATCAGGTACTGTGGCTGAAGCGCACAGGGAGCAAGGAGACAATGCGTGGGATCTGTCTGTTGGTGAGCTGGAAGAGTTCACTTGAATTTTTCCTCTTTTGTCGTTAAAAAAGAAGCTGTTACCGTGTTCTAACACATATGATTTCTGTTTTGTAGTTTTTACAAAGGCACTCCACAAATAAAATTGATTGAATACTTGAATGTTGTTGGAGTATTGAACCTGTAACTGAATGCAAAGATTTTAATTGACACTGATAGATATAATAAAGTTGTCCCCCATTGAAGGAGAAACACAACTAGACAGCTTGTCTGCATTTATAGCTTTTCTGTAGTAAACAATATTTAATAAGGGGGAAGGAAACCAGCTCCTGCATCAGTATCTTGAACCCTGAGGCTGCTAAGAAGTTAACTTCACACTTACTGTTCGGTTCCAGTTGACTTTGTAAGTATTTGCTGAAAATATCTACTTTAAAATACATGTTATGTATTTGATACAGTATGCACATTGAGTTTTACAAATTTAATATGATGATGATTGTGTTTGAATTTTAAATCATCAACCATAAGCTTCATGTTCAGTAACGTGATCCTCTTTTTTACTTGGTTGCTGAAAAAGCCAGGGAATTAAATATATACTTTTTTCATTGTCAATGTCTTGACTGCAAGGCCCTTTTCAATGTAAAAAAAGTCTCTTGAAAACAAAAAATTAAATACATTTTGTGGATTTAGACTGGAGCGTTGTGGGGCCACACCCTTCGGCGGGCTCCGGAATATTTAAAAATATAATCAAATTGTATTGGTCACATACACATATATAGCAGATGTTATTGCAGGTGTAGGAAAATGCTTGTAGCGAAATGCTTAGAAACACATAATAAGTAATAAGGCATAATGAAAAAATAAGTCTTAATGAAATAAAGTTGTGAACAGTGCTTATATAAATAACATAGATGCATTCAGTTACTGTAGATACAGTCTTTAGTTATTTTAGTGTACTTTATTGTAATGTGTATTTTTTTGGAATGTTCATTCAAATGATTCAATTGAAATTAGCCTTACGCACCTTTGAGGTGCATTCAACAAGGCAAACCGTTTGTGAATGTTTACTAACAGAAGCTAACATATTCTATTTGTTTTGTGTTAGTCAGGAACATTCACTAATGTTATACCACAGCATTGTTGAATACTTGCTTCTGATTGGCTAGAAGGGCATTCTAGAATGGACATTAAAACCAGATAACGGGACAGCCTGAAAAGATATCGGGACACCTTGCAATCATGACATAATATGCGCCTACACATGCAGACCGTATTTTCTACAAAGTTATGAGAAAGCTAAACCAACAATCACACAAACTGAAATTGGATACATTCTAAACGCAGGTCCAATGAGGAAAAAAACGTAGCTAGGTAGCTAGTATTGATTTGTTTTTGCAGAGAAATATTTTTGGGGAGCAACTGATGACCTAACATGGGTGATGAACATGAATTTCTCCTGTCCCCTCATCTGCTAAAGCTGTCAAATCCTCCCACATGTTTCTAGTTTGACCAGCTGAATTTGGTTGTCATATTGGTAGGTTTGCTAGCAACAAACTATTTAGCTAGCTTCAAGCCTAGTGTTTGATATGCAATCCTCGTAATTAACAGTCAGTGTTAATGTCCTGAAGAGAAGGAAAAGTTGTCTAGCTATGCCAGCAAGCAAGGAATAAGAACGTTGACAGCGAGCAACGCAACATAAAGAACGAATGACTGGGTTGCATCCGTAAATATCGAACTAATCGAACGAACGACTGGGTCGCGTCTCTAGCAACAAAAATATACAGTACCAGTCAAAAGTTTGGACACACCTACTCAAAGGTTTTTCTTTATTTTTTACTATTTTCTTCATTGTAGAATACTAGTGAAGACATCAAAACTATTAAATAACACATGGAATTATGTAGTAACCAAAAAAGTGTTAAACAAATCAAAATATATTTTGTATTTTATATTCTTCAAAGTAGCCACCCTTTGCCTTGATGACAGCTTTGCACACTCTTGGCATTCTTTCAACCAGCTCCACCTGGAATGCTTTTCCAACATTATTTGAAGGAGTTCCCACATATGCTGAGCACTTGTTGGCTGATTTTCCTTCACTCTGCGGTCCATCTCATCCCAAACCATCTCAATTGGGTTGAGGTCAGGTGATTGTAGAGATCAGGTCATCTGATGCAGCACTCCATCCCTCTCCTTTGTGGTCAAATAGCCCTTTCACAGCCTGGTGGTGTGTCCTGTCCTGTTGAAAAACAAATGATAGTCCCACTAAGCGCAAACCAGATGGGATGGCATATCGCTGCAGAATGCTGTGGTAGCCATGCTGGTTAAGTGTGCCTTGAATTCTAAATAAATCACTGACAGTGTCACCAGCAAAGCACCATCACAACTCCTCCTCCATACTTCACGGTGGGAACCACACATGCAGAGATCACCTACTCTGAGTCTCACAAAGACACGGCGGTTGGAACCAAAAATCTCAAAATTGGACTCATCAGACAAAAGGACAGATTTCCACCTGTCTAATATCCATTGCTCGTGTTTCTTGGCCCAAGCAAGTCTCTTCTTCTTATTGGTGTCCTTTAGTAGTGGTTTCTTTGCAGCAATTTGACCATGAATGCCTGATTCACGCAGTCTCCTCTGAACAGTTGATGTTGAGATGTGTCTGTTACTCTGTGAAGCATTTTTTGGGGCTGCAATTTCTAAGGCTGGTAACTCTAATGAACTTATCCTCTGCAGGTAACTCTGGGTCTTTCTTTCCTGTAACAGTCCTCATGAGAGCCAGTTTCATCATAGCGCTTGATGGTTTTTCCGATTGCACTTGAAGAAACTTTCAAAGTACTTGAAATGTTCCGCATTAACTGACCTTCATGTCTTAAAGAAATGATGGACTGTCATTTCTCTTTGCTTATTTGAGCTGTTCTTGCCATAATATGGACTTGGTCTTTTACCAAATAGGGCTGTCTTCTGTATACCAGCCCTACCTTGTCACAACACAACTGATTGGCTCAAACGCATTAAGAAGGAAAGAAATTCCACAAATTAACAAGGCACACCTGTTAATTGAAATGCATTCCTGGTGACTACCTTATGAAGCTGGTTGAGAGAATGCCAAGAGTGTGCAAAGCTGTCATCAAGGAAAAGGGTGGGTATTACATTTGACATTTTAGTCATTTAGCAGACGCTCTTATCCAGAGCGACTTTAGTTACAGTTAGCTAGTGCAGACATGTTCATACTGGTCCCCTGTGGGAACCCTGGCGTTGCAAGCGCCATGCTCTACCATCTGAGCTATACGGGGTACTTTGAAGAATCTCAAATATAACATATTTTGATTTGTTTAACACTTTTTTGGTTACTACATGATTCCATATGTGTTATTTCATAGTTTTGAGGTCTTCACTTTTATTCTACAATGTAAAAAATAAAGAAAATCCCTTGAATGAGTGGGTGTGTCCAAACTTTTGCCTGGTACTGTAAATTTAAAAAAAAGTATTCATACCGGTAAATGTTTGCTTTCAAATTGCTTTCTTTGGCAAATGTGGTATAAGCAGGATAAACACCTCCGTTCTGTACATTACCTTGGAAAAAGGAACTCTGTGTGTCCATTATTTCCAAGGTAATGTAAGGTAATCTGCTTTTATCCCTTACTTAGCTGTCAGAAAAGGGTGTAAGAGTTTCTGAGTGCCAGCTCTTTAAAAGTATTCTATATATTTATGTATCATACAGGTTATAGTATCTAAACTGTTATTGTAGAGTTGTGTACTTTGCTAAGTGTTTATTGTCTTAGTTTGACAAAGTGCCTTCTATTAATACAAGTGTTTCCTGTCACCTCGTCTCTGCCAGGGTATATAAGCTCAGGTGTAGAGCTTTATGGGGGTTATTTAGGGTTGTTGTGAGCCCTAGGGGCTCGTCAGACTGATTTTCAGTCTTTAAATATATATTTTTTATTCATCCAGGGCAAGTAAGGGCCCTACCATCCGCCCTTCCATCAGGTTAGTGTAATGACTGATGACTGACCACCAAGCTAGTATAGTCAAAACTGCTTTATTAGCTAGCCTGTTGTGTTAGCTAGACTGGGGTAAGTTCACAAGTGAGTTCATTGGTACAGGTAGTTCACCTCCAGTCGCACCCTGCTGTGCTGTGTTGGAGAGCAGGTCATCATGTGCAATCACATGATCCTCCTGTGTGGAGTTTTCAATAATTGAGTGTGGTTTCTCGTCACCACAGCTCATGCATCAGTTAGCACATTGTAGGATCTAGGTGGCACCTCTTGGAGCACGGTACCCTCATGAGTCTGCTCCCTCCTTTCTGTGTTGAAGACTCTGACCCCGTCATCCACATTCAGTGGTGGTAGAGGTTTTGCAATGCGATTGAAGAAGAACTTTTGGCAATGTTTGAGTTCTCATTTTGTTCATGACTGGTGATTTCATGTGCTCTTTGATCTTGGAACCAGAGTTTGCAGTTTTCGGCCCATGAGGAGTTAAGCAAGGGACCTCCCACATACCAGGGATGCCAGACTGTATACCAACAGGGCCAGGTATGGGTCCTCACTATTCTCAGCTGCTTTTTTCAAGTGTTTTTTGAAGATTTGTACGCCTTCCTCAGCTTTGCCATTTGCCTGAGGAAAGTGTGGGCTTACAGTGGAATGGTCAAAATCGTACTGCTGGGCAAACTGGGAAAAGATTACTTAATTTGTGTAGTCACCCCTGCGGCTGTGGGGCTTGTGAGGAGAACCCTTTCTGGATAGTTGGAAAAGTAGTCAATGACTAACAGGTACTCCTTGACCCTGAAAGTGAAACAAATGTGTACCCACTTTCTCCCAGGGCTGCTGGGGAGGGCCAGTGATCATAGGCTCTTTCTGTTTATCTCGTGAGTGATGCATGTTGTGCAATTGGCTATAATGTCTCTGTTCATGCCTAGGACCTAGGACTTTCTTTCTCAGTGTAGTGGGAACCACTATTTGGTTAGCTTTCAGCAACAGTCCATTTAATACTGACAGTGTGTCCTAGAGGGCAGGCCTGTTTTGGCAAAGCACTTCCCATAATCCCTATCACCTTTTGCAGCTGTCCATCTACTGTGGTCTCCACCACAATGTTCTGTTTCAACAAATAAGTTCAGAAATTGCGCTTATTGTTGCTCCGTCTCGGTCACTGACCTTGCTGCATAGGCCACAGGTTTCCATGATCTCTCGTAGTCCTGCAGCAGTACAGCTCCCAGTCCATCCTTTGATGCCTCTGTGGAGTGCCTTCCTGCCTGGGTTTCTTCACAGGCCTGGTCTCCAAGTAGTGATTCATCCGACCTTGGATATTGAGGATTTTAGTAATCTTCAAACACCTTGTGTTTCAATCATTAGTTCATTCTAGGCTTCCAGGCCTACTTGGTTTGTTCAGCAGTGCATTGTAGTTCTTCATTGGGGTGGCAGGAAGCCTAGCGGTTAGAGAGCGTTGGGCCAGTAACCGAAAGGTCCCTGGTTTGAATAGCCGAGACGACAAGGTGAAAAATCTGTTGGTGTGCCCTTGAGCAAGGCACTTAACCCTAATTTGCTCCAGGAACACCTTACTACTATGGTTGACCCTTTAAAGCAACACATTTCACTGCACCTATACAGTGTATGTGACAGTAAAACATATAAACCAAATATTAGATTAGCCTTTGCTGCTGTGTCAAGCTTCTTGTTCAGCACTGGTCCATTCACTGCAATGGAGACTATCCATTTGAATGCCTGCCATGTTTTGTTCTCATTTGGATTTCTTTCCCTTTTGGATTATCATCATCTGACTAGTAATCTGCTTCCATCGTGTTAATGTCTATTTGCTTTCTGTCTCCTGCAATGAAACACATTTTAGCAAAGTGGTTTCTCCCCTCGCACTTTGAACATTTTCTTCCAAATGCTGGGCACTGTCTCATCCTGTGCTTCCCTCCATAACGACTACAGTCTGTGATGTAATTATTGCTTGTTGCAGAGTCACTGTCTGCGCGAGCCTGCCAGTCCCTAAACACCCTTTCAACAGCCACGTTACATACTGAATTTGTGACTGCAGTGTTCTGTTCAAACATTTCTCTCTGTTCACTTGCCCTACAAATCCTAATTGCATCATCCAGTTTGAACTTGGCTGCTCTCAACAGCTGTTAGCGCACCTTCTTGTCGCGCACTCCAAAAACGATCTGGTCTTTTATTATGGATGACTGCATATGGCCAAAGTTTAATGACTGCACTTTCATTCTGTGACAAACGTGTCAATTGATTCACATGCCTGCTACACCTGGCACGAAATACATTTCTCTCATACACTTAGCTTTTCCTCAAAACAGTATGCATCGAACTGTTCGATCACTTTGTTTAGATTGTCTTTGTGGGCATCAACTTGAAATGCAAAGGTGTGGTAAATCTTAATTGCCTCTGAGCCCGCTATCGTTAGTAGCAAAGCAACATTCTGCTCTTGTTGTTGGTGGCGATAGCTTTCAAGTATAGGAAGAAAGTGTTTGAATTTTCTCCAGTTGTTGTCCACGTTGCCTGTCAACTTCAACATTTCTGGTGGTTTAATTACATTCATTTCAGTGAGTAATCTGATATTTTAACCACTTCTGGTACCATGTAATGAGTGAAGACTGACCACCAAGCAAGTATAATCAAAACTGCTAGCCTGTTGTCAACATGACATCACATTTATTTAATCTTTATTTAACTAGGCAAGTCAGTTATGAACTAATTCTTATTTACAATGATGGCCTACCTACAGGGTCAGCCCTTGGAGCAAATTAGGGTTAAGTGCCTTGCTCAAGGACACATCGACAGGGTTTTTCACCTTGTCGGCTCGGGTATTCAAACCAGCGACCTTTTGGTTACTGGCCCAACGCTCTAACCGCTAGGTTACCTGCCGCCCCAAAAATACGGAGGCCACCGAGGATCAACCTTGACCACATAGTATATCCTTAGTTAGGTTACTCACTAGTTATACAAATGTGTTTTAATGTTTCTAAGACTGCAGGGTGGGCGACGCAACAATGGCTAGCCCAGCAGAAAGTGTGTTAGTAGTCCTTCTCTTGTCTGTGGCACTTGGTCAGAATGACTGGAATGTGACTTACACCAGGAGGAGTATCTGTGCCTTGTCAGCTCATCAGTGGACCTGGTCCCAGAGGTCATCTTGTCACCTCAACATTCTGGTTTAATAACTGGACGCAACCTGAAGAGCTAAGACTACATCTAGAATATGCAGGTCGTTTGGAGTCCAATGGGTCCATAGAGAATTCCACCTTGAGAATCACAGATCTGAGGGAGGATTGGAATTATGACAGATCAACCACTGGGGAGATGATTGAGTCAATCTCTCCGACACTGGTCTACAGTAATAATTAAGTAATAATAATAGGGGCAATACTGAATTGTAGCACCACCTGCACTCTGAGTGACAATCCCGACCTTACCTACATGTGGTACAACAACGGACATCCTCTAGATAAAGCAGCTTCTCTGCAACAGTTGTCTGTCTGGGTAAATAGTGAAGACAGCTGCTCTCCTGCAGTATGTGATGTGGGTCAGGACTATATAAATGTGACTTACACACGTGAGATAATCTGTGCCTTGAAGGGGTTGTTTGTGGAGATATCCTGCACTTACACATATCCCAGTTGGCACAAAGTCTGCTGTGGCTCAATCTGACCTTGAACCCAAACCATGAAACCACAAATTCCACCCTGAGAATCACTAACCTGAGAGAGGACTCAGCTGAGTTCCAGTATAGAACACAGTATGCCGTTTGGGGCTATAGCCTTCTTGGATAAACTGTCTGTCACAGACCTGATGGTGAACGTTGCCCCTCCGGACACAGTGACAGCGGGACAGAGTGTGACATTGACATGTAGCACCACCTGCACCACCTGAGTGACAAATCTACCTTTGTCTGGTACAAGAACGGTCAACTCTTATCGACTCAAAGACTAAACAAAACCACTCCATTATCTTTTTATTTAACCTTTATTTAACTATGCGTGTCAGTTAAGAACAAATTCTTATTTACAATGACGGCCTACCCCAGCCAAACCCGGACGACGCTGGGCCAATTGTGCGCCGCCCTATGGGACTCCCAAACACGGCCGGATGTAATACAGCCTGGAATCGAACCAGGGTGCCTGTAGAAGGCCATGATGATCTCTGCTCTCCTGAAGAGTCTCTTAATGTTATATAATAGTATCTCTGATGAAAACAGCAGCAGTGATGCCAACCCACCAGTGGACACATGCGCATGTTATAAGGAGAATGAAATCTCACCCCAAGCATCTGGACAGATTTACACTATAATTAACATCAGCTCTGAGGAAAGAAATGGGTTCTCCTATACAGCTGAAAGGAAATAACCAGCCCCTTGTCAGAACCACCACCTTATCAGAACCAGCCCCTTGTCAGAACCAGCCCCTTATCAGAACCAGCCCCTTGTCAGAACCACCCCCTTATCAGAACCAGCCCCTTGTCAGAACCACCCCCTTGTGGTTCTGACATTTCAGTGTCAGTTAGTCCCTCTGGTAAAATAGTTCAGTGACTCTGACCTGCAGCAGTGATGCCAACCCACCCCACTGGGCACATCACGTCATTTCAATGTGGATAATTGGCTAATATTTGGTTGATGTTGATCAATGAAATTACAACCTATATTCAACCATTCAAAAAGACAGCCAAAAGTTTGTTGAATTTGAGTTTGTTGTTTCCAATGTGTTATCACTATGCTTTCAACCATCTAAAAGCACAACAAAATTCCAATTTAAAAACCATGGCAGATTTTTGGTTTAGTTGTCACCCAAATGTGACCCGTTTTTTAGGAAACTAGGCATATGTCGCAAGTCACGACTTTACTTTTTTTTAATCAAAATGAGTTTTTTGGCAGAAATGGGTTCTGGAACATTTGAACTTTCATGTGCCTTAATAACAAACTTGTAGGCCATCTGTAAATACGAATAAAGTTGTTAAATTACAATCCTAGTTTGTTTAGCCATAGAAATAGATAGGAATTTTCCCGCTAGCCATGATTGGCTGAGATAATGAGTGGGCTGGACATGAAGAGAGATGAGTTTCCGATTGGTCTGCAGTGTAGCATCTAGTGTCTATAAAATGAGCTGCTCATTATGCGTAGATACTCCTTTCTACTGCAAGTATTCACTTATCTGTAAATATAACTGTATACTTACCTGTACAGCTAGTTTAACCATGCAAAATTTTCACTTACCTGTTCATTTAGCCAGTCTCTCTATTAAGTAAACTATTTTTACCCTCGCTCATATCATACGCATTTTTAGCTACTGAAGTATTTCTCTGTATAGTATAGTTAACCATCCAACATCCACCAATGTAAAGTGTACATATTCAGCCAACCACCCATACTATGAAATATCTTTTTATAGCTTTTTTTTTGCACTCCAGATATCTTGTATTTCTATACTTTTTCATACTGCCGCTCTATGTATCATGTACCGTGTATCTGTCCTGTGTTTTGTTGTAGCTGCCTGACAATGAAATTTCCCCCCCGGGGATCAATAAAGTATCTATCTATCTATCTATCTATCTATCTATCTATCTATCTATCTATCTATCTATCTATCTATCTATCTATCTATCTATCTATCTATCTATCTATCTATCGTTAGCCATGGAGAACTGCAGATATGTTGCTACTGCGCTCAGTAACATTGCTGTCCTGAAAGTATCGACAAAGGTCAGTGGGAAAAAGTTGATGGACTACTTTCTGGAGGACGATCGTGCCATGCTGACTCTCTCTGACTCTGAAAATGAACCAGATAATGAGGAAATCCCTGATTTAGGTAAAAACATTTTAATTGAAGAAGACGTAGTAGAGTCTGCTGATAACAGTGATGGGGATGAAACGGCGATCAACAGTGTTGTTGTCATGGAAGAAGTTGACAGAGCTTGCTTGACAACGAGCCAAGCTGTACAAACAAAACGTAAACGACACAGGACGTCTTATTTAATGAAAGGGGTTGCAGTCTGTTCATCCATGTATACGGGTAAGTCTAGCTACAGTTTCAGATATTATGCCATTTCGCATTGCTAGTTATAGCCTAATGTTAGCTAGCTAACTAGCTAACATTGAACCTATTTGGTTAACTTTAGCTAGCATGACAATCGGTTTGTATTGCTAGTACTCTGTGGATTGGGATTAGTGTTCATTCAATGTTGCTAAAATATTTGTATCTGGAATTTGTCTTTCAGCATCAGTAGAACACGCCTGACTCTCCTCCACCAGTCATACAAGGAGAATCGTCTAATGCCTCCTATCAAAGAAAGCTGGCCCAAGCAAGCACAGGTGAACACTTTGTTTGAGATTGCTGGTGTTGTGAAGAACAGCACTGTGACAGGGGTCAACATCCCACAGCTGGTTGGACTGGAGGTTGGTACGCTGCTGGTGAAAGCTATGGCTGGCAACAACACCTGACTCCGTACTTCAGGTAGCTGCCACAGATCAAGCAGAACCAGCACTTCAGGTGAATAACATTTTCATTTGATTGTATGAGGTTATTCTTCTTATCTAGACTTGGGAGGTGAATTGATGTTGTGCAGGGTTGTAACGTCTACAGATTTGTTGTTGTTATTTCCTGTTTTACAGCTTCGATGCTCTGGACCCTGGTGTTGTTGTCGACAAGGAGCGTTCGGACTGTCAGGATTTCAGCTGCTGTACAACACTGACATCCTTCCTCCATTGATGGTCTGCCTATACAAGCACCACCTGGACTGGACACAGCTTGACAAACTTATCTTTTTGAGAAGATCAAGGAGATTTGCGACGAAGAGGCTATGGACATCACATGCCCTGCACCGAAGTCAAGGACAGGACAGAAACAGCCTCGCCCAATATATATACCTGCAAATATATATATATATATATAAACACAGTGGGGAGAACAAGTATTTGATACACTGCCGATTTTGCAGGTTTTCCCACTTACAAAGCATGTAGAAGTCTGTAATTTTTATCATAGGTACACTTCAACTGTGAGTGACGGAATCTAAAACAAAAATCCAGAAAATCAAATTGTATGATTTTTAAGTAATTAATTTGCAATTTTATTGCATGACATAAGTATTTGATACATCAGAAAAGCAGAACTTGATATTTGGTACAGAAACCTTTGTTTGCAATTACAGAGATCATACGTTTCCTGTAGTTCTTGACCAGGTTTGCACACACTGCAGCAGGGATTTTGGCCCACTCCTCCATCCAGATCCTTCAGGTTTCGGGGCTGTCGCTGGGCAATACGGACTTTCAGCTCCCTCCAAAGATTTTCTATTGGGTTCAGGTCTGGAGACTGGCTAGGCCACTCCAGGATCCTGAGATTCTTCTTACGGAGCCACTCCTTAGTTGCCCTGGCTGTGTGTTTCGGGTCGTTGTCATGCTGGAAGACCCAGCCACGACCCATCTTCAATGCTCTTACTGAGGGAAGGAGGTTGTTAGCCAAGATCTCGCGATACATGGCCCCATCCATCCTCCCCTCAATACGGTGCAGTCGTCCTGTCCCCTTTGCAGAAAAGCATCCTCAAAGAATGATGTTTCCACCTCCATGCTTCACGGTTGGGATGGTGTTCTTGGGGTTGTACTCATCCTTCTTCTTCCTCCAAACACGGTGAGTGGAGTTTAGACCAAAAAGCTCTATTTTTGTCTCATCAGACCACATGACCTTCTCCCCTTCCTCCTCTGGATCATCCAGATGGTCATTGGCAAACTTCAGACGGACCTGGACATGCGCTGGCTTGAGCAGGGGGACCTTGCGTGCGCTGCAGGATTTTAATCCATGACGTAGTAGTTTGTTACTAATGGTTTTCGTTGAGACTGTGGTCCCAGCTCTCTTCAGGTCATTGACCAGGTCCTGCTGTGTAGTTCTGGGCTGATCCCTCACCTTCCTCATGATCATTGATGCCCCACAAGGTGAGATCTTGCATGGTGCCCCAGACCGAGGGAGATTGACCGTCATCTTGAACTTCTTCCATTTTCTAATAATTGCGCCAACAGTTGTTGCCTTCTCACCAAGCTGCTTGCCTATTGTCATGTAGCCCATCCCAGCCTTGTGCAGGTCTACAATTTTATCCCTGATGTCCTTACACAGCTCTCTGGTCTTGTCCATTGTGGAGAGGTTGGAGTCTGTTTGATTGAGTGTGTGGACAGGTGTCTTTTATACAGGTAACGAGTTCAAACAGGTGCAGTTAATACAGGTAATGAGTGGAGAACAGGAGGGCTTCTTAAAGAAAAACTAACAGGTCTGTGAGAGCCGGAATTCTTACTGGTTGGTAGGTGATCAAATACTTATGTCATGCAATAAAATGCAAATTAATTATTTAAAAATCATACAATGTGATTTTCTGGATTTTTGTTTTAGATTCCGTCTCTCACAGTTGAAGTGTACCTATGATAAAAATTACAGACCTTTCCATGCTTTGTAAGTAGGAAAACCGTGTATCAAATACTTGTTCTCCCCACTGTATTTGCATTGTTATTATTAGCCGCTTGTCTTTTTTTATATTGAGGAATATTTACATTTCTCTGGTCATAGGGTTAACATTAATTGGTGGATGAGGCAGAAATAATGCAGTGCGAGTTGAGTGTCGCCATCATCTGAAAGACTCCCTCTTTTCTCAACGGAGGGACGGTGAGTCGGGTGAGAAGCAGCCATCCCTCAGACTGACCATCAGATGCAGGCCATGAGTCCAGTAAAACAATTATATATACAGCGGGTGAAATAAGTATTGAACACGTCACCATTTTTCTCAGTAAATATATTTCCAAAGGTGCTATTGACATGATATTTTCACCAGATGTTGGTAACAAGTAATCCATACATACAAAGAAGCCAAAACAAATAAGTTCAGAAATTAAGTTATGTGTAATAATGTGAAATGACACAGGGAAAAAGTATTGAACACATGAAGAAAGGGAGGTGCAAAAAGGCATGGAAAGCCAAGACAACAGCTGAAAACTATCAGTAATTAAAAAGCAATCCAGCCCCCTGTCAGTGCAAATTAATATCAGCTGGTTCAGTCCCAACTGATGGCCTACAAAAAGGTCTCATTGCCAAGGTGTCACACAAGACACATCTCATGATGGGTAAAAGCAAAGAGCTGTCTCAAGACCTTCGCAACCTAATTGTTGCATAACATAATGATGGCATTGGTTATAGGCGCATTTCTAAGCTTCTGAATGTTCCAGTGAGCACTGTTGGGGCCATAATACGGAAGTGGAAAGAAAATCATTTCACCATAAATATGCCTCGACCAGGTGCTCCTCGCAAGATTTCTGACAGAGGAGTGAAAAGAATAATCAGAAGAGTTGTCCAAGAGCCAAGGACCACTTGTGGAGAGCTTCAAAAAGACCTGCAATTAGCAGGTACTGTTGTCTCAAAGAAAACAGTAAGTAATTCACTCCACCGCCATGGCCTGTATGCACGCTCACCACGCAAGACTCCATTGCTGAAAAAAAAAGCATGTTGAAGCTCGTTTAAAGTTTGCTGCACAACATTTGGAAAAGCCAGTGAAATACTGGGAGAATATAGTGTGGTCAGATGAGAGCAAAATTGAACTGTTTGGATGTCATAATACACACCATGTTTGGAGGAGAAATGGCACTGCACATTATCCTAAAAACACCATACCAACAGTGAAGTTTGGAGGTGGGAACATCATGGTGTGGGGCTGCTTTTCAGCAAATGGTACTGGCAAACTTCACATAATTGAAGGAATGATTAATGGGCAAATTTACCGAGACATTCTTGACAAAAATCTGCTGCCATCTACCAGGATGATGAAGTTGAAACGAGGGTGGACATTTCAGCAAGACAATGATCCCAAACACACAGCCAAGAAACTCTCAATTGGTTTCAAAGATAGAAAATAAAGCTGCTAGAATGGCCCAGCCAATCACCTGACTTAAATCCCATTGAAAATCTATGGAAAGAACTGAAGATTCATAGAAGAGGCCCACGGAACCTTCAAGATTTGAAGACTGTTTGTGTGGAAGAATGGGCCAAAATCACACCAGAGCAATGCATGCGACTAGTTTCTCCATACAGGAGGCGTCTTGAAGCTGTCATTACCAACAAAGGCTTTTGTACAAAGTATTAAATAAATATCAGTAAGTGTGTTCAATACTTTTTCCCTGTGTCATTTCACATTATTACACATAACTTAATTTACAGGTATGGATTGCTTGGGTTGTTACCAACATCTGGTGAAAATGTCATGTCAATAGCACCTTTGGAAATATATTTACTGAGAAAAATGGTGACGTGTTCAATACTTATTTCACCCGCTGTATATATATATATATACACACACAGTTGAAGTCGGAAGTTTACATACACTTAGGTTGAAGTCAATAAAACTCATTTTTACAACCACTCCACAGATTTCATGTTAAGTCGGTTAGGACATCTACTTTGTGCATGACACAAGTCATTCTTCCAACAATTGTTTACTTACAGACTATTTCACTTATAATTCACTATATCACAATTCCAGTGGATCACAAGTTTACATACACTAAGGTGACTGTGCCTTTAAACAGCTTGGAAAATTCCAGAAAATGATGACATGGTTTTAGAAGCGTCTGATAGGCTAATTGACATCATTTGATTCAATTGGAGGTGTACCTGTGGATGTATTTCAAGGCCTACCTTCAAACTCAGTGCCTCTTTGCTTGACATCATGGGAAAATCAAAAGAAATCATACAAGACCTCATCAAATAAATTGTAGACCTCAACAAGTCTGGTTCATCCTTGGGAGCAATTTCCAAATGCCTGAAGGTACCACGTTCATCTGTACAAACAATAGTACGCAAGTATAAACACCATGGGACCACACAGCCGTCATATCGCTCAGGAAGGAAACGCGTTCTGTCTCCTAGAAATGAACGTACTTTGGTGCGAAAAGTGCAAATCAATCGCAGAACAACAGCAAAGGATCTTGTGAAGATGCTGGAGGACACAGGTATCAGGAAACAAGTATCTATATCCACAGTAAAACGGGTCCTATATCGACATAACCTGAAAGGCCGCTCAGCAAGGAAGAAGCCACTGCTCCATAACAGCCATAAAAAAGCCTGACTACGGTTTGCAACTGCACATTGGGACAAAGATTGTACTTTTTGGAGAAATGGCCTCTGGTCTGATTAAACAAAAATATAACTGTTTGGCCATAATGACCATCGTTATGTTTGGAGGAAAAAGGGGAAGGCTTGCAAGCCAAAGAACACCATCCCAACCGTGAAGCACGGGGGTGGCAGCATCATGTTGTGGGGGTGCTTTGCTGCAGGAGGGAGTGGTGCACTTCACAAAATAGATGGCACAATGAGGAAGGAAAATTATGTGGATATATTGAAGCGACATCTCAAGACATCAGTCAGGAAGTTAAAGCTTGGTCGCAAATGGGTCTTCCAAATGGACAATGACCCCAAGCATACTTCCAAAGTTGTGACAAAATGGCTTAAGGACAACAAAGTCAAGGTATTGGAGTGGCCATCACAAAGCCCTGACCTCAATCCTATAGAACATTTGTGATAAGAACTGAAAAAGCATGTGCAAGCAAGGAGGCCTACAAACCTGACTCAGTTACACCAGTTCTGTCAGGAGGAATGGACCAAAATTCACCCAAGCTTGTGGAAGGCTACCTGAAACATTTGACCCAAGTTAAACAATTTAAAGGCAATGCTACCAAATACTAATCGAGTGTATGTAAACTTCTGACCCACTGGGAATGTGATGAAAGAAATAAAAGCTGAAATAAAGAATTCTCTACTATTATTCTTATTTCACATTCTTAAAATAAAGTGGTGATCCTAACTGACCTTAAACAGGGAATTTGTACTAGGATTAAATGTCAGGAATTGTGAAAAACTGAGTTTAAATGTATGTAAACTTCTGACTTAAACTGTATATACAGTTAGGTCCATATGTATTTGGACACAGGCACAATTTTAAATTTTTTTAGGTTTTTACCAAAACATATTCAAGCTATAGTTATATAATGGATAATGGCTGAAAGTGCACACTCTCAGGTTTAATTTGAGGGTATTTACATCCAAATTGGAAGACGGGTTTAGGAATTACAGCTCTTGAGAGTAGCTACCCCCCTTTTTCAAGGTACCAAAAGTAATTGGACAATTGAATCAAAAGCTGTTTCATGGACAGGTGTGGGCTATTCCTTCGTTATTTCGTTATCAATTAAGCAGGTAAAAGGTCTGGAGTTGATTTTAAGTGCGGTATTTGTATTTTGAATCTATTGCTGTGAACCTTCATGCGTTCAAAGGAGCTCTCCATGCAAGTCAAACAGGCCATAATTAGGCTTAAAAAACAAAACCATCCGAGAGATAGCAGGAACATTAGGAGTGGCCAAGTCAACAGTTTGGTACATTCTGAGAAAAGAAGAATGCATTGATGAGCTCAGCAACATAAAAAGGCTTGGACGTCCACGGAAGACAACAGTGGTAGATGATCTTGGGATCCTCTCCATGGTAAAGAAAAACCCATTCACAACATCCAGCCAAGTGAAGGAGACTCTCCAGGAGGTAGATGTGTCAGTGTCAAAGTCTACAATCAAGAGAAGACTTCACGAGAGCAAATACAGAGGGTTCACCACAAGGTGCAAAACATTCATAAGCATCAAGAATAGAAAGGCCAGATTTTGCCAAAAAACATCTAAAAAAGCCTGACCAGTTCTGGAAAAGCATTCTTTGGATGGATGAAACTAAGATCAACCTGTACCAAAATGACGGGAAGACAAAAGTATGGAGGGCTTGGAACAGCTCATGATCCAAAGCATACTACGTCATCTGTAAAACATGGTGGAGGCAGTGTGATGGCATGGGCATGCATGGCTTCCAGTGGCACTGGATCACTGGTGTTTATTGACGATGTGACAGAAGACAGAAGCAGCCAGATGGATTCTGAAGTGTATAGGAATATACTGTCTGCCCAGATTAAGCCAAATGCAGCAAAGTTGATTGGACAGCGCTTCACGGTACATATGGACAATGATCCAAAACACACTGCAAAAGCAACCCAATAGTTTAAGGAAAAGAAGTGTAATATTCTGCAATGGCCGAGTCAATCACCTGATCTCAACCCGATCGAGTATGCATTTCACTTGCTTAAGGCAAAACTAAAGGCAGAAAGACCCACAAACAAACAACAATTGAAGACAGCTGCAGTTAAGGCCTGGCAAAGCATCACAAAGCAGGAAACCCAGTCTTTGGTGATGTCCATGGGTTCCAGAATTCAGGCAGTCATTGCCTGCAAAGGATTCTCAACAAAATATTAAACATGAACATTTTATTTATGATTATATTAATTTGTCCAATTACATTTGAGCCCCTGAAAATGGGGGGACTGTGTATAAAAAATGGTTGCAGTTCCTAAAATGTTTACTTGATATTTGTGTTCAACCCCTTGAATTAAAGCTGTTTGCACTTCAAATTCATCTTGATTGTTTCATTTTAATTTTATTCTGGTGGCATACAGAGCCAGAAGTATGAAAATTGTGCCTGTGTCCAAATATATATGGACCTAACTGTATATACATCAGAAAAAGCAGAATTTAATATTTGGTACAGAAACCATTGTTTGCAATTACAGAGATCATACGTTTTCTGTAGTTCTTGACCAGGTTTGCACACACTGCAGCAGGGATTTTGGCCCACTCCTCCATACAGACCTTCTCCAGATCCTTCAGGTTTCGGGGCTGTCGCTGGGCAATACGGACTTTCAGCTCCCTCCAAAGACTGGCTAGGCCACTCCAGGACCTTAGTTGCCTGGCTGTGTGTTTCGGGTCGTTGTCATGCTGGAAGACCCAGCCACGACCCATCTTCAATGCTCTTACTGAGGGAAGGAGGTTGTTGGCCAAGATCTCGCGATACATGGCCCCATCCATCCTCCCCTCAATAGGGTGCAGTCGTCCTGTCCCCTTTGCAGAAAAGCATCCTCAAAGAATGATGTTTCCACCTCCATGCTTCACGGTTGGGATGGTGTTCTTGGGGTTGTACTCATCCTTCTTCTTCCTCTAAACACGGCGAGTGGAGTTTAGACCAAAAAGCTCTATTTTTGTCTCATCAGACCACATGACCTTCTCCCATTCCTCCTCTGGATAATCCAGATGGTCATTGGCAAACTTCAGACGGGCCTGGACATGCGCTGGCTTGAGCAGGGGGACCTTGCGTGCGCTGCAGGATGTTAATCCATGACGGCGTAGTGTGTTACTAATGGTTTTCTTTGAGACTGTGGTCCCAGCTCTCTTCAGGTCATTGACCAGGTCCTGCTGTGTAGTTCTGGGCTGATCCCTCACCTTCCTCATGATCATTGATGCCCCACGAGGTGAGATCTTGCATGGTGCCCCAGACCGTCATCTTGATTTTTTTCCATTTTCTAATAATTGCGCCAACAGTTGTTGCCTTCTCACCAAGCTGCTTGCCTATTGTCCTGTAGCCCATCCCAGCCTTGTGCAGGTCTACAATTTTATCCCTGATGTCCTTACACAGCTCTCTGGTCTTGGCCATAGTGGAGAGGTTGGAGTCTGTTTGATTGAGTGTGTGGACAGGTGTCTTTTATACAGGTAACGAGTTCAAACAGGTGCAGTTAATACAGGTAATGAGTGGAGAACAGGAGTGCTTCTTAAAGAAAAACTAACAGGTCTGTGAGAGCCGGAATTCTTACTGGTTGGTAGGTGATCAAATACTTATGTCATGCAATAAAATGCAAATTAATTATTTAAAAATCATACAATGTGATTTTCTGGATTTTTGTTTTAGATTCCGTCTCTCACAGTTGAAGTGTACCTATGATAAAAATTACAGACCTCTACATGCTTTGTAAGTAGGAAAACCTGCAAAATCGGCAGTGTATCAAATACTTGTTCTCCCCACTGTATATAAACTCACCATGGGCAAATCTAGCACTCAGTGTACACTCACAAAAAACGTGCGAGTCATGCACAGACCCAGGCCACTTTGCTTCCACATAGGCTGCATCACATATGATCTTCACAGCGCAGAACAGTAATTAGCTGCATGACTCGTATTGTGAAGTATCTTTCATTTGGAATGCTAAAGGCTACTACTTAGGCCTACCTGCACATTAATGCTGTGGAAAGACTTCCTATTCACATAATCTCCTTCATTTACTGAAGGAGCTGTGATAGGAATATGAGTGCCATCTATGCAGCCAATCACACCTGGAAACCCTAAAATATATCAAATTAACTGATTAGTGCTTCAAGTCTCAAAGCTTCATACTAAATAAATTAATGATTGCTTAGACTGATACCTGAAATTCTGTGTAAAAGTGTACAGTAACCGTTTCAGTGTAAGAGTCACGCCAGACGGTTGCCTTGGAAATAGGCTCAGCATCACAGATGTTATATAGAAATCTCCCTTTGGCAAAAAGTGCAACACAAAGAATTTGTTACAAACTGAGAGCATGTCTATGTTGTCATTTGAACGATATGAGGGCTGAGAATATTGTTCAGATGAATGATCGATTGGGAAGAAAAACAGAAACGCTCAAACAGATAATCACCAGGAAGTAATAAAACATCCAAGCGGGGTCTGATCATCCCGACTGAGATTTCTGCAGAGTATTTGTGCTTCAATATCAACTGGCTCTTCAAGAAAAGGACACGCCATGTCTGACCTCCTTCAATCTGCAGGACTTTCTCCTCCTCAGCTAAAAAGGAGGAGAAACTAGCTTCACGGAGTATGTTGCTATAGTAACTGACTCAGAGTTAAGCTGAACTTGCTTTGTGAAACCGAAAACCCAGAGTTTACTTCAACTCGTGAGTTTTCACTAAACCCGCTTTCTGAAAACAGGGCTCAGGGCTGCCTCTGAGAATAACATTGATGTATACACTGACACTGTGACTGAGTGCATAGGGGAAGTCATTCCCACTATGAATATTAAAATATATCAAAAAACGTGGATAGATGGAGGCATTCATGCAAAACTAAAAGTGCAATCCACCGCATTTAAATCACTGCAAGGCGATTGGGAATATGGTAGAATTGCAATTCAATGGCTCAGACACAAGACATATGTGGACTCCAGATAATCACAAATTACAAAAGGGGGAAACCAGCCACGTCGCAGACAACGACTTCTTGCTCCCGGAGAAGCTAAACTACTCCTTCGCCCGCTTTGAGGATAACACAGGGCCACCGATGTGGCCCGCTCCTGAGGAATGTGGGCTCTTGTTCTCTGTGGCCGATGGGAGTAAGACATTTAAGCGTGTTAACCCTCACAAGGCTGCCGGCCCAGATGGCATCCCTAGCCGCGTCCTCATAGCATGTGCAGACCAGCTGGCTGGAATGTTTACAGACATATTCAATCTCTCCCTATCCCAGTCTGCTGTCCCCACTTTCTTCAAGATGTCCACCATTGTTCCTGTACCCAAGAAAGCAAAGGTAACTGAACTAAATGACTATCACCTCGTAGTTCTCACTTCTGTCATCATGAAGTGCTTTGAGAAGGTAGTTAAGGATCATATCACTTCCACCTTACCTGACACCCTAGACCCACTAGATATTTGCACACCTCCCCAATAGATCCACAGATGATGCCATCGCTCTGCACACTGCTCTATCCCATCTGGACAAGAGGATAACTATATGTACGAATGTTGTTCATTGTCTACAACTCAGCCTTTCAACACCCTAGTACCGTCCAAGCTCATCATTAAGCTCGGGGCCCTGGGTCTGAACCTCGCCCCGTGCAACTGGGTCCTGGACTTTCTGACGGGCCGCCCCCATGTGGTGAAGGTAGGAAACAACACCTCTACTATGCTGATACTCAACACAGGGGCCCCACAAGGTTGCGTGCTCAGCCCCCTCCTGTACTCCCTGTTCACCCATGACTGCGTGGCCATGTGCGCCTCCAACTCAATCATCAAGTTTGCAGATGACACAACAGTAGTAGGCCTGATACCCAACAATGACAAGAAAGCCTACAGGGAGGAGATGAGGACCCTGGCGGAGTGGTGCCAGGAAAATAACATCTCCCTCAACATCAACAAAACAAAGATGTTGATTGTGGACTTCAGAAGACAGCAGAGGGAGAAACACCCCCCCTATCCACATCGAAGGGACCACAGTGGACAAGGTGAAAAGCTTCAAGTTACTTGGCGTACACATCACTGAGAATCTGAAAATGTCCACCCACACAGACAGTGTGTTGAAGAAGGTGCAACAGCGCCTCTTCAACCTCAGGAGGCTGAAGAAATTGGGCTTGGCCCCTAAGACCCTCACAAACATTTACAGATGCACCATTGAGAGCATCCTGTCGGGATGTATCACCACCTGGTACGGAAACTGCACCTCTTGCAACCGCAGGGCTCTCCAGAGGGTGGTGCAGTCTGCCCAACGCATTACCGGGGGCAAACTGCCTGCCCTCCAGGACACCTACAGCACCCGATGTCACAGGAAGGCCAAAAACATTATCAAGGACAACAACAACCCGAGCCACAGCCTGTTTACCCCGCTATCATTCAGAAGGCAAGGTCAGTACTGGTGCGTCAAAGCTGGGACAGAGAGACTGAAAAACTGTTTCTATCTCAAGGCCATCAGACTGTTAAATAGCCATCACTAGCCGGCCTCCACCCAGTACCCTGCCCTGAACTTAGTCACTGTCACTAGCCAGATACCTCCCGGTTACTTAACCCTGCACCTTAGAATCTGCTGCCGTTTGTACATAGATATGGAATCACTGGTCCCTTTAATTAATAATGGAACACTGGTCACTTTAATAATGTTTACATACTGTTTTACTAATTTCATACGTACATATACACTGTATTTTATTCAATGCCACTCCAACATTGCTCGTACTAATATTTCTATATTTCTTAATGCCATTCATTTACTTGTAGGTTTGTGTGTATTGTTGTGAATTGTTAGATATTACTACACTGTTGGAGCTAGGAAGACAAGCATTTCGCTACAACCACAATAACATCTGCTTAACATGTGTATGTGACCAATAAAATTATATAAATCTAAACGAAAATTATACAAATCTAAAAAGTAACTGCCAATGCCAACTATATAAAAATAGCCCATAAAGCCAACCAATAAAAACATTGCATTCTGCAGGTAGAAAATATTTGGATAAAAATAAATAGCCTCTAAATCACATTGGCTACGCATGGCCTGTCTGCAATGAACTTGAAATATTGTATCAACTATTCACTTGGGT
The DNA here is from genome assembly GCA_023634145.1 of Thymallus thymallus. Lineage (NCBI taxonomy): Eukaryota > Metazoa > Chordata > Actinopteri > Salmoniformes > Salmonidae > Thymallus > Thymallus thymallus. Next base: position 31,832,257 of record CM042389.1, on the reverse strand, counting down.
CTGGCCTGAAGTTCCTTGCAATATTGTATAAAATATTCTGGGCAATCAAAGTTTCCAGTGCCAGTGAGCTCGAGACAGACACAGCTGTAGGCTATTTGTGCAAGGGATAAGAAGTCATCAGGGAGACCTATTTCATGACGTTTCCACTGGATCGGAGCATGACATTTTTCCCTTTCACGCTGAGTGGTTAGGGAGAGCTGGAAATGTTTTTCAAATACATTGAGGAATTATTGTCATTCTCAATGGATGTAAAAATAGACTTTGTTTGCTGTTTGAGGTGAAGAAAGCATTACTTTGAGAAGCTCCACAGGTCATTAGTGGTGGTGTGTTAAGCCAATCAGAAATACTATCAGATCCCCAAATGGACACATTTATATGCCTACGTGTGTGTAGGCTATAGGCCTATTTCTATGCCTGCACATCCTTACTCAACATTGACAGGAGGCTCCAAACAAAACACAATGACTAAATTGACAAAACTCGTAAATAGTGTAGCATAGGTTGTGCGCTACGACAATGAGAACGGTAAGACTGAAATAATAATAATAATAATAATAATAATAATATATTGACTGCATTAACAGACATTACCATAACCTAACAAACATTGTAGATTAGGGATTAATGGTAAATGTACTACTGGTGATATATGTAATAGGGAATTGATAGACACTAACAATCAAATGCAAACGATTCACACAATAAAGTTATGAAACAATGAATGGAGATGAATGCAGCCACACTCCCCTTCTTCTTGGACTGTGCCAGCGATAACACATTCATATCTTGTTAAAATAAACAAAATATCGGAAATATCCACTTGAACTTTGCTGTGCTTTTAAAAATGGTTGAAAGCGTAGTGGTAACACATTGGCTATTCAACAAACTTCTGGCTGTCTTTTTGAGTGGGTGAATAGAAGTTGTAATTTCATTGATCAACATCTCAACCAAATATTACCAAATTATGACGTGGTGTGCCCAGTAGGAATGTCCCTGAAATAAGAAACTCTTTATTTATCAAACAACCTAGACTTCAGTGTATAGCCGAACACCTAGACAACCTGTGAACACTATCGCTGTACTGTACGTGTCAAGCATCTCCCATGTCTAGACCAGACCCCTTCCGGTGAAAGGGGAGGAGCTGCAGATCAAATATCCATTTAGTGGTCAGATGTTGATGTTCCTTCATAAATACACATGTATTTGTACATCTGGCTGGGGCTAGAGGCTCCAGGGCCCGGCAGTGGAGGCAGCCCAGCTACTGATCCTCTGCCCAGGAGGAGAGGGGGAGAGGACAGTGAAGGCATGGAGGGTAGGGATGAAAGGGTAGGTAGGGGCTATAGACAAAGGGAAGAGCTGCTTCAGTACTCCACTCTCACACACACACACATCTGAAGAACACGATCTACCCCTGTGTGTGTGTGCATGCGTTTGAGTAAGGCCACCACAGGATAGGGTGTCAGCTGACACAGTGGCACCATCCTCACCTGGCCCAAAAGCATTCCCCTCACTGTTACGTCATCTACAGGACACACGGCAACCAGCACGGTCACTTAAACAGACCAGTCAGGGCTATTACAGAATCCTGATCCATAAGGATCAAGTAATGCGGTCCCTTCTACAGTCGGTATTATCTATTGAGTCCTGTGGTCCTGTGTGGCTCAGTTGAACGAGCATGGCACTTGCAATGCCAGGTTTATGGACTTGGGGCCATCAATACAAAAATGTATGCACACTTGACTGTATGGCACATTGAACAAAAGTGTATGCTAAATGGCATATATTATTAGGCAACTTGTCTGTCTGATACTGTATGCAGTTTACCCTGCAGACCTCAAATCATCCTATGCCATTATAGGGAGTAGTAAGGTCCTCCTACCCTTCAGCCTGTTATGCCCCCCTCCCCCTCCACCTCCCCCTGCCCCTCCCCCTCCCCCTGCCACATTCTCTTCCTACTGTTTGACAGGCCTGTCTATGTAGCTTGATTCAGTGGCAGGAGTTGCATCAGTGTGGATGTACTAGAGGCCCTCCAGGACGAGGACATCTGCTGAGCTAATAAACTATAATCTTGACAAATAGTCACGGTCCAATCACTCAGCCCGTCCTCATAATCACCCCACTGAACAAGCCATCACAGGGCCCATGACAGGAGCCATCACGGACCACACTGGGACATGACTGACTGCCCCCTGCACCAATGGTGGTGGGTGTTGGGCTGGAGCCAGCCGGCTGCCTGCAGAGAGGACACTGTGATTCATGACCAGACAGACACACTGGGGAGGGAAAGAAGGGTTAGTGGTTAGGGGAATTAGCTGCTCACACGTAGAGTGCAGAGTGCACGCAAACACACACACACACACACACACACACAATTTAATCCCATCCTCACCCAAACGGCAGGTTAGTGAACACTCCCAAGACTCAGATTAAGAGTGCACAAGGGCAGGAGAGGGGATAGTAGAGGGTATATGTGATATAAAAACCAACCTATATGAAGCAACAGACTCTATATACCTATGTTTTTAATTCAAAGCCCACTGAGAGCCCTAGCTAGGTGATGAAAAGCCAGGCATCCTCAAATTGCTCCGTCAATCAGAAAAATTGCTCCGTCAAAATAGATAAAAAAAAAATCATTAACTGCATCCTAAATGTCTCGCTATGAAGTGCACTACTTTTGGCCTGAACCCTAGGGATTTAGTCAAAAGTAGTGCAGTATAGGTACCATTGGGGATGCACTCAGAGACTTGAGATACCACTGACTACTTTCTGCCGTTTTACACAGAGCCTATCACAAGTTTTCACCCCCTTGAATTTCTTCACATTTTATTGTGTTACAAAGTGGGATTAAAATGCATTTGTCTAATTTTTATGTCAACAATTTACACAAAATAATTTATAAATAAAATTAAAATAATCTAATGGAAGAAAAATACAAACATTGTTTAAAGATGAATGAAAAATTAAATATAACTTGATAAATATTCACCAGCTGAGTCAAAACATGTTAGAAACACCTTTGGCAGAGATTTATAGGTAAGAATAAGAGCTTTGCACACCTGGATTGTGCAATATTTGCCCATAGCAATGTTCAAGTCTTGCCATAGATATTTACATAGTGGCACAGCCAAGCCGACAAGGAGGCACAGCACCTCTCTTATTTGCGGAGAACCCTGGCATAGTGACCATATCTTGGTTTTAAACACTTTAAATGGACACTTTCGATTTTGCTATATTTTGTGGGACTCTCGGGTTAAATATGAACTTGGTATATTTTCCCCAAAATATGAATCCCTAGTGAATTTGACACATCAAAAACATTTATGTTGGGAAGTTGAAACCAATATTGATACTTATATGGTGTATTTTATCTAATGCCACATTAATTACAAGGAGCTCTGATTTCCTTCTGTATTTTATCATTTTTATTGACAGGACAGTTAGAGGTACAGATTGGGAGACCGGCAGTGGAGAGGGACACACAAAGGAAGGGCACAGACAGACTCAAACCCCCATCGCCAGTGGGGCATGTATGGTCCACATTACAGAACAGTCAACTTTGACAGTGACACTTCAGTATACACTGAGTGTACAAAACATTAAGAACACATTCCTAATATGGAACCCCCCCCCTTGTCCCTCAGAACATCCTCAATTCGTCGGGGCATGGACTCTACAAGGTGTCGAAAGCGTTCCACAGGGACGATGGCCCATGTTATACTGCAACATGGGCCATAATATTTGTCATATGTCACATGTACTTATCTATTTAATAAACTATTTAATAAATCCGCAATTCCGTGCTCCCAGACAAAATTGAGGTTGACAAACACCATCAATAACTTACAGAACTTGAGACAAACACATACAGTATTAAGCCATGTAACGCCTTGATTGGCCAGTGAGACCCTCGTCACACCTACAACTTGTTTATTCATCAAAGCCCAGCTATTATGCTGATAATAACAGCTGTGAAAAAAGCTAAAATATACCTCCCCGGATCTCTAGCACCACCGTCAGCTCTTAGATTTGCATTAGGTTTGTTAAAATAGAGCCCTTAAACTGGAACGACACTCTCAGTAACGGTCTGACAAAAATAACTTGTGAACTTAGAACTATAAAGTTATCTGAAAAAAGATGATTCCAAGATAATTGACTTCAAAGTTCTGAACCCTTATTGGTTTAAATCAGTGGTCAACAACCTTTTCAGTCAAGATCACTTTCTTAGTCAAAATGCAAGCCGAGATCTACCGCTCAGATTTTCTTTAAACATTACTTAAAAAACACAAGCCTATGCAACATTAACCAATTAAAAACAGTTCTGTAGCAGTTATGTTTGTGCAGTAGGCTATAGGACCAATACATTATCACTGCATATTGGCTACGCTTTAATTGTCCTGCCAATGTTGTTCTTCTCAGACCCTTTTAAACTGTAGGTATATGATCACACTGGTAATAGATCATAGGTTGAATTACTTGTGAGGCACAGTTAAGTGAGCATGTATGTATTATATACACCTTAGCCAAACACATTTAAAGATTTTCACAATTCCTGACATTTAATCCTTGTAAAAATGCCCTGTTTTAGGTCAGTTAGGATCACCACTTTATTTTAAGAATGTGAAATGTCAGAATAATATTAGAGAGAATTATTTATTTCAGCTTTTATTTCTATCATCACATTCCCAGTGGGTCAGAAGTTTACTTACACTCAACTAGTATTTGGTAGCATTGCCTTTAAATTGTTTAACTTGGTTCAAACGTTTCAGGTAGCCTTCCACAAGCTTCCCACAATAAGTTGGGTGAATTTTGGCCCATTCCTCCTGACAGACATGGAGTAACGGAGTCTGGTTTGTAGGCCTCCTTGCTCGCACACGCTTTTTTCAGTTCTGCCCACACATTTTCTATAGGGTTGAGGTCAGGGCTTTGTGATGGCCACTCCAATACCTTGACTTTGTTGTCCTTAAGCCATTTTGTCACAACTTTGGAAGTGTGCTTGGGGACATTGTCCATTTGGAAGACCCATTTGCGACCAAGCTTTAACTTCCTGACTGATGTCTTAAAATGTTGCTTCAATATATATATATGTATATATAATTCGTTTTACTGGACTGATGGCCTGCATCTGATGGTCAGTCTGATGGATGCGAGGGAGCAGCGGTGAGGCTGTGAAATAATTAATATACAATCTAACTGAACTCTTTAGAGCCCGATAGAGTTCTAGAATGCTGCTGTAAATTACAGAGAATATTAACACATCAGATACATTTAGTGGCATTTTACTGTATGTATGTTACCCCTAAGGGTGGCGTCAGTAGACCAGTAGTCTACGAGAGAGGGATGCCCATGAGAATATTTATTGCCTATGAAGCATTTCATCTCCTCTTCAAAGGTGATGAACCATGATGGGGAGGCATTGGATTTGTTGGTGGACAGGCTGGTGTTAAACACCAGATCTGGAGAAACAAAAAGCAGACTCTTCCCTCTTTCAAAAGGATCTCCAAAACCCCTGCCACTGTTGTTTTGGTGGCCAGACGAACTCCACAGAAACACAGGCTGGGTTGTTTCCGCCATAGGTACCCTTCTCTGGTGTGCTCTTCCTCTCCCTCTTCCTCGGCCTCCTCCTCTCCCTTTCCTTATTCCTCTTCCTCTGCATGTTCTTCTTCCTACACTCCCCTCTCCTTCCACTTCTCCCTCTTTCCTCTCTTCTTCCTCCACTCTCCTCTTCATTCTCACTCCACATCTCTATCCCTCCAATCATCTCTAACTCCTCTTCCTCCCTGCCTTCTACCTCTGAGCCTTGAGAGCATCCTGTCGGGCCTTATCACCGCCTGGTATGGCAACTGCACCGCCCGCAACTGCAGGGCTCTCCAGAGGTTGGTGCGGTCTGACCAACGCATTACCAAGGGCAAAGTACCCGCCCTCCAGGACACCTACAGCACAGGAAGGCCAAAAAGATCATCAAGGACATCAACCACCCGAGCCACAGCCTGTTCACCCCGCTATCATCCAGAAGGCGAGGTCAGTACAGGTGCATCAAAGCAAGGGACCGAGAGACTGAAAAACAGCTTCTGTCTCAAGGCCATCAGACTGTTAAATGGCCATCACAAGCTGGCTACCACCCGGTTACGCAACCCTGCATCTTAGAGGCTGCTGCCCTATATACATAGACATGGAATCACTGGTCACTTTAATAATGTTTACATATTATTGCTTTACTCATCTCATATGTATATACTGTATTCTATTCTACTGTATTTTAGTCTATGCCACTCCAACATTGCTCACCCTAATAAATATATATTTCAAAATTCCATTACTTTACTTTAGATTAGTGTGTATTGTTGTAAATTGTTAGATATTACTGCACTGTTGGAGCAAGAAACACAAGCGTTAACATCTGCTAAATATGTGTATGTGAACAATAAAATGTGATTTGATTTGAGGGTAACAAATATAGGGTACAATGTATAATAATCTCTCTTTTGCTCACACACTCCCACTCTCCCTTCCTCTCTTTATTTTTCTTAGCCATAAACATACTCTCTCCCTAATTACCTCTTAGATTTCCATTAGAAATGGTGTGTTACAGTTACAACACGCCTCCCATAACACACACACACACCGTATACAGTATCATCATGATGCTTTACAGCTCAATCAATCAATCAACATTCTTTTATAAACCCTTAGTGGTCAGATTGTTCCTCAGTTCATTGTGTTCATGTGTCAGCTGTTTTTTTCCCAACCGCCCGATGAAGTGAAAATCTGAGGCCCGAAGCTGCTAATATAGAAAATGCGCTGTAGGCTACAGTCAGTGAGAGCAAAGTTATTTTTATTTGACAAGGGTGCAGGGTTGTGCTTATAATTTCCAAAACTTTGGTAGATTATTTTATTAGTCAACTTGTCTATAATTAGATCCATGCAGCTTCTCTTCTGTCATTATATGTTGCCATAGTAGACTAAATAAACCCTGGCTCACCAGAATAATGTCATAAATCGATATAAGGAATGCTTCGAACCCTGCTTCTTTCGCAGAGCAAATGTCCAATTGACATCACTTTGACCGATTGTACGGAAATAGAAAGCTGTGAAAATTACCCAACATGTTTATGATAAGTTTTCAGTTTTATGTGATTGAAATAATATCAGCTTTTATGATGCTGATAAAGATGAAAACACTATTCTGTTTCTAAATGAATATACGGGAAACACAGGAGGGGAGAGTGAGACGATCAAGTGACAGCATCGTGAGCGAAACACAAAGTTGCTGGCACTCAACTTGTTTTCTTGCTCGACAAACTAACTACAGAGTTAGCTAGCCAGTGGTAGCTGATTAGTTAGGAAGCTCAGTCCTTTTCCAAATGAATAGCATCGGTAGAAACAGGACAGCTTGGTAGCTGACTATTTAAACAAATATTACTGCAGCTCCACTGCTTGAGCATCTACCCTACGACAGCTAAGCTGTCAAATAATAGGAAAATGAGGCAATGTATCAAGTTAGGCTATGGATATCTGTACATAGCAAACATGACAAGCCATAACCTAAATCCAACAGATTACACAAATGACTCTAATCTCCATTTCGGTAGCTAGCTGGTTCTCTGTGTAGCTACCTAGTGAAAGTGACAGCTTGATGATTCGCGAGAAACAGACCGTTAGCTAGCTAGCTATCTAGTTAGCAAGAGCTTGGGCCATTTCAATATGAATTACATCGGTAGAAACAGTGAGCTATAAAGAGTGCTATAAAGATGAACAATTATGGGTGGAGTTAGAAATGTACATGTACTTTTAAACAATCTATTTGCATATTTCAAGACATGGCATATGAGGGTGCGATTAGATACCGAATCGGTTGGACCATACTTTACTTGTCAATCATTTGGAAAAAAAATGATCTACCATCGTTAAGACAGTGGAAGAATCAAATGCATTATTATTTAAAGATTGAAACAGTGTGGGCGACAGAGAAAAACAGAATAGTGCAATTTGAGATCATATGGCCTCTAACAAGCACTGGAGATAGATGCGGTGGAAACGTGGGTCTGTGATCAGTGGTGTAAAGTACTTAAGTAAAAATACTTTAAAGTACTACTTAAGTAGTTTTTTGGGGTATCTGTACTTTACTATTTATATTTTTGAAAAACTTTTACTTTTACTTCACTACATTCCTAAAGAAAATATTGTACTTTTTACTCCATACATTTCTCCTGACACCCAAAATTACTTGTTACATTTTGAAGGCTTATCAGGACAGGAAAATGGTCCAATTCACACACTTATCAACATCCCCGGTCATCCCTACTGCCTCTGGTCTGGCGGACTCAATAAACACACATGTTTCATATGTAAATTAGGTCTAAATGTTGGAGTGTGCACCTGGCTATCCGTAAATTTAAAAAACAAGAAAATGGTGCCTTCTTACTTAATATAAGGAATTTGAAATTATTTATACTTTTACTTTTGATACTTAAGTAAACTCCCTCTCCCTCTCCAAGATTCACCAAAGGAATGTTCGATGTTCCAACAGACTTTTCCTACTGAAACTCTAACACGTTCAAAAGCAAATACTGGAAACAATATTTCTAACATAGAACATGGGGAATGGTCAAAGGCGATCTATAGAACACTAATGCCATTTTGTTTGTTATTTTGTGATATCATTAAAAATATTAAAGGAAATACTGTAACTTGAAAAGTATACCCACTACATGTATGAAGTATCCATCCTATATATGAAAAATAATGAATGTATTTTTGTTAAGAGAGGAATGTGATTTGAGAAGCTCCAAGAGATAATTGTTTTTCATAACTTTGCACAGTTAGAAGTCACCGCCCGAAGTGAGGTCAGAGAGCGTGTCAGCCTGCCGGAACCGCCCCTTTTCGAGCAGAGTGTATAAATGATTGGTAAAAAGTGGCAGCTACACATTTTAAATGGTTTGAACTTTGAATCTCAACACGAGGTGGAGAGAATAAACTCACCTCCTGGCCAATCAGGTACGGCTGATTAGCTGTCCTAAGTAAAGTATCTTCGAAAGCTTATTTAAGTAGAACCATCTTGCTACTCTGTTCAAACCATCGTATTACGCTACTCTCATCACCCCACTGGGGAACCATCGATACGGCTGGCTAGCCTATCTTGAAAGAAGCATCTTCAAGAACGAATGGAAGGAAAATCAATTCTGTAGTTCTGTTCAGGACTACTTGACAAGTTACCAGAGACCAGAAAACTACGAAGAAGGACAACAGTAGAAGACTCTTGGAACCATTTCAGATCATCAGAGCCTTACAAGCGTGCTGAGAAAAGGCCCAACCCCCTTTCCAAGGCGACCTGTTTCACTGAGAGAGCCCGGCGAACCAAGGTACTTTCATGATTACTCAAAGTGGACGGCGGTTCGTGTGCAAAGTATATGGTTATTGTAGGTGAGAGTAGTCAAAATGTGGCAATGTTAAGTGTCTCTCTCCCTCTCTCTCTATTCTTTAGCAGGCATCCATGTTGTTGTCATTCAGCTAGGGAACTTTTATTCGTATTAAGGATCCAGTCAATAACCAGTGCAGAGTGTGTGTTTATTCTGTGTTCCCATTTAATTAGCTAGTAAATAAATAATTAAACTAATTTGTGTAGTACTGAATCATAAGTAAGGCTCGGGTTTTTGCAGATGAAAGGAGATTACGACTGTTCAGAAAGATGATATGATACGAGGTTATGATTAATAAGTTGACTGTTTATAGATGTGATAGGTAAAGACCTTTTAGAGTTTAATTTGGGAGATACTCTTTACAGAACTGCTCTCGTGGTGCCCCAGATCCTAATGAATGAATTGTTCAATTATTAGTTTAATCGGGTAACAATTAAACATAGTGAGTTAATTAGAGAAATAACAGTCTTTAGATTAATGTTAGTCAAGTAGCATAATGAAAGAAGTGCCGGACCCAGTTAAAGAGGGTCAGGAATATATCAGTTTCCTAAGGAAATGGGGCCGGATTTTGGGATTCCACGCCGGTGATTATGATCATGTCGTCTGTTCCCTTTAGTCGGAAAGACAGACCAGTCAGCTACTGGAGTAAGTCTTTAGACTCAGCGGCAGGAGAAATGCCACCGTGCCTGAGAGCAGTACAAGCAACTCAAATGTTTCTGCATAACACCACCTCGATTACTATAGGTCAAAACCTAGATTTGTATGTACACGTGGTAGAAACCATGCAAAATCTTAATATGTTACTATTGCCCACTGGACAAAATGGGAAGTAACACTGAATGGGGAAAATATCCAATTCCATAAAGTTTTCTCATGAGTGTGACCAAGACTAAATTACTCAAACTGCACCCCGGTCTACAAGAAACAGAACTAGAATTGGGTAAAGTAGGCTATTATACACAGACGGCTCTAGTTACATGACAACAGGAGGAAAGTGAGTGATTGGGTATGCTGTGTGTGATGATGTGGGAGTAGTTAAAGCTGTCCCGTTGCCCACATCAAATTCAGCCCAGGGAGCTGAGCTGTCGGTTGTCAGCAGGGTAGGATGTTACAATATACACAGACTCTCAATATGTGTTTGGTGTAGTTCATGATTTTGAGATGCTAACGGCGACAGGAACACCAATCAAATATGGACACGAAGTAGAGGCATTACAAGAAGCGTGTCTATTACCCAGTAAATTAGCTGTGGTGAAATGTGAAGCTCACACCAATCGTACTGATAAGATAACAGTAGGGAATCGCAGAGCAGATGAGGCGGCGGCACTATCTAAAATAGATGCTACCAAACCGCATGCAAATAGTGTAAATACTAAAGCTGGGATTCTCAGCTTTGAGAGAACTTAAGCAGCAAACTCCTAGGAAGAAAATATGGTAGTGGTTGGAGAGTGGGTGTCAAGTAGACACAGAGGGGGTATGGTATAATACGACTACAGAGAAACCAGTAGCGCTGGGAGGGATTCGTACTACCCTTGCTGAAATGTACCATGGACTGACCTACCAATCAGCAGTGAACATAAAGTCTCAGTTCAAGACCACGTCTTGGGGGCTGGGAGTGTTGGGTACGTTCCGGGACTGGGTTAAACAATGTGTTGTGTGTGTGAACTATGCAGTGTTGCACCCACCGTGCATCCTACGGGAGGTGATTGCACGACGTGTGAATCAATGTTGAAAATGACCCATGCCTTGTTATGAGTGTACTACAGGTTAACGTAGCAAAGAAAGAACGGACTCCAGGAGATAACCACGAGTCCGGGAGACCAAGTGTACATCAAGGTCCATCAAGCCGGAGTGTTTGGACAATGCTAGTCCAGGCCCCACACTGTACTCCTCACCGCACCTACAGTGGTGAAAACCACCGCCTCTCCTCGGTGGGTCCATACGAGATCCGGCTAGCTAATGGGGGAGCTGGAAGAGGCGCTCCTAGCAGAGGAGCTGGAGAAAAGGAGTCTGGAGAGTAGAAGTTATGTTAAGAAAAGTGTTGTCATAACAGCTCCATCTGTGTACCATATTCCATATTCCTGATCTATGGAAACAATGATAATGACTGCATTTCAATGCCAGTACCATGAATAGGTGAGTGGACAGATGAGAGGGTGAATTGGGTGAGAAGTGCTGTTAATGTCACAGGGGCAAAGCAGATCATTAATCGTTGTTGTTGAGGGAGATAACCAAACCCGTACTCTGAGGGTGGGTCGTGCCCCGGGCGGAGTAATTGTGTTGCAGTAAGGGATCTGGAGAGAACAGAACGGCACTTTGTCTGAAGAACCAGATGAGACTGTTACTCCTGCCTGCGCCAGGAGTAACTACACTCTCGAAACCATATCCTTTCAAGTCCTCCCAGAGGGAGGGGAGCAGGAAACCCACCCTAGACATGTCACAGATGTTCAGCCTTCTGAGAGTAGCTCAGGGCTGAGTAGATTTAAAATAATGTGTGTCCCCCATGTGCCGATAGTGTATTAAGTTACAGATAGAAACCCAGACTCTCTTGGGGGGAAATCTTCTCGTACCGGCACTGGGATAACGCGACTAAGAAAGACTTTAACCAAGCAATACGCTAACAAAACTACAATTGTAGTGAAACGCGTTGATCAAATTTACCAATATGAGCGAGCAAGACAATACTGACATTTTGGTACAGACGGTTATCCAATGTAAATGGAACAGCCTAGAAGCAGATAGATAACTGCGTGGTGAAGTACTAAGGCACAAATGATGTGGATAATTGAGTATGCAGCTTTTGCAATTCTTGCCATTATTGGGATTTTTATGTTTGACCATGCCATCAAAACCTTAATGTTAAAGCACATGAATAAATATGGCTTGCCGGACGATACAGTCCAATGAATTACTTACAAGGCTTGTAGTCTGCATCTTGCAATGACACCCGAGGATGAGGATGATGATGAAGGAGAGGGAGCGAGTGAGTTGTCTCTGATGATCTGAGGCCAATGGGGGAAGTCTAGGGGAATGTGTAAGGGAAACCAAAATGGTCCTAATGTCAGAGCCAAGCAGCAGATCTTACATCCAATTGGCATAGAACAGATTAGATGGATGTTCCTTGTCCTAATCTCATTTTCATCAAGGGTGGTGTGTATTAACATGTATTTTTTTCTCTTCTCTGCTCAAGTCATTATGTTTTACAGGTGGTGTGGTACATCACTTTTCCAGAGGGAGGACTGCTAAAATACTATTTGACTTGAGCCCATTTTAATGTGTTTATAATTGTATAATTAGCCTAGCAGCAGTAATTATCGTGTTATGGGTTTTTTGGAATTATCTATGTGCATCTAGTTTGAGCTTGGTATCCGGCTGGATTTATACCAGAACTTAGAACCTAACAATATGTTTATATTGTTTGACATTTTTTATAAAATCTATTAAAAAAATAAGACAAAACAAACATGAGACTGAGAGAAAGCAATGATTCGATCTCCACCGCTGGATGTGCTCACCTGTACCAACAAAGTGATCAAGACAGTACTTGCTAATCTTAGAGCTTTCACCAAGTTTCACAACATCAAACATCGACAAAACTAAACATATATCTGCTGTTTACCTAATCCACTCACCGTGACATCATCATCATCATCCATTCAGAGCTCAAGGATGCGTCCGACTCCGTATTATCAATCACCACAGTTACCGTTTCTTCTAAACTCAAAAGTTGTGGCTGCTTCGGCGCCGTCATTTTGGGTAATTAAGTACGGTTTTTGGTTGATGACAACAGTTTTGCGAATACGACCACAGCTTGTTAGCAAGTAAATGTTTCGATATTGACACATATTATTGTTAGAAAAACAAGGCCATTCGCGTCCGCTATAGGAAGTTAAAGGAAAGCCGTCTATGGGTTCTACAGGGTTAAACACTGATCTCAACAATCAATCAAAACTGCCCCACATTGATACCGTGATATGAGAAATACTAGGCATAAAAACTGAAGACTCCATTTGATTGTGATGTTGTTCCTACAACCTTTTTGCGTCAGCTATGCATCAGGATCCAAGCCTAGAAGGCTATTCTGATCGCAATTACAAAACATCTCTCTCTCTCTCTTCTTCTCTCGTTATCCTTCCTTTTTTCTCTCAAAAGAAGAGTAATTCACACCTGAATCACAAATGAAGACTGGATGCTAAATTACACCACGACTTGGGACGTTGACACACAATGAGCAGTAAATGACATCACACACACACTGAAAGACTCACCGACTGGTGTGTTCTCATAGATGAGAAGGTAGGAGTGGAAAAAGTAGTTCTGGAAGCGTGGAGGCTGATTGGAGGCTATAGAATTGGAAAGAAAGAGATGAGGATTAGGTTAGGCACTACAGGGCCTAATAATATCCCTATATAGGTGTGAGAAATGTACATTAATAAATGTTTCAGTGCCTGGAGGCATAGGCACTGTGTGTTTGTGCGTGTGTGTGTGTGCGTGTGTGTGTGTGTGTGTGCGTGTGTGTGTGCGCGCATCTATGATGTGAATGACTCCTACCAATGTGCATGAAAGCATACAGGAGTGTGCACTCACATATTTGAGAGCCACCATGTTAAGCTGTGTCTATGTACATACTCAATTCTCAGTACGATAAGGGAGATGTTCATATCACCACCAACCCATACTACTACTGGAGTAATATACAGTGCCTTCAGAAAGTATTCATATCCCTTGACTTACTACACATTTTTTGCCAAGAAACTCAAGATCTCGTACAACGCTGTGTACTACTCACTTCACAGAACAGCGCAAACTAGAACCAGAATAGAAAGAGGAGTGGGAGGCCCCGGTGCACAACTGAGCAATAGGACAAGTACATTAGAGTGTCTAGTTTGAGAAACAGATGCCTCACAAGTCCTCAACTGGCAGCTTCATTAAATAGTCCCTGCAAAACACCAGTCAACAGTGAAGAGGCGACTCCGGGATACTGGCCTTCTAGGCAGAGTTGCAAAGAAAAAGCCATATATTCCTCTGTCCATGTCCATGTGTTCTTTTCCACTTAATATTTGTATTGGCCAGTCTGATATGGCTTTTTCTTTGCAACACCAGGATTGTGCAAAAGTTGCCCATTTTTCTTTTTTAAATTCTTCAAGCTTCATTAAATTGGTTGTTGATCATTGCTAGACAACCATTTTCAGTTCTTGCCATAGATTTTCAAGTAGATTTCTGTCAAAACTGTAAATCGGTGTCGGGCTCTGGCCATAGAGAAGCCTATTTGCTTCTCTATGTAGCTATGGTCAGAGTCTGACAGTGTCTTTCTTTTCTGTTTCTGTGTGGGTTTTGGGTTGGATCCCTAATTAGAGGCAGCTGCACTGCATTGTCTCTAATTAGGGATCCTATATATGTTAAGTCTGTCCTTCACTCTGGTGTGGGTCGTTGTCACGGTGACAGTAAGTGTACTCCTGTTACGTCCGTTCAGTATTCGTGTTTGATTTTGTACGCTTTACGTTTGTTCGATCGTGTCTGTTTTTGTATAGTTTGTTCATTGTGTTTTATTTTACTAAGTAATAAATGCCCAATGTCGAACTACTATCCCTGCACTGCGTCAAGGTCATTCCCACACCCACATCGTGACAATCGGGCACATTCACTATCTTCTTGGTAAGCAACTCCAGTGTAGATTTGGCCCCAGTCCTTACCAATTACAAGCACACCCATAACATGATGCAGCAACCAATATGATTGAATATATGGAGAGTGGAACTCAGCATTATTATGTCCCAAATATAATACTTTGTATTCAAGACAAAAAGCTAATTGCTTTGGCAATTTTCTTTTCAATATTACTTTAGTGCCTTGTTGCAAACAGGATGCATGCTTTGGAATAACATTTTATAACATTTACATGATTTTTGAATGACTACCTCATCTCTGTACACCACATCTGTAAGGTCCCTCAGTCGAGCAATGAATTTCAAACACAGAGGGAGGTTTTCCAATGCCTAGCAAAGAAGGGCCCACATCGGTAGATGGGTAAAAAATAAGCAGACATTAAATATGGCTATGATAGGAGAAAACTGAGGATGAATCAACAACAGGATGAACCGATCGGCTCACACATCCATACCTGCATGCTGTCACTGAGCCTTAATTACATAGGATATATCGCAAATGGCACACTTACCATTATCATGCACTAAAGTGAATAGGGTGCCATTTGTGACATACTCCTAGGCTATAGCCACCACAATGAGGCTAGATTACACCAAAGGGAGTAAATGGAGGGCTGCTGATTCCTTTATTTCAAGGGGGCGTATACCACATCAGTCACTGGCTTCATCAATAAGTGCATCGATGACGTTGTCCCCAGTGACCATACGTACATACCCCAACCAGAAACCATGGATTACATGCAACATCCGCACTGAGCTAAAAGGGTAGAGCTGCCGCTTTCAAGGAGCAGAACTCTAACCCGGATGCTTATAAGAAATCCCGCTATGCCCTCAGATGAATCATCAAACAGGCAAAACATACATACAGGACTAAGCATCAACCTCTCCTTCTTTCCTTCTATCCCTCCATCAATCCCTCCCCTCCCCCAGAATCGGAAACATTCCCTTTAATTGAGATTTTGTTTTTTTTACCATTCCTCTCCCTCGCCGAACGGTTGTCCTGTATGTAATTTGTTTAAACCGTATCTTACATGCTACGCATGGCCTCTTAATATTATGCTAACAATGACTGTTTACTTATGCTTTACTTTTCACGGTGGATTTGGAGCTGATTCGACAACTTCATTAAAACCAGTAGAAAGAAAACCACTTGCCTGTGCTTCGAGGGAATAACTGCGAAATATAGAGAACTTTGAACAATTTATTGATCAGCATTTTGATATGCTCAAAAAATAATCTGAGATATCAAAGCGAACAAGAGAAGACCTTTCCTCGAGCTCTGCGAGAGAAACTGAAGTCCAAATTTAACATTGGAGGCCTTAAAAACACGAATGTATTCAAGTAATAAAATTATGGAAGAAATACGAGCGGAAAATAAGACATTGAAACCTACCGTCCCTAAAAGACACTACAGAGAGTCTACAGTATGATAATAAAACAATGAAAGACAAATTACCTCTAAAATGCAGAAGTATAAAGAATAATATTTGTATATAAAGGGAATAAAGGAGGACGTAATCTCAAGATTTGTATTTCTTTCATTCACTTATTTAACCTTTATTTAACTAGGCAAGTCAGTTAAGAACACATTCTTATTTACAATGACATCCTACCAAAAGGCAAAAGACCTCCTGCTGGGATTAATAATAAAAATTAATAAAATATAAATATACAGTTGAAGTCGGAAGTTTACATACACCTTAGCCAAATACATTTAAACTCAGTTTCACAATTCCTGACATTTAATCCAAGTAAAAATTCCCTGTCCTAGGTCAGTTAGGATCACCACTATATTTTAAGAATGTGAAATGTCAGAATAATAGTAGAGAGAATTATTTATTTCAGCTTTTATTTATTTCATCACATTCCCAGTGGGTCAGAAGTTCACATACACTCAATTAGAATTTGGTAGCATTGCCTTTAAACTGTTTAACTTGGGTTAAACGTTTCGGGTAGCCTTCCACAAGCTTCCCACAATCAGTTGGGTGATTTTTGGCCCATTCCTCCTGACAGAACTGGTGTAACTGAGTCAGGTTTGTAGGCCTCCTTGCTCGCACAAGCTTTTTCAGTTCTGCCCACAAATTTTCTAAAGGATTAAGTTCAGGGCTTTGTGATGGCCACTCCAATACCTTAACTTTGTTGTCCTTAAGCCGTTTTGCCACAACTTTGGAAGTATGCTTGGGGTCATTGTCCATTTGGAAGACCCATTTGGGACCAAGCTTTAACTTCCTGACTGATGTCTTGAGATGTTGCTTCAATATATCCACATCATTTTCCTTACTCATGATGCCATCTATTTTGTGAAGTGCACCAGTCCCTCCTGCAGCAAAGTATCCCCACAACATGATGCTGCCACCCCCGTGCTTCACGGTTGGGATGGTGTTCTTCGGCTTGCAAGCCTCCCCCTTTTACCTCCAAAACGATGGTCATTATGGCCAAACAGTTCTATTTTTGTTTCATCAGACCAGAGGACATTTCTCCAAAAAGTATGATCTTTGTCCCAATGTGCAGTTGCAAACCGTAGTCTGGCTTTTTTATGGTGGTTTTGGAGCAGTGGCTTCTTCCTTGCTGAGTGGCCTTTCAGGTTATGTCGATATAGGACTGGTTTTACTGTGGATATAGATACTTTTGTACCCGTTTCCTCCAGCATCTTCACAAGGTCCTTTGCTGTTGTTCTGGGATTGATTTGCACTTTTCGCACCAAAGTACGTTGATCTCTAGGAGACAGAACACGTCTCTTTCCTGAGCGGTATGACAGCTGCGTGGTCCCATGGTGTTTATACTTGCGTGATATTGTTTGTACAGATGAATGTGGTACCTTCAGGCGTTTGGAAATTGCTCCCAAGGATGAACCAGACTTGTGGAGGTCTACAATTGTTTTTCTGAGGTCTTGGCTGATTACTTTTGATTTTCCCATGATGCCGAGCAAAGAGGCACTGAGGTTGGAGGTAGGCCTTGAAATACCACAGGTACACCTCCAACTGACTCAAATGAAGTCAATTAGCCTATCAGAAGCTTCTAAAGCCATATAATTTTCTGGAGTTTTCCAAGCTGTTTAAAGGCACAGCCAACTTAGTTTATGTAAACTTCTGACCCACTGGAAATTGTGATATAGTGAATTATAAGTGAAATAATCTCTCTGTAAACAATTGTTGGAAGAATTACTTGTGGCATGCACAAAGTAGATGTCCTAACCGACTTGAATAAACTATAGTTTGTAAACATTAAATGTGGAGTTGTTGAAAAATGAGTTTTAAATGACTTCAACCTAAGTTTATGTAAACTTCCGACGTCAACTGTAGGACCAAACACACATCACGACAAGAGAGACAAAACAACACTGCCAAAAGAGAGACCTAAGACAACAACATAGCAAGGCAGCAACACATGACAACACAGCATGGTAGCAACATGACAACAACATGGTACAAACATTATTGGGCACAGACAACAGCACAAAGGGCAAGAAGGTAGAGATTACAATGCATCACGCAAAGCAGCCACAACTGTCAGTAAGAGTGTCCATGACTGAGTCTTTGTATTAAGAGATTGAGATAAAACTGTCCAGTTTGAGTGTTTGTTGCAGCTCGTTCCAGTCGCTAGCTGCAGCGAACTGAAAAGACGAGCAACCCAGGGATGTGTGTGCTTTGGGGACCTTTAACAGAATGTGACTGGCAGAACGGGTGTTGTATGTGGAGGATAAGGGCTGCATTAGATATCTCAGATAGGGGGGAGTGAGGCCTAAGAGGGTTTTATAAATAAGCATCAACCAATGGGTCTTGCGACAGGTATACAGAGGAGTATAGAGAGAGTGCAGTGATGTGTCCTATAAGGAGCATTGGTGGCAAATCTGATGGCCGAATTTTAAAGAACATCTAGCCGCTCGAGAACATGATGGACGAACAGGTGGATACAATTGATTTTACTCTTTTTATTTAAAAAATGGCAGTATGGAACCGTGGACTTAAAATAATGAAAAATGGGTATGATGAACTTATCCTTTTTTTAATTCGGCAATATGGAACTTTGGACTACATGGACTTAAAATCAGGTTTTGATTTAGGGGAAAGGCGAAGATGGGTAAGGCTGACCTTTTTTATTTTTGATTGTTTATTTAATTTCAAGATTGCACATTAGAAGTAACAAGTTTTATTTAATTTTTTTATAATATGGCCTAATTGTAGAGGTTGGGTATATTATGACTTAAAAGCTGTTGTTCCCGGATGTGAATTGGAACAATTAGCTTTGAAGATAAAATGTAACAAATTTGGATAAAGGATTATATAATTAAAAACATTCCTAGATTCTCTGTTGGAATAGGCCTATAACTTTCTAAAATAATTGGTGTCATCATCCTTTTACATAAAAAAAAATTCTCAATATTAAGGACATATTATTGTTCCGATACACACTGGAAAATAGCATTGTCAACAGGGTTGTTGTCTCTATTAGTGTGTGGCGGGCTAGTTAACACTGAGAAAAACTGATTAAAAGTTAACGGTAGGACTAACACAATAACAGGCTTATGGAAGCACTTCTCTAAGCGAGAGGTATATTATATATTTAAGCGGTGAGGCCCAAGGGGGTGTGTTGTGTGGCCAATATGCCGCGGCTGGGGGTTGTTCTTACACAATGCAACGTTGGTTTTACAGGTTTATTCGCTCTGGATTGTCGGTACTGCATGTATTCTTGGCTATCGTGCCATGGCTGTGTCAGGGTCGACAAGATATAATGAGGGCAACATGAAATATGAAAAATTATCAAAAAATTGGATCCAATGAACTGAGCAGGCTAGGCTGACATGCTTATAGCCTTAATGACTTTCTAAATATGAGCATGAATTTACAATCTATTACTGTTATTATTTATTTTCCATGTTAATTGGTTAGTTCTCTTAAAAAGCACCTCATAGATATGCAATAGACCTCGGGCTTTGAATGTGTTAGTGAAGTGTGGCAGTATTGAATGATGTTTTCATGGGACAGCCCATAATTCCCTCTGGCCTACGCAATTGGCGGCCAAGGGTTTGCCTTAGGACGCAAAGGTGTATCATGAGTCAGGGGAGATCTGATGGTCTTAGTGGGTGGAATATTAGGACAATTTGAGGTTTACACAGTTACAGCTATAGTATGCTTAACAGTGCAAATATTATGGTACAGCTATATGGACACTTAATCATCATTGTGCTTTTTAATGGTAAGTTTACAAACATTGTCTGTGGTAAGTATAACTGAAACTTGGGTATTATTACGGTAAGTGGTGAAATAAGTATAGCCAGTTACAACTGTAATGGCTTAGCAGATCATACAAAAAGAAGATCCATTTTTACCTGGCTAAAAGATAAAATCTATTGTTTACAGGAAACTCACTCTACAAATATAGATGAGGTTGGGTGGAAAAAATACTGAGAGGGAGAAATATATTTATGTCAGGGGCAAAGAAACTCAAAAGGGGTGATTATACGATTTATGAAAAATGTTGGGGCAGTGGTCTAAGGCACTGCATCGCAGTGCTAGCTGTGTCACTACAGATCCTGGTTCGATCCTAGGCTGTGTCACAGCCGGCCATGACCGGGAGACCTATGAGGCAACGCACAATTGGCCCAGCGTCGTCCGGGTTAGGGGAAGGTTTGGCTGGCTGGGATGCGCTTGTCCCGTCGCACTCTAGAGACTCCTGCAGCAGTTTTTCCTCCAGACACATTAGTGCGGCTGGCTTCCGGATTATCAAAATATATCAAAACTATGACATAACACATATGGTATCATCTAGTAACCAAAAAAAATCTAAACATATCTTATATTTGAGATTATTTAAATAGCCACACTTTGCCAAGATTGTGCAAAGCTGTCATCAAGGCAATCTTGGCTCTCAACCAGCTTCACCTGGAATGCTTTTCCATCAGTCTTGAAGGAGTTCCCACATATGCGGAGCACTTGTTGGCTGCTTTTCCTTCACTGCGGTCCGACTCATCCCAAACCATCTACATTTGGTTGAGGTTGGAACCAAAAATCTCAAATTTGGACTCCAGACCAAAGGACAAATTTCCAATGGTCTAATGTCCATTGCTCGTGTTTCTTGGCCCAAGCAAGTCTCTTTTTCTTATTGGTGTCAGTTCAACCACGAAGGCCTGATTCACACAGTCTCCTCTGAACAGTTGATATTGCGATGTGTCTGTTACTTGAACTCTGTGAAGCATTTATTTGGGCTGCAATCTGAGGCTGGTAACTCTAATGAATTTATCCCCTGCAGCAGAGGTATTTCTGGGTCCACCATTCCTGTGCCGGTCCTCATGAAGCTGGTTGAGAGAATGCCATGAGTGTGCAAAGCAGTCATCAAGGCAAAGGGTGGCTATTTGAAGAATATAAAATATATTTTGATGTTTAACACTTTTTTGGTTACTGCATGATTCCATATGTGTTATGTCATAGTTTTGATGTCTTCACTTTTATTCTACAATGTAAAAAATAGTGCAAATAAAGAAAAAACCCTTCAATGAGTAATATTCCATACTTTTGACCGGGGTTGTATATAATCATCTATTGAGCTCACAAGCAACTAAATAATCTATTATGGTGGGAGATTATAATATGGTTTTAAGTACCTCAATGGATCGTAAAGGACATCGCCCTACAAACTATCAGCTACAAGCACTTAAGGAGAATACAAAGATAGTTAAAGGAGATCACGAATACATTAGAACTAGTGGATATATGGAGGCTGAAAACCACTGACCAAGTGAGAAATACATGGAGGAAGCTTAATCAAGCTAGCCGTCGTGATTACTTCCTGGTCTCATTCTTGCTGTCATCAAAAGCATTAATAGGAGACCGAATGCGATCGAACCACCATCTAATTGGCCTCCATAAAACTCCATAAGACGGGGATATTGGAAATGTAATCAAAGCCTATTGGATGACAATTTGTTATATCATTCATATTTTTTCTGCACAACATAGTTGCAGCAGATACCCTTATTTTATGGGTGTCACAATGCATGGGTAAGGAACGAAGCGCAGAGCTGGAGTGAACAGACATTCCTTTATTTCCTATAAAATAATCCAAAACCGAAACAAAGGCGAGGTAGCGACCGTGAACTGGCGTGACCACAAACCAAGGAACAAACACAAGAATCCACAACGCAGGTGGAAAACAATGGAACACAAATAGAATCCCCAATTAGAGACAACTAGAGACAGCTGACTCTAATTGGGGATTGAAATTTACTAAAACAGAAAACACCTCAGTCTATTGTCAGGTCCCAACTGTGGCCATACAGTTCCCCCTAGAGGGAGCCACAGACCTGGCCTCAGTCAGAACCCTACAGTTCCCCCTAGAGGGAGCCACAGACCTGGCCTCAGTCAGAACCCTACAGTTCCCCCTAGAGGGAGCCGGAGACCTGGCCTCAGTCAGAACCCTACAGTTCCCCCTAGAGGGAGCCAGAGACCTGGCCTCAGTCAGAATCCTACAGTTCCCCCTAGAGGGAGCCAGAGACCTGGCCTCAGTCAGAACCCTACAGTTCCCCCTAGAGGGAGCCAGAGACCTGGCCTCAGTCAGAACCCTACAGTTCCCCCTAGAGGGAGCCAGAGACCTGGCCTCAGTCAGAGCCTGACAATGGTACACTTCAATACTCATCATTAAAACATTTGGTCAAAAGAGATTAGATTAATAAAGGAAATAGAGGAAATAACAGTAGAGGTAGATGGTAATGGAAACTGTTCTATAGAGGTAGATGGTAACTGTACTATAGAGGTAGATGGTAACTGTACTATAGAGGTAGATGGTAACTGTACTATAGAGGTAGATGGTAACTGTACTATAGAGGTAGATGGTAATTGGAAACTGTTCTATAGAGGTAGATGGTAATGGAAACTGTACTATAGAGGTAGATGGTAATGGAAACTGTACTATAGAGATAGATGGTAATTGGAAACTGTTCTATAGAGGTAGATGGTAATGGAGACTGTACTATAGAGATAGATGGTAATTGGAAACTGTTCTATAGAGGTAGATGGTAATGGACACTCTACTATAGAGCTAGATGGTAATGGACACTGTATTATAGAGGTAGATGGTAATGGTAACTGTACTATAGAGGTAGATGGTAATGGTAACTGTACTATAGAGGTAGATGGTAACTGTACTATAGAGGTAGATGGTAACTGTACTATAGAGGTAGATGGTAACTGTACTATAGAGGTAGATGGTAACTGTAGACTGTACTATAGAGGTAGATGGTAACTGTACTATAGAGGTAGATGGTAATGGAAACTGTACTATAGAGGTAGATGGTAATGGAAACTGTACTATAGAGGTAGATGGTAACTGTACTATAGAGGTAGATGGTAACTGTACTATAGAGGTAGATGGTAACTGTACTATAGAGGTAGATGGTAACTGTACTATAGAGGTAGATGGTAACTGTACTATAGAGGTAGATGGTAACTGTACTATAGAGGTAGATGGATACTGTACTATAGAGGTAGATGGTAATGGAAACTGTACTATAGAGGTAGATGGTAACTGTACTATAGAGGTAGATGGTAACTGTACTATAGAGGTAGATGGTAACTGTACTATAGAGGTAGATGGTAACTGTACTATAGAGGTAGATGGTAACTGTACTATAGAGGTAGATGGTAACTGTACTATAGAGGTAGATGGTAATTGGAAACTGTTCTATAGAGGTAGATGGTAATGGAAACTGTACTATAGAGGTAGATGGTAATGGAAACTGTACTATAGAGATAGATGGTAATTGGAAACTGTTCTATAGAGGTAGATGGTAATGGAGACTGTACAATAGAGATAGATGGTAATTGGAAACTGTTCTATAGAGGTAGATGGTAATGGACACTCTACTATAGAGCTAGATGGTAATGGACACTGTATTATAGAGGTAGATGGTAATGGTAACTGTACTATAGAGGTAGATGGTAATGGAAACTGTACTATAGAGGTAGATGGTAACTGTACTATAGAGGTAGATGGTAACTGTACTATAGAGGTAGATGGTAACTGTACTATAGAGGTAGATGGTAACTGTAGACTGTACTATAGAGGTAGATGGTAACTGTACTATAGAGGTAGATGGTAATGGAAACTGTACTATAGAGGTAGATGGTAATGGAAACTGTACTATAGAGGTAGATGGTAACTGTACTATAGAGGTAGATGGTAACTGTACTATAGAGGTAGATGGTAACTGTACTATAGAGGTAGATGGTAACTGTACTATAGAGGTAGATGGTAACTGTACTATAGAGGTAGATGGATACTGTACTATAGAGGTAGATGGTAATGGAAACTGTACTATAGAGGTAGATGGTAATGGAAACTGTACTATAGAGGTAGATGGTAACTGTACTATAGAGGTAGATGGTAACTGTACTATAGAGGTAGATGGTAACTGTACTATAGAGGTAGATGGTAACTGTACTATAGAGGTAGATGGTAATGGTAACTGTACTATAGAGGTAGATGGTAATGGAAACTGTACTATAGAGGTAGATGGTAATGGAAACTGTACTATAGAGGTAGATGGTAATGGAAACTGTACTATAGAGGTAGATGGTAACTGTACTATAGAGGTAGATGGTAACTGTACTATAGAGGTAGATGGTAACTGTACTATAGAGGTAGATGGTAACTGTACTATAGAGGTAGATGGTAACTGTACTATAGAGGTAGATGGTAACTGTAGACTGTACTATAGAGGTAGATGGTAACTGTACTATAGAGGTAGATGGTAATGGAAACTGTACTATAGAGGTAGATGGTAATGGAAACTGTACTATAGAGGTAGATGGTAACTGTACTATAGAGGTAGATGGTAACTGTACTATAGAGGTAGATGGTAACTGTACTATAGAGGTAGATGGTAACTGTACTATAGAGGTAGATGGTAACTGTACTATAGAGGTAGATGGTAATGGAAACTGTACTATAGAGGTAGATGGTAATGGAAACTGTACTATAGAGGTAGATGGTAACTGTACTATAGAGGTAGATGGTAACTGTACTATAGAGGTAGATGGTAACTGTACTATAGAGGTAGATGGTAACTGTACTATAGAGGTAGATGGTAATGGTAACTGTACTATAGAGGTAGATGGTAATGGAAACTGTACTATAGAGGTAGATGGTAATGGAAACTGTACTATAGAGGTAGATGGTAATGGAAACTGTACTATAGAGGTAGATGGTAACTGTACTATAGAGGTAGATGGTAACTGTACTATAGAGGTAGATGGTAACTGTACTATAGAGGTAGATGGTAACTGTACTATAGAGGTAGATGGTAACTGTACTATAGAGGTAGATGGTAACTGTAGACTGTACTATAGAGGTAGATGGTAACTGTAGACTGTACTATAGAGGTAGATGGTAACTGTACTATAGAGGTAGATGGTAATGGAAACTGTACTATAGAGGTAGATGGTAATGGAAACTGTACTATAGAGGTAGATGGTAATGGAAACTGTACTATAGAGGTAGATGGTAACTGTACTATAGAGGTAGATGGTAACTGTACTATAGAGGTAGATGGTAACTGTACTATAGAGGTAGATGGTAACTGTACTATAGAGGTAGATGGTAACTGTACTATAGAGGTAGATGGTAACTCTACTATAGAGGTAGATGGATACTGTACTATAGAGGTAGATGGTAATGGAAACTGTACTATAGAGGTAGATGGTAACTGTACTATAGAGGTAGATGGTAACTGTACTATAGAGGTAGATGGTAACTGTACTATAGAGGTAGATGGTAATGGTAACTGTACTATAGAGGTAGATGGTAATGGAAACTGTACTATAGAGGTAGATGGTAATGGAAACTGTACTATAGAGGTAGATGGTAATGGAAACTGTACTATAGAGGTAGATGGTAACTGTACTATAGAGGTAGATGGTAACTGTACTATAGAGGTAGATGGTAACTGTACTATAGAGGTAGATGGTAACTGTACTATAGAGGTAGATGGTAACTGTACTATAGAGGTAGATGGTAACTGTACTATAGAGGTAGATGGTAACTGTACTATAGAGGTAGATGGTAATGGAAACTGTACTATAGAGGTAGATGGTAACTGTACTATAGAGGTAGATGGTAACTGTACTATAGAGGTAGATGGTAACTGTACTATAGAGGTAGATGGTAACTGTACTATAGAGGTAGATGGTAACTGTACTATAGAGGTAGATGGTAACTGTACTATAGAGGTAGATGGTAACTGTACTATAGAGGTAGATGGTAACTGTACTATAGAGGTAGATGGTAACTGTACTATAGAGGTAGATGGTAATGGAAACTGTACTATAGAGGTAGATGGTAACTGTACTATAGAGGTAGATGGTAACTGTACTATAGAGGTAGATGGTAACTGTACTATAGAGGTAGATGGTAACTGTACTATAGAGGTAGATGGTAACTGTACTATAGAGGTAGATGGTAACTGTACTATAGAGGTAGATGGTAACTGTACCATAGAGGTAGATGGTAACTGTACTATAGAG
Organism: Thymallus thymallus; assembly: GCA_023634145.1. Classification (NCBI taxonomy): domain Eukaryota; kingdom Metazoa; phylum Chordata; class Actinopteri; order Salmoniformes; family Salmonidae; genus Thymallus; species Thymallus thymallus. The sequence continues at coordinate 31,805,659 of CM042389.1, read as the reverse complement.
GTAGATGGTAACTGTACTATAGAGGTAGATGGTAATTGGAAACTGTTCTATAGAGGTAGATGGTAACTGTACTATAGAGGTAGATGGTAACTGTACTATAGAGGTAGATGGAAACTGTACTATAGAGGTAGATGGTAACTGTACTATAGAGGTAGATGGTAACTGTACTATAGAGGTAGATGGTAACTGTACTATAGAGGTAGATGGTAATGGATACTGTACTATAGAGGTAGATGGTAACTGTACTATAGAGGTAGATGGTAACTGTACTATAGAGGTAGATGGTAACTGTACTATAGAGGTAGATGGTAACTGTACTATAGAGGTAGATGGTAACTGTACTATAGAGGTAGATGGTAACTGTACTATAGAGGTAGATGGTAATTGGAAACTGTTCTATAGAGGTAGATGGTAACTGTAATATAGAGGTAGATGGTAACTGTACTATAGAGGTAGATGGTAATGGTAACTGTACTATAGAGGTAGATGGTAACTGTACTATAGAGGTAGATGGTAACTGTACTATAGAGGTAGATGGTAACTGTACTATAGAGGTAGATGGTAACTGTACTATAGAGGTAGATGGTAACTGTACTATAGAGGTAGATGGTAACTGTACTATAGAGGTAGATGGTAATGGAAACTGTACTATAGAGGTAGATGGTAACTGTACTATAGAGGTAGATGGTAACTGTACTATAGAGGTAGATGGTAACTGTACTATAGAGGTAGATGGTAACTGTACTATAGAGGTAGATGGTAATGGATACTGTACTATAGAGGTAGATGGTAACTGTACTATAGAGGTAGATGGTAATGGTAACTGTACTATAGAGGTAGATGGTAACTGTACTATAGAGGTAGATGGTAACTGTACTATAGAGGTAGATGGTAACTGTACTATAGAGGTAGATGGTAATGGAAACTGTACTATAGAGGTAGATGGTAACTGTACTATAGAGGTAGATGGTAACTGTACTATAGAGGTAGAGGGTAATGGTAACTGTACTATAGAGCTAGATGGTAACTGTACTATAGAGGTAGATGGTAACTGTACCATAGAGGTAGATGGTAACTGTACTATAGAGGTAGATGGTAATGGTAACTGTACTATAGAGGTAGATGGTAACTGTACTATAGAGGTAGATGGTAACTGTACTATATAGGTAGATGGTAACTGTACTATAGAGGTAGATGGTAACTGTACTATAGAGGTAGATGGTAACTGTACTATAGAGGTAGATGGTAACTGTACTATAGAGGTAGATGGTAACTGTACCATAGAGGTAGATGGTAACTGTACTATAGAGGTAGATGGTAATGGTAACTGTACTATAGAGGTAGATGGTAACTGTACTATAGAGGTAGATGGTAACTGTACTATATAGGTAGATGGTAACTGTACTATAGAGGTAGATGGTAACTGTACTATAGAGGTAGATGGTAACTGTACTCTAGAGGTAGATGGTAATGGTAACTGTACTCTAGAGGTAGATGGTAACTGTACTATAGAGGTAGATGGTAACTGTACTATAGAGGTAGATGGTAACTGTACTATAGAGGTAGATGGTAACTGTACTATAGAGGTAGATGGTAACTGTACTATAGAGGTAGATGGTAACTGTACTATAGAGGTAGATGGTAACTGTACTATAGAGGTAGATGGTAACTGTACTATAGAGGTAGATGGTAATGGAAACTGTACTATAGAGGTAGATGGTAATGGAAACTGTACTATAGAGGTAGATGGTAACTGTACTATAGAGGTAGATGGTAACTGTACTATAGAGGTAGATGGTAACTGTACTATAGAGGTAGATGGTAATGGAAACTGTACTATAGAGGTAGATGGTAACTGTACTATAGAGGTAGATGGTAATGGAAACTGTACTATAGAGGTAGATGGTAATGGTAACTGTACTATAGAGGTAGATGGTAACTGTACTATAGAGGTAGATGGTAACTGTACTATAGAGGTAGATGGTAACTGTACTATAGAGGTAGATGGTAACTGTACTATAGAGGTAGATGGTAACTGTACTATAGAGGTAGATGGTAACTGTACTATAGAGGTAGATGGAAACTGTACTATAGAGGTAGATGGTAACTGTACTATAGAGGTAGATGGTAACTGTACTATAGAGGTAGATGGTAACTGTACTATAGAGGTAGATGGTAACTGTACTATAGAGGTAGATGGTAACTGTACTATAGAGGTAGATGGTAATGGATACTGTACTATAGAGGTAGATGGTAACTGTACTATAGAGGTAGATGGTAACTGTACTATAGAGGTAGATGGTAACTGTACTATAGAGGTAGATGGAAACTGTACTATAGAGGTAGATGGAAACTGTACTATAGAGGTAGATGGTAACTGTACTATAGAGGTAGATGGTAACTGTACTATAGAGGTAGATGGTAACTGTACTATAGAGGTAGATGGTAACTGTACTATAGAGGTAGATGGTAACTGTACTATAGAGGTAGATGGTAACTGTACTATAGAGGTAGATGGAAACTGTACTATAGAGGTAGATGGAAACTGTACTATAGAGGTAGATGTAACTGTACTATAGAGGTAGATGGTAATGGAAACTGTACTATAGAGGTAGATGGTAATGGTAACTGTACTATAGAGGTAGATGGTAACTGTACTATAGAGGTAGATGGTAACTGTACTATAGAGGTAGATGGAAACTGTACTATAGAGGTAGATGGTAACTGTACTATAGAGGTAGATGGAAACTGTACTATAGAGGTAGATGGTAACTGTACTATAGAGGTAGATGGTAACTGTACTATAGAGGTAGATGGTAACTGTACTATAGAGGTAGATGGTAACTGTACTATAGAGGTAGATGGTAACTGTACTATAGAGGTAGATGGTAACTGTACTATAGAGGTAGATGGTAATGGAAACTGTACTATAGAGGTAGATGGTAACTGTACTATAGAGGTAGATGATAACTGTACTATAGAGGTAGATGGTAATGGAAACTGTACTATAGAGGTAGATGGTAACTGTACTATAGAGGTAGATGGTAATGGAAACTGTACTATAGATGTAGATGGTAACTGTACTATAGAGGTAGATGGAAACTGTACTATAGAGGTAGATGGTAATGGTAACTGTACTATAGAGGCAGATGGTAATGGACACTGTACTATAGAGGCAGATGGTAATGGACACTGTACTATAGAGGTAGATGATAATGGACACTGTACTATAGAGGTAGATGGTAATGGACACTGTACTATAGAGGCAGATGGTAATGGACACTGTACTATAGAGGTAGATGGTAATGGACACTGTACTATAGAGGCAGATGGTAATGGACACTGTACTATAGAGGCAGATGGTAATGGACACTGTACTATAGAGGCAGATGGTAATGGACACTGTACTATAGAGGTAGATGGTAATGGACACTGTACTATAGAGGTAGATGTTAATGGAAACTGTACTATAGAGGTTGATGGTAACTGTACTATAGAGGTAGATGGTAATGGAAACTGTACTATAGAGGTAGATGGTAATGGAAACTGTATTATAGAGGTAGATGGTAATGGACACTGTATTATAGAGGTAGATGGTAATGGAAACTGTACTATAGAGGTAGATGGTAACTGTACTATAGAGGTAGATGGTAACTGTACTATAGAGGTAGATGGTAATGGAAACTGTACTATAGAGGTAGATGGTAATGGACACTGTACTATAGAGGTAGATGGTAATGGACACTGTACTATAGAGGTAGATGGTAATGGACACTGTACTATAGAGGCAGATGGTAATGGAAACTGTACTATAGAGGTAGATGGTAATGGACACTGTATTATAGAGGTAGATGGTAATTGAAACTGTACTATAGAGGTAGATGGTAATGGACACTGTACTATAGAGGTAGATGGTAATGGACACTGTACTATAGAGGTAGATGGTAATGGACACTGTACTATAGAGGTAGATGGTAATGGACACTGTACTATAGAGGTAGATGGTAATGGACACTGTACTATAGAGGTAGATGGTAATGGACAACATATTATAGAGGAGCAAAATAGGTTAGAGGAAAAACAAAAAGGATTGTATTACAAGCATATGTTTTCTTTTCAGTCTCCTCCATTTCTACTGAATGATGTTAACTGTAAGTCGCTCTGGATAAGAGTGTCTGCTAAATTACTAAAATGTAAAAATGTAAACAATGGGTTAAAGTTATGTACTGCAACCCCAGATGTATAATAGTAAATAATGGTTACTTCTCAGAATGTATTGAGCTTTTAAGAGGAGTAAAACAAGGCTGTCCATTGTCTCCATATCTATGTATTATGGCCATTGAAATGCTAGCTATTAAAATTTGATCCAACAAGAACATCAAGGGGTTAGAAATTCAGTGGATAAAAACAAAAATGTCAATGTATGACGATGACTGAAGTTTTTTTCTTACGTCCGCAATCTGGATCCCTGCACAGTCTCATTAAAGATCTTGATCACTTTTCTAGCCTCTCTGGACTAAAACCTAATTATGACAAGTATACCATTTTACGTATTGGATCGTTAAAATACACTAGTGTTTACACTACTGTCACGAAATGGGGTTTGGAGAGACCAAGACGCAGCGCAGGGATAGTAGTTCGACATTTCTCTTTATTTTACTATGTTTTCTTTTCTCAATGTAATAAAGAAACACAAATGACGAACTACAAAACGAAACCAAAACACGAATTTACAACGTTACGTTAAAACAACACACGACAGTTTAACGTAACCAAAAGCAGGAGGTTTAGAGGCGCTGACCTTCGCAGGAGGTGGCGGGACGCTGACCTTCGCTGGAGGTGGCGGGACGCTGACCTTCGCTGGAGGTGGCGGGACGCTGACCTTCGCTGGAGGTGGCGGGACGCTGACCTTCGCTGGAGGTGCGGGGACGCTGACCTTCGCTGGAGGTGCGGGGGCGCTGACCTTCGCTGGAGGTGCGGGGGCGCTGACCTTCGCTGGAGGTTTAGAGGCGCTGACCTTCGCAGGAGGTTTAGAGGCGCTGACCTTCGCAGGAGGTTTAGAGGCGCTGACCCTCGCTGGAGGCTCAGGGTGGCTGACCCTCGCTGGAGGCTCAGGGTGGCTGACCCTCGCTGGAGGCTCAGGGTGGCTGACCCTCGCTGGAGGCTCAGGGTGGCTGACCCTCGCTGGAGGCTCAGGGTGGCTGACCCTCGCTGGAGGCTCAGGGTGGCTGACCTTCGCAGGAGGTTTAGGGGCGCTGACCTTCGCAGGAGGTTTAGGGGCGCTGACCTTCGCAGGAGGTTCCGGGCCAACCATCTGCCTCGCCACGAGAGTCATCTGGCGCTTGAAGGCCACCAACGCCTGAATAACCAGCGGATCCCTCAGCTTCTCCAGAGGAAGAGCATTCCAGGCTCTCCACCACCTCGTCCGCTCCTCCTCCGGGTATTCCTCGAACCCCTCTGGCTGCTCCCGATCCAGATCTGTGGGCATCCGAAGTGGTGTGCGATCCCCCTTCTTCCTTCTCTCTCTCTCCATCACTCTCCATTGCGCCATGAACCTTCCACGGTCCTCTGGCTCCACCCTAGGCCACGTGGGAAACGGCACTGGCACTTCCTCCTCCGTCTCTCGCCAGCTGCGCTGCTTGGTCTCCAGGTGGTGGGTTGTTCTGTCACGAAATGGGGTTTGGAGAGACCAAGACGCAGCGCAGGGATAGTAGTTCGACATTTCTCTTTATTTTACTATGTTTTCTTTTCTCAATGTAATAAAGAAACACAAATGACGAACTACAAAACGAAACCAAAACACGAATTTACAACGTTACGTTAAAACAACACACGACAGTTTAACGTAACCAAAAGCACACTTACTTCACCCGTGACTGCGACATATACCTCGACATGTACGATAACAACCCACACCCGCGTGAGGGACAGACTCAACATATATTGGATCCCTAATTAGAGACAATGGTTAGCAGCTGCCTCTAATTAGGGATCCACCCAAACCCCACAAAGAAACAGAAAAGAACGACACTGTCAGACTCTGCCCATAGCTACATACGGGAATGTCTGCTCAATCCAAACTCACAACCAACTGATTGCAGGATTACCACAAACATGGAGGAGGCAAGTGGAAAAGGTAGAAGGCAGGGAACTGGTTTGTCTGCCATATATTAAAGATACAAATTGGCTGAAAGGAATTGGCATAAATAGGAAAATATACCAGTTTCATTTGAGGACAAAACATTTTAACATCTGCGCCATACAGGGATTTTCAATGCAGCGATTGCATGGCACATGGTTTATGAACTGGTACAAAAAACAATACTTGATTCAACACTTCAACAGTTTTTCCATTAATTTAATATAAAATGTTATTGCCACCAAAAAAATGCTATACATATGGGACATACAGCAATCTCAGCTTTGTAGATAATTTATTCTGGTATTGACCCTATGTAGCTTGTTTCTGGTCACAGGTTCAGGAAGGGTTAAAAAAAATGCAATATTCACTTAAAAGTAACCTTACTATTTGGAAAGCCATATGAAAGGTTTTCATCTTTAGCTCACAATCTGTGGATACTATACGATTAAAAAGGTTCAAAATGTATGTAAAACATCACAGCACAATTGAAAAATATATGGCACATGGAAACCAAAAGAGGGTGGTCTATGGTGATAGGTGGGATTAAAGCTTATGTTTGGTAATGTATTAAAGTTATGTGACTGCTGTATACAAAAGTACCGTGTATGTAAAATGTATATATAAAATGTATATTTAAAATGCATGTATATGTAGCAGAAAAGCTGTAAAAAACAAACAAGATAGGGGTTGATGGGTTAATAAAAATTTAATTAAATGTAAAAAATTAAAACAGGACTAAGATTGAATCCTACTACACCGGCTCTGACACTCGTCGGATGTGTCAGGGCTTGCAAGCAATTACGGACAACAAAGGGAAGCCCAGCCGCGAGCTGCCCAGTGACACGACCCTACCTGACTAGCTAAATGACTTCTATGCGTGCTTCGAGCATGAGTGCACCAGCTGTTCAAGACGTCTGTGAGATCACGCTCTCCGTAGCCGATGTGAGTGAGACCTTTAAACAGGTCAACATTCACAAGGCCGCAAGGCAAGAAGGATTACCAGGGCGTGTACTCAGAGCATTGGCTGACCAACTGGCAAGTGTCTTCACTGACATTTTCAACCTGTTCCAGACGAAGTCTGTAATGCCTACATGTTTCAAGCAGACCACCATAGTCCCTGTGCTCAAGAACGCCAAGGTAACCTGCCTAAATCACTACCGACCTGTACCACTCATGTCAGTAGCCATGAAGTGAAAGGCCGGTCATGGCTCACATCAACACCATCATCGCAGATACCCTAGACCCACTCCAGATTTGCATACCATCCCAAGAGATCCACATATGATGTAATCTCTACTGCACCTCACACTGCCCTTTCCCACCTGGACAAAATAAAGACCTATGTGAGAATGCTGTTCATTAACTACAGCTCAGCGTTCAACACCATAGTTCACTCAAAGCTCATCACTAAGCTATGGACCGTGGGACTAAACACCTCCCTTTGCAACTGGATCCTAGCCAGTCTCCAGACCTGAACCCAATAGAAAATCTTTGGAGGGAGCTGAAAATCCGTATTGCCCAGCGACAGCCCCGAAACCTGAAGGATCTGTATGGAGGAGTGGGCCAAAATCCCTGCTGCAGTGTGTGCAAACCTGGTATAGAACTACAGGAAACGTATGATCTCTGTAATTGCACCAAATATTAATTGTACCAAATATTAAGTTCTGCTTTTCTGATGTATCAAATACTTATGTCATGCAATAAAATGCAAATGAATTACTTAAAAATCATACAATGTGATTTTCTGGATTTTTTAGATTCCGTCTCTCACAGTTGAAGTGTACCTATGATAAAAATTACAGACCTCTACATGCTTTGTAAGTAGGAAAACCTGCAAAATCGGCAGTGTATCAAATACTTGTTCTCCCCACTGTACATATTACCTCAATTAGCTTGACTAACCTTTTCCCCCGCACATCCATCCACCCTCCCTCCCTCCCTCTCTCCCAGAAGCCTTCAACCCTGCAACGCGCACACACACACACACCAATTGATTAATGGACTGCTGAATGTATATTTCTTTCTCTTGCTTTGTTTGTTCTTTTCCATATTATGTCTATCTCTAATAAGCTACCCAGGAATAGGCAGAAAATAGCCCATATTAATATATGTAGCTTTGTAAATAAGGTTAATGAAATCAATAACTTGCTAACATCAGATAATTCATATACAGTGGGGAGAACAAGTATTTGATACACTGCCGATTTTGCAGGTTTTCCTACTTACAAAGCATGTAGAGGTCTGTAATTTTTATCATAGGTACACTTCAACTGTGAGAGACGGAATCTAAAACAAAAATCCAGAAAACCACATTGTATGATTTTTAAATAATTAATTTGCATTTTATTGCATGACATAAGTATTTGATCACCTACCAACCAGTAAGAATTCCGGCTCTCACAGACCTGTTAGTTTTTCTTTAAGAAGCCCTCCTGTTCTCCACTCATTACCTGTATTAACTGCACCTGTTTGAACTCGTTACCTGTATAAAAGACACCTGTCCACACACTCAATCAAACAGACTCCAACCTCTCCACAATGGCCAAGACCAGAGAGCTGTGTAAGGACATCAGGGATAAAATTGTAGACCTGCACAAGGCTGGGATGGGCTACAGGACAATAGGCAAGCAGCTTGGTGAGAAGGCAACAACTGTTGGCGCAATTATTAGAAAATGGAAGAAGTTCAAGATGATGGTCAATCTCCCTCGGTCTGGGGCACCATGCAAGATCTCACCTCGTGGGGCATCAATGATCATGAGGAAGGTGAGGGATCAGCCCAGAACTACACGGCAGGACCTGGTCAATGACCTGAAGAGAGCTGGGAACACAGTCTCAAAGAAAACCATTAGTAACACACTACGCCGTCATGGATTAAAATCCTGCAGCGCACGCAAGGTCCCCCTGCTTAAGCCAGCGCATGTCCAGGCCCGTCTGAAGTTTGCCAATGACCATCTGGATGATCCAGAGGAGGAATGGGAGAAGGTCATGTGGTCTGATGAGACAAAAATAGAGCTTTTTGGTCTAAACTCCACTCGCCGTGTTTGGAGGAAGAACCCCAAGAACACCATCCCAACCATGAAGCATGGAGGTGGAAACATCATTCTTTGGGGATGCTTTTCTGCAAAGGGGACAGGACGACTGCACTGTATTGAGGGGAGGATGGATGGGGCCATGTATCGCGAGATCTTGGCCAACAACCTCCTTCCCTCAGTAAGAGCATTGAAGATGGGTCGTGGCTGGGTCTTCCAGCATGACAACGGCCCGAAACACACAGCCAGGGCAACTTAGGAGTGGCTCCGTAAGAAGCATCTCAAGGTCCTGGAGGGGCATAGCCAGTCTCCAGACCTGAACCCAATAGAAAATCTTTGGAGGGAGCTGAAAGTCCGTATTTCCCAGCGACAGCCCCGAAACCGGAAGGATCTGTATGGAGGAGTGGGCCAAAATCCCTGCTGCAGTGTGTGCAAACCTGGTCAAGAACTACAGGAAACGTATGATCTCTGTAATTGCAAACAAAGGTTTCTGTACCAAATATTAAATTCTGCTTTTCTGATGTATCAAATACTTATGTCATGCAATAAAATGCAAATTAATTACTTAAAAATCATACAATGTGAGATTTTAGATTCCGTCACTCACAGTTGAAGAGTACCTATGATAAAAATTTGACTTCTACATGCTTTGTAAGTGGGAAAACCTGCAAAATCGGCAGTGTATCAAATACTTGTTCTCCCCACTGTATTAGCAATTTCTGACACTCACTTAGATAATTAATCTGATGATACAGCAGTAGCAATACAAGGACATAACATCTATAGAAGAGAAAGGAATGCTAATGGGGGAGTAGTTGCTGTATATATATATTCAGAGCCATATCCCTGTAATGCTTAGAGAAGACCTTAAGTCAAGTGTTATTGAAGTGTTGTGGTTGCAGGTTCACTTGGCACATCTAAAGCCTTTTCTTTCGTGGTGTTGCTATAGGCCACCAAGTGCTAACAGTCAATATCTAAATATGTGTGTGAAGTGCTTGATAGTGTATGTGATGTAAACAGAGAGGTCTACTTTCTCGGGGACCTGAATATTGACTGGTTTTCATCAAGCTGTCCACTCAAGAGCTATCTTCTCACTGTAATCTGGTTCAGGTTATTAATCAACCTACCAGGGTGTTTACAAACACTAAAGGAACAAGATCATCCACATGTATCAATCACATTTTGACTAATACTGTAGAACCTTGTTCTAAAGCTGTATCCGTACTCATTGGATACAGTGATCACAAATATAGTGGCTATATCCAGGAAAGCCAAAGTTCCAAAAGTAAAAAAGTGTATAAAAGATCATACAAAAGATTTTGATGTGACTCTTATTTGTTGGTCTGATGTGATTGATAAGGAGCATCCAGACGCTGCACTTAATGAATTTATGAAAGTGCTTCTTCCAATTATTGATAAACATGAACCTGTTAAGAAACTGACTGTTAGAACTGTTAAGGCTCCATGGATTGATGAGGAATTGAACAACTGTATGGTTGAAGATGGGGCATAAGTGGCTTATAAATCTAATTTACTGCAAGTGGAGAAATTATGTGACTAAACTCAACAAAAAAGAAGAAGAAACTGTATTGGACTACTTTAAATGAAATGATGGGCAGAAAGACAAATTCAACTCCATATTTCATTGAATCAGAATCTTATTTTACCAAATACAATGCTATATCTCTGTAAACAAATGAACAACATACTTTCAGCATGTTTATAGAGAAGTGCACTCAAAATGTACTGTACTAACACAAATGACTGTTTGAAAGAAATTTATAATAAGCAGATTGTGGAGCTGTACTGTTAGATTTCAGTGCAGCCTTTGATATTATTGACCAAAACCTGTTGTTGAAAAAACTTGTGCTATGGCTTTTCAACTTCTGCCATATCGTAGATTCAGAGCTATCTAATATAACTCAAAGGGTTTCTTTAATCGAAGCTTCTCTAATGTCAAACATGTAAAGTGTGGTGTACCACAGGGCAGCTCTCTAGGCACACTACTCTTTTCAATTTATTAACTGGCATTAAATGAGGCATGTGTGTCCATGTATGCTGACGGTTCAACAGTAATATGGTTCAGGTTATTAATCAACCTACATGGGTGTTTACAAACACTACAGATGTGCCAACCATGTACACATCAGCAACCATAGCAAATAAATTCACTGAAACCCTTAACAAAGAGTTGCAGTCTGTTTTGGAATAGGTGGCCACCAATAAACTGGTCCTGAACATCTCTATAACTAAGAGCATTGTATTTGGTACAAATCCTTCCCTAAGTACTAGAACTCAGCTGAATCTGGCAATGAATGGTGTTGCTGTTGAACGAGTTGAGGGGACAAAATTACTTTGTGTTACCTTAGATTGTAAACTGTCATGGTCAAAACATATACAGTGCCCTCGGAAAGTATTCAGAACCCTTTAATTTTTCTAAATTTTGTTACGTTACAGCCTTATTCTAGAATATATATATTTTTAAATCACAGCAATCTACACAAAATACCCTATAAGGACAGAGAGAAAACAGGATTTTACAAATGTTTGCAGATTTATTAAAAATAAAAACAGAATACCTTATATACATACAGCGGGTGAAATAAGTATTGAACACGTCACCATTTTTCTCAGTAAATATATTTCCAAAGGTGCTATTGACATGACATTTTCACCAGATGTTGGTAACAACCCAAGTAATCCATATATACAAAGAAACCAAAACAAATAAGTTCAGAAATTAAGTTGTGTAATAATGTGAAATGACACAGGGAAAAAGTATTGAACACACTTACTGATATTTATTTAATACTTTACGTACAAAAGCCTTTGTTGGTAATGACAGCTTCAAGATGCCTCCTGTATGGAGAAACTAGTTGCATGCATTGCTCTGGTGTGATTTTGGCCCATTCTTCCACACAAACAGTCTTCAAATCTTGATGGTTCCGTGGGCCTCTTCTATGAATCTTGATCTTCAGTTCTTTCCATAGATTTTCAATGGCATTTAAGTCAGGTGATTGGCTGGGCCATTCTAGCAGCTTTATTTTCTTTCTTTGAAACCAATTGAGAGTTTCCTTGGCTGTGTGTTTGGGATCATTGTCTTGCTGAAATGTCCACCCACGTTTCATCTTCATCATCCTGGTAGATGGCAGCAAATTTTTGTCAAGAATGTCTCGGTAAATCTGCCCATTCATCTTTCCTTCAATTATGTGAAGTTTGCCAGTACCATTTGCTGAAAAGCAGCCCCAAACCATGATGTTCCCACCTCCAAACTTCACTGTTGGTATGGTGTTTTTAGGGTGATGTGCAGTGCCATTTCTCCTCCAAACATGGTGTGTATTATGACATCCAAACAGTTCAATTTTGCTCTCATCTGACCACACTATATTCTCCCAGTATTTCACTGGCTTTTGCAAATGTTGTGCAGCATACTTTAAACGAGCTTCAACATGCTTTTTTTTCAGCAATGGAGTCTTGCGTGGTGAGCGTGCATACAGGCCATGGCGGTGGAGTGCATTACTTACTGTTTTCTTTGAGACAACAGTACCTGCTAATTGCAGGTCTTTTTGAAACTCTCCACAAGTGGTCCTTGGCTCTTGGACAACTCTTCTGATTATTCTTTTCACTCCTCTGTCAGAAATCTTGCGAGGAGCACCTGTTCGAGGCAAATTTATGGTGAAATGATTGTCTTTCCACTTCCGTATTATGGCCCAAACAGTGCTCACTGGAACATTCAGAAGCTTAGAAATGCGCCTATAACCAATGCCATCATTATGTGTGAGCGATTGTCGCAAGGAAGGCGTAGTGGAAGCAGGCGCAGGGAGGCAGGAGAGTAACGAGAATGAATATTTAATAACGGAAACCAAACTCTCCGTTTTGAACATAAGGGGGAGCTACGAAAACACGTTAGCTCCCATACACACTCAAAGTACAATAATCACCGACAGGGACCCGGGGTGTGCAGAGGGAATAAGACGCACCCACAATTAGTGAACAAATGGGGAACAGGTGCTGAAACGAAACAGCGCAGACAAACACTGAGTGGTGGGTCGGTGGTGCTAGTACTCGGGCGACGTCGACCTATTTCGGCAACCCGCCCGAGGGAAGGGAGCCACTTCAGCCGAAGTCGTGACAGTACCCCCCCCCTTCAGGCGCGGCCCCAGCCGCGCGTCGACGTCTGCCTCGAGGACGGCCCGGGGGACGAGGCGCGGGGCGTCCCGGATGGAGGCGATGGAACTCCCTCAGCAGGGAGGTGTCCAGGATGTCCTCCACCGGTACCCAGCATCTCTCCTCCGGACCATATCCCTCCCACTCCACGAGGTACTGGAGGCCCCTAGCCCGACGTCTAGAGTCCAGGACGGCTCGGACTGCATACGCCGGCGCCCCCTCGATGTCCAGTGGGGGCGGAGGGACCTCCAGTATCCTATGTCCTTGGAGTGGACCAGCCACCACCGGCCTGAGGAGAGACACATGGAACGAGGGGTTAATGCGGTAATCAGGCGGAAGCTTCAGCCTGTAGCATACCTCGTTCAGTCTCCTCAGGACTTTGAACGGTCCCACAAACCGCAGGCCCAGCTTCCAGCAGGGCAGGCGGAGGGGGAGGTTTCGGGTCGAGAGCCAGACCCGGTCCCCCGGTGCGTACACCGGGGCCTCACTGCGGTGGCGGTCGGCGCTTGCCTTATACCTACCCACGGCTTGTTGAAGATGTGCGTGGGCAGCTCTCCAGGTCTCCTTTGAGCGCTCGAACCATTCATCCACCGCAGGTGCCTCGGTCTGGCTCAAATGCCACGGTGCCAGAACCGGCTGGTAACCCAACACACACTGAAACGGGGATAGGTTAGTGGAGGAGTGACGGAGAGAGTTGTGTGCCATCTCGGCCCAGGGAATGAACTCCGCCCACTCCTCCGGCCGGTCCTGACAATAAGACCTCAGAAACCCCCCCACGTCTTGGTTCACTCTTTCCACCTGCCCGTTACTCTCGGGGTGAAATCCTGAGGTAAGACTGACCGAGAATCCCAGATGTTTCATGAACGCCCTCCACACCCTGGACGTGAATTGGGAACCCCGGTCAGACACTATGTCCTCAGGCACCCCGTAGTGCCGGACGACATGAGTGAACAGGGCCTCCGCCGTTTGCCGAGCCGTCGGGAGACCGGGCAATGGGAGGAGGCGACAGGACTTAGAAAAACGATCCACAACGACCAGGATCGTCGTTTTTCCCTGTGACGGCGGAAGGTCCGTCACAAAGTCCACCGACAGGTGCGACCACGGCCGTTGTGGAAGGGATAGAGGTTGTAGTTTACCTCTGGGTAGGTGTCTAGGCGCCTTGTACTGTGCGCACACCGAGCAGGAGGAAACATACGTCCTCACGTCCTTAGCCAAAGTGGGCCACCAGTACTTTACATTCAAGCAGCGCACTGTCCTCCCGATGCCAGGATGACCAGAGGAGGGTGAAGTGTGGGCCCACGCGATCAAACGGTCACGAACACCGAACGGCACGTACCTGAGCCCCGCCGGACACTGGGGGGGAGGTGGCTCGGTGCGCATCGCCCTTTCGATGTCCGCGTCCACCTCCCATCTCACCGGAGCCACTAGGCACGAGGCAGGGAGGATGGGAGTAGGATCGATGGACCGCTCCTCTGTGTCATACATCCGGGACAGCGCGTCTGCCTTCACATTCTGTGAACCCGGTCTGTAGGAGAGCTTGAAGTCAAACCGGGTGAAAAACATGGCCCACCTAGCCTGACGAGGATTCTGTCTCCTCGCCGCCCGGATGTACTCCAGATTACGGTGGTCAGTCCAGATGAGAAAAGGGTGTTTAGCCCCCTCAAGCCAATGCCGCCACACCTTCAGGGCTTTCACGACAGCCAACAACTCTCGGTCCCCCACATCATAGTTGCGCTCCGCTGGACTGAGCTTCTTCGAGAAAAAGGCACAGGGGCGGAGCTTAGGTGGCGCACCCGTGCGCTGAGACAGCACAGCTCCTATCCCCGCCTCGGATGCATCCACCTCAACTATGAATGACTGAGAGGGGTCCGGATGAGCCAACACGGGGGCCGAGGTAAACAAAGCCTTCAGGTGACTGAACGCCTTATTTGCCTCCGCTGACCAGCGCAGGCGCACCGCCCCTCCCCTTCAGTAGTGCGGTAATGGGACCTGCAACCTGAACGAAACCCCGGATAAACCTCCGGTAGTAGTTGGCAAACCCTAGAAACCGCTGCACCTCCTTTACCGTGGTGGGAGTCGGCCAATTACGCACGGCCGAAATGCGGTCTACCTCCATCTCCACCCCGGACGTGGAAATACGATATCCCAAAAAGGAGACGGATTGTTGGAAAAACAGACACTTCTCTGCCTTGACATACAGGTCATGCTTCAACAGTCTCCCAAGCACTCTGCGTACCAGGGCCACATGCGCGGCGCGTGTAGCGGAGTATACCAATATGTCATCGATATACACCACTACACCCTGCCCGAGCAGGTCCCTGAAGATCTCGTCTACAAAGGATTGAAAGACTGCTGGAGCATCAGACACCTAAAGAGTCTGATGAAACCAAGATTGAACTCTTTGGCCTGAATGCCAAGTGTCACGTCTCGAGGAAACCTGGCACCATCCCTACGGTGAAGCACGGTGGTGGCAGCATCATACTGTGGATATGTTATTCAGTGGCATGGACTGTGAGACTAGTCAGGATCGAGGCAAAGATGAACAGAGCAAAGTACAGAGAGATCCTTGATGGAAACCTAATCGAGAGCACTCAGTACATCTGACTGGGTTGAAGGTTCACCTTCCAACAGGACAACGACCCTAAGCACACAGCCAAGACAACGCAGGAGGGGCTTCTGGAGAGGTCTCTGAATGTCCTTGAGTGGCCCAGCCAGAGCCCGAACTTGAACCCGATAACATCTCTGGAAAGACCTGGAAATAGCTGTGCAGCAACGCTCCCCAACCAACCTGACAGATCTTGAGAAGAATGGGAGAAACTCCCCAAATACAGGTGTGCCATGCTTGTAGCATCATACCCAAGAAGACTCGAGGCTGTAATCACTGCTAAAGGTGCTTCAACAAAGTACTTAGTAAAAGGTCTGAATACTTATGTAAATGTGATATTTCAGTTTTTCTTTTCCAAATTGTTTTTTGCTTTGTCATTATGGGGTGTTGTGTGTAGATTGATGAGGGGAAAAAACGATTTAATCTATTTAAGAGTAAGGCTGTAACGTAACAAAATGTGGAAAAAGTCAAGGGGTCTGAATAATTTCCGAATGCACTGTAGAATCAATGGTTGTAAAGATGGGGAGAAGTCTGTCCAAAAAAAAAAAAAGAGATGCTCTGCTTTTTTGACACCATACTCCAAAAAGCAAGTTCTGCAGGCTCTAGTTCAGTCTAATCTTGATAATTGTTGTGTGGTTGAGTGCTGTAAGGAAAGACCTAGTTAAGCTGAGCTGGCCCAGAACAGAGTGGCACGTCTTGCTCTACACTGTAATCAGAGGGCTCATATTAATACTATGCATGCCAGTCTCTCTTGGTTAAGAGTTGAGGAGAGACTGACTGAATCACTTCTTCTTTTAATAAGAAACATTAATATGTGTTGAAAATCCCAAATTGTTTGCATAGTCAATTTACACACAGCTCTGACACACACACATTTACCCCACCAGACATGCAGTCCCCAAATCCAGAAAGAATTCAAGAAAGCGTACAGTATTATATAGAGAAATCTTATATTGCTCAAATAAACAGCAGACCTGGTTTCAAGAAACAGATAAAGCAACGCCTCACGGCATAACGCCTCTCTCCCCCTATAGGTTGTTTGTATGTATTGATATGTACGTGTGCCTTAAAAAAGTTGTATGTAGTTCTGTCCTTGAGCCGTTCTTGTCTATTAATGTTCTGTATTATGTCATGTTTCATGTTTTGTGTGGACCCCAGGAAGAGTAGCTGCTGCTTTTACCAAAATACCAAATACCTTTTACCAAATATAATTGTATATATTAAAATATATAAATAATGTATATAGCCTCGCTATTGTTATTTTATTGTGTTACTTTTTTTAAATGCTACTTTAGTTTATTAAGTAAATATTTTAAAACCGCATTGTTGGTTAAGGTCTCGTAAGTAAACATTTCACAGTAAGGTCTACACCTGTTGTATTCGGGACAAGTGACAAATACATTTTGATTAGATTTTATTTGAATCCAGAGAGCGTAATCCCTATATTAACTCACTGGGGGTCGTGGCATTCATAAAAAGGTCGTGGCATTCACATAATAACTTTCCCCTGCCGCTTAAGCAGTTGGTGTGATTGGACGTGTTACTGCCTGTCACAGCAACACTGTTACAACTAGTTTACACAGCGTCGTAATTCACAACACACTCAAACACACAAACATACATGCACGCACACACACACACGAACACACAAACACTAATCAAACAAGACAAAGATTGACTAGAGAGACAAGAGGTGATAAAAATAAAAATGTAAAACAAAGAAAACATTTATACAAAGGGAAAAAAATAGGGGTTCAGCGAAGAGAGTGAATAACATGGAGAGTAAGTAGTAGGGACTCACCTTCACAGAACGAGTGGAGGAAGAAGAAGGATAGGAGGAGCTTGGCCACAGTCATCCTGCCACCAAAACCTGCACTCCACAACATTGCCTGCTCCTGCTCCGCACTGCAACATACACACATATAGGACACACTCAGTGTATGTGTGAGTGTTTAAAGACAATGCTCAGTGTCTGCCTCAGAGAGAAAACAAAGGTTTTATGAGAAAGTGTTAAGAATATTTAAAGGGGATTTTCACACTGTGGGAATCAGGGATTGTTTTTTGGTTTTCAAGATCTTCTTCTTCTTTGGATTACTGGCGGATCGCAACCAACTGAAAGGTGCATACACCGCCACCTACTTTATCGGAGTGTGAGGCCGGTCACGGCCTCTTACCCCTATATTCTAGCACCCACCCCCGTATCCTTGATAAATTGCAACAGCTCCCTCGACACTATCCCGTCACCACTCCCTCCACCCAGCACCCCACCCATTCCCCAACTCCTCCCTTCCCTCCTGACCCGGTCATACAACCTTTCCCTTTCCTCATCATAACGCTCGCAATACAGCAATACATGTTCCACTGTTTCCTCCACCATACATCCCTCACACAATCCAGTCTCATGTCTCCCTATCATCTTCAGCGTCGCATTCAGACCTGTATGATCAAACCTCAACCTACTCCATATTACTTCATCCCTCCTACATCCCCTATTCCCACCTTCCACCCTTAACGTTTTCTGTACACCATAATATCCCCTCCCTGTCCTGCACTCATCCCACTGTTTCTGCCATAATTCCATCCCCATCCTCTTTATCATCGCTTTCATCTCCCCCCGTCCATACGGTATCCTCACATCCACGCCCTCCTTCCGTGACGCACTCTTCGCCACCCTATCCACCTCTTCATTACCGTCAACTCCTACATGCGCTGGAACCCAACAGAACCAGACCACCACCCCCATCTTCTCCAAACCCAACAACTGCACCAACAACTCCACTAACAAATCCCCTCTATCTGACCTACCCGATGTTATACTACTCAGCACAGCATGGTTTTCAAGATGTGGAACATAACAACTTAAGTAGGATTCCCAATCAGAGACAATGCTTAGCAGCTGCCTCTAATTGGGGACCCAACACAAAACACCATAGACATAGAAATACTAGATCTGTCAGGCTCTGACCATGGCTAAATAGAGGAGCCAAAGGCTTCCCTATGGCCAGAGCCTAACAGCCTAAGCATGCCTGATATACATGGCTGTAGGTAGATACTGCCGTGTGGTGCCTGGGCATCTTCTTGGAGTGGATTCTAGATACAGAAATACAATTATTTTGCCTGTGTGTGTTATGGTATCCCGTGAACTGTATCCCTCTCGAACAGCTTTACAAGTATTCCCTGAACTTACTGTATGTTTCTTGGGAATGGCAATTTGTTTAGCAGATGTTATTGCGGGTGTAGCGAAATGCTTGTGGAGCAAAATGTGATTTAACCAAAGATTTTTGGTATCCATTACTGGGAGATACAGGATACGTACTGACTCGGGGTAAATGTCCAGTTGCAGGGGGTCAGTTTGAATTTAGAAAATGCTATGTTAAAAACTTTTTTTGCTCCATAAAGTAATCCAACAGTATGTGAGTCTTCTCACTCATTGAGACAGGTCTCGATCATCATGACATGCAGCACTTTGAGGTGGACACCCACCTGTCTCGATCAATGACAGAAGACTTGAAATAGACAAAATCTTTGGGTAATTCACATTATCTGGTAAAAAAAATCTGTAGCTACTGTTCTTGGCACTTGTGTCTATCTACACCTGAGACACTCGGACACACTGAACTGTACTACACAATTTTGGGGGGTATGTTAACATTCATGTTGAATACCCAGTTCTCTTAAGTAAGCATTAATTGGTGCACATGAATTAAATCACGGAGTCCCAAAAAGCGTTGATGCTAATTTTCTCAGATTTTTTCTCCATTTGTGCAGTTTATGACCATTGCAAAATAATTATACAAAGTCCAGCTTTTTCACACGCAAAATGTCAGGATCCCTGGCGAGAAACATATACTGGTGAGTCTACTAATGGAGAGTGCGGTTAGTTCAGCAAAAGGGGTAAGTTGAGCCACCTTTGTTTCTAGGAAACCACACGCAATTAATAATTGTGGTCATCATGGAGTCTGTGAGGGAAGAAACCACATGATAAAAGTGCTCCTACCTTCCTATAGGCAGAAACTCAAACAGGAAGTGCCCGTGCTAAGGACTATTCAATCTGTCTGACCAATCGGAATCCATGCTTCAAGATTGTTTTGATCACGCGGACTGGCCCAGACGGCATCCCTAGCCACGTCCTCAGAGCATGTGCAGACCAGCTGGCTGGTGTGTTTAAGGACATATTCAATCTCTCCCTATCCCAGTCTGCTGTCCCCACATGCTTCAAGATGTCTACCATTGTTCCTGTACCCATGAAAGCAAAGGTAACTGAACTAAATGACTATCGCCCCATAGCACTCACTTCTGTCATCATGAAGTGCTTTGAGAGACTAGTCAAGGTTCATATCACCTCTACCTTACCTGTCACCCTAGACCCACTTCAATTTGCTTACTGCCCCAATGGATCCACAGACGATTCAATCGCCATCACACTGCACACTGCCCTATCCCATCTGGACAAGAGGAATACCTATGTAAGAATGCTGTTCACTGACTATAGCTCAGCATTCAACACAATAGTACCCTCCATGCTAATCATTAAGCTTGAGGCCCTGGGTCTGAATCCCACCCTGTGCAACTGGTCCTGGACTTCCTGACGGGCCGCCCCCAGGAGGTGAAGGTAGGAAACAACAGCTCCGCTGATCCTCAATCCTCAAAGGGCTCTGGGAGTGCGGTGCCAGGTAAATAACCTCTCACTCAACGTCAACAAAACAAAGGAGATGATCGTGGACTTCAGGAAACAGCAGAGGGAGCACCAACCTATCCACATCGACGGGACCGCAGTGGAGAAGGTGGAAAGCTTCAAGTTCCTCGGTGTACACATCACTGACAAACTGAAATGGTCCACCCACAAGGCAGTATGGTGAAGAAGGTGCAATAGCCCATCTTCAACCTCAGGAGGCTGAAGAAATTTGGTTTGGCACCTAAAACCCTCACCAACTTTTACAGATTCACAATTGAGAGCATCCTGTCGGGCTGTATCACCGCCTGGTATGGCAACTCCTGCAACCGGGCTCTCCAGGGGGTGGTGCGGTCTGCCAAAAGCATTATCGGGGTCAAACTACCTGCCCTCCAGCACACCTACAGCACCCGATGTCGCAGGAAGGCCAAAAGGATCATCAAGGACAACAACCACCAGAGCCACTGCCTTTTCACCCTGCTATCATCCAGAAGGAGAGGTCAGTACTGGTGCATCAAATCTGGGACCGAGAGACTGAAAAACAGCTTCTATCTCAAGGCCATCAGACTGTTAAACAGCCATCACTAGCACATTAAAGGCTGCTGCCTATAAACATAGAATAGAAATCACTGGCCACTTTAATAATGTTCACTTTTATAATGCTTAAACATCCTGCAATACTCATCTCATATGTACTGTATATACTGTATTGTACAAAAATATAGTACTGTATCTTAGTCTATGCCGCTATGACATTGCTCACCCATATATTTATATATTCGTAATGCCATTCCATTACTTAGATTTGTGTGTATTGGGGATATGTTGTGAAATTGTTAGATATTACTGCACCAAGCCATGAGGTCGAGTTGTCCGTAGAGCTCTGAGACAGGATTATGTCGAGGCACAGATCTGGGGAAGGGTACCAAAACATTTCTGCAGCATTGAAGGTCCCCAAGAACACAGTGACCTCCATCATTCTTAAATGAAAGAAGTTTGGAACTACCAAGACTCTTCCTAGAGCTGGCCACCAGGCCAAACTGAGCAATCGGGGGAGAAGGGCCTTGGTCAGGGAGGTGACCAAGAACCCAATGGTCACTCTGACAGAGTTTCAGAGTTCCTCTTTGGAGATGGGAGAACTTTCCAGAAGGACAACCTTCTCTGCAGTACTCCACAAATCAGGCCTTAATGGTAGCGTGGCCAGACGGAAGCCACCCCTCAGTAAAAAGCACATGACAGCCCACTTGGAGTTTGCTAAAAAGGCACCTAAAGGACTCTCAGACAATGAGAAACAAGGTTCTCTGAACAAGGTTCACCTTCCAACAGGACAATGTCCCTAAGCAGACAGGCAAGAAAACGCAGGAATGGCTTCGGGGAACAAGTCTCTGAATGTCCTTGAGTAGCACAGCCAGAGCCCGGACTTGAATCCGATCCAACATCTCTGGAGAGACCTGGAAATAGCTGTGCAGCGACGTTCCCCATCCAACCTGACAGAGCTTGAGAGTATCTGCCAAGCTTTTAGCGTCATACCCAAGAAAACTCAAGGCTGCAATCGCTGCCAAAGGTGCTTCAACAAAGTACTGAGTAAAGGGTCTGAATACTTATGCAAATGTGATATAATTTTGTATAAATTAAAAAATATATATAAAAAATGGCATTGTCATTATGGGGTATTGTGTGTAGAATATATTTTATAAATTTTAGAATAAGGCTGTAACATTACAAAATGTTGGTCTGAATACTTTCCAGTCTGAATACTTTCCGAATGCACTGTATATATATATATATACACATATCTTTGTCAGAAAGAATACTATATTTCCCTTGACAGAGTGATGCTGAACGTAAACAATGGCTCAACTTACTTTTTTTTCAAAGCCACTTGCTCCAGATAGGAGACAGTGGACAGGCCTTATTCCTGCCACCTGTCTACTTCACCTTGTAACTCTCACTGATTATCCACCTCTCTACTTCACCTTGTAACTCTCACTGATTATCCACCTATCTACTTCACCTTGTAACTCTCACTGATTATCCACCTATCTACTTCACCTTGTAACTCTCACTGATTATCCACCTATCTACTTCACCTTGTAACTCTCACTGATTCTCCAATGCATCCATGAGTTTTATCGAGATCTCCCAGGTAACTCCATTGGTCCAAAACCCTCACACCCACTAAAAACGAGGCAGAACTAGGCTCAGTTTTACTAGATTCCACCACAGCTTAAGCTCTCGTTTCCTTTCTTGTTCGCCACTGTAACCCACTCATTCTCGCTGTCATCTTCACCTGATGCGCAATCAGTTTCTTAATGGAATAGACAGGTTTGCCTGCTCCACAGCATTTTCTTTTCATTGAACAGCTTGATAAGTGTTTAATTTATTTTCTTATATTGTCGAATGTAAATGAAAACACAACTTCTACACCTGAACCTGCCTGACTCCTGTGTAGCGGAGGCGAGTAGCGCTCGTGATGAGGTAGTCCTGCCTGACTCCTGTGTAGCGGAGGGGAGTAGCGCTCGTGATGAGGTGGTCCTGCCTGACTCCTGTGTAGCGGAGGCGAGTAGCGCTCGTGATGAGGTAGTCCTTCCTGACTCCTGTGTAGCGGAGGCGAGTAGCGCTCGTGATGAGGTAGTCCTTCCTGACTCCTGTGTAGCGGAGGCGAGTAGCGCTCGTGATGAGGTAGTCCTTCCTGACTACTGTGTAGCGGAGGCGAGTAGCGCTCGTGATAAGGTAGTCCTGCCTGACTCCTGTGTAGCGGAGGCGAGTAGCGCTCGTGATAAGGTAGTCCTGCCTGACTCCTGTGTAGCGGAGGCGAGTAGCGCTGATGATGAGGTAGTCCTGCCTGACTCCTGTGTAGCGGAGGCGAGTAGCGCTCGTGATGAGGTAGTCCTTCCTGACTCCTGTGTAGCGGAGGCGAGTAGCGCTCGTGATGAGGTAGTCCTTCCTGACTACTGTGTAGCGGAGGCGAGTAGCGCTCGTGATAAGGTAGTCCTGCCTGACTCCTGTGTAGCGGAGGCGAGTAGCGCTCGTGATAAGGTAGTCCTGCCTGACTCCTGTGTAGCGGAGGCGAGTAGCGCTGATGATGAGGTAGTCCTGCCTGACTCCTGTGTAGCGGAGGCGAGTAGCGCTCGTGATGAGGTAGTCCTTCCTGACTCCTGTGTAGCGGAGGCGAGTAGCGCTCGTGATGAGGTAGTCCTTCCTGACTCCTGTGTAGCGGAGGCGAGTAGCGCTCGTGATGAGGTAGTCCTTCCTGACTACTGTGTAGCGGAGGCGAGTAGCGCTCGTGATGAGGTAGTCCTGCCTGACTCCTGTGTAGCGGAGGCAGTAGCGCTGATGATGAGGTAGTTAATGAATGCCACCCAAGGGGAATTTCCTCTTGGCCTGATGGTTAAGACGTTGGTTTCCCAAGTGAGAGACAAAGGTTCAGATCCCATCCGTTGAACCTTAAAGATTCCTGCCCTTACAAATGCTACAAGGTTCCTATTTATAGCCAGCTTTGAGGAATTGTGTGGATCCTGGAGTTTTAAGTGAGTGTGTAAGATGATGTAAACTATGCCCTATAATCAGGCTGTCTAGGTGTTAATGGTATCGTGAAACTCACTGTCTGTCTGACAAATTTGAGAAAAAAAGGAAGGGAAGTGATATTTAGAGAGCGAGAGAACTCCTGGCAGCACAGTGTCACTAAGCCAACTGTAAGGTTGAAATTAATGATGCAAAACCACACTTAATATGAAGAGGGCATAATTAAGCTACTTGCTAATTGCAGTTTTTGTTTACTGGTATTTCATGTTAATGTCACAGAGTCGAGTGTCGAGTGTCGAGTCTAGTGTGGGTGCCACAAGGGAACATGACTCGACACTTACATTCTATCCACATCTCAATTCAAGGACTGGGGTTTGTTAATTAGTGCACACCGTAGCAGACCATAGCAAAACATTTTGCAACAAAAATTAGAGTTTCTAAATGGACAAGTTCAGGTAGATCCCTCCCTGTTTCGGCCCGTTTGTTTCTGTTTGGTTTCTAGTGATACACTGTAGGCTAGAGAGATGTCACACTGTCTCACTACCTCTGTATTTCACTTCTTACCCTTCAATTCCCATTAGCCTAGATGGCCATTTACAATAAACACATGGCAAAGTTAAGGAAAAATAAAGTGTTATTTTGCAGTGACCAGTGGGTAAAAAATAACTCCTTTCAACTGGTCTAATCTATAGCTACAGTGCCTTCAGAAAGTATTCTGGCCCCTTGACTTTTTCCACATTTTGTTATGTTACAGCCTTTTCTAAAATGGAATCAATTAAATTTTTCCTCATCAATCTACACACAATAGCCCATAACGACAAAGCGAAAACAGTTTTTTTGAAATGTTTGCAAATGTATTAACAATGAAAAATAGAAATAGCTTATTTGAAATGAAGCTTATTTGAAATTAAATGAAGAACGCAAACTCCTTTATCTCCTAATGTACTACACAAGTTGACTGCAGGTACAGTACACACTCTCTCGCTCTCTCTTTCTCTTTCTCTTTCTCTTTCTCTTTCTCTTTCTCTTTCTCTCTCTCTCTCTCAATCTCTCTTTATCAATTCAATTCACTTTATTGGCATGACGCAACAATGTACATATTGCCAAAGTATCATACATCAATTTTTTTTTTTAAATATATATTTATATATATATATATTTTTTCTATTTTATATATATATAGAAATATACATACACACGCACATACATATATATATATATATATATATATATATATATATATATATATATATATATATATATACAGTGGGGAGAACAAGTATTTGATACACTGCCGATTTTGCAGGTTTTCCTACTTACAAAGCATGTAGAAGTCTGTAATTTTTATCATAGGTACTCTTCAACTGTGAGTGACGGAATCAAAAATCCAGAAAATCACATTGTATGATTTTTAAGTAATTAATTTGCATTTTATTGCATGACATAAGTATTTGATACATCAGAAAAGCAGAACTTAATATTTGGTACAGAAACCTTTGTTTGCAATTACAGAGATCATACGTTTCCTGTAGTTCTTGACCAGGTTTGCACACACTGCAGCAGGGATTTTGGCCCACTCCTCCATACAGACCTTCTCCAGATCCTTCAGGTGTCGGGGCTGTCGCTGGGCAATACGGACTTTCAGCTCCCTCCAAAGATTTTCTATTGGGTTCAGGTCTGGAGACTGGCTAGGCCACTCCAGGACCTTGAGATGCTTCTTACGGAGCCACTCCTTAGTTGCCCTGGCTGTGTATTTCGGGTCGTTGTCATGCTGGAAGACCCAGCCACGACCCATCTTCAATGCTCTTACTGAGGGAAGGAGGTTGTTGGCCAAGATCTCGCGATACATGGCCCCATCCATCCTCCCCTCAATACAGTGCAGTCGTCCTGTCCCCTTTGCAGAAAAGCATCCCCAAAGAATGATGTTTCCAACTCCATGCTTCACGGTTGGGATGGTGTTCTTGGGGTTGTACTCATCCTTCTTCTTACTCCAAACACGGCGAGTGGAGTTTAGACCAAAAAGCTCTATTTTTGTCTCATCAGACCACATGACCTTCTCCCATTCCTCCTCTGGATCATCCAGATGGTCATTGGCAAACTTCAGACGGGCCTGGACATGCGCTGGCTTGAGCAGGGGGACCTTGCGTGCGCTGCAGGATTTTAATCCAAGACGGCGTAGTGTGTTACTAATGGTTTTCTTTGAGACTGTGGTCCCAGCTCTCTTCAGGTCATTGACCAGGTCCTGCCATGTAGTTCTGGGCTGATCCCTCACCTTCCTCATGATCATTGATGCCCCACGAGGTGAGATCTTGCATGGTGCCCCAGATCGAGGGAGATTGACCGTCATCTTGAACTTCTTCCATTTTCTAATAATTGTGCCAACAGTTGTTGCCTTCTCACCAAGCTGCTTGCCTATTGTCCTGTAGCCCATCCCAGCCATGTGCAGGTCTACAATTTCATCCCTGATGTCCTTACACAGCTCTCTGGTCTTGGCCATTGTGGAGAGGTTGGAGTCTGTTTGATTGAATGTGTGGACAGGTGTCTTTTATACAGGTAACGAGTTCAAACAGGTGCAGTTAATACAGGTAATGAGTGGAGAACAGGAGGGCTTCTTAAAGAAAAATTAACAGGTCTGTGAGAGCCGGAATTCTTACTGGTTGGTAGGTGATCAAATACTTATGTCATGCAATAAAATGCAAATTAATTATTTAAAAATCAAACAATGTGATTTTCTGGATTTTTGTTTTAGATTCCGTCTCTCACAGTTGAAGTGTACCTATGATAAAAATTACAGACCTCTACAGGCTTTGTAAGTAGGAAAACCTGCAAAATCGGCAGTGTATCAAATACTTGTTCTCCCCACTGTATATATACATACATACATACGCATATATATATTTTTTAAATATATAATTACATCAAAGAACAAAATAACAACATAGGAAAAAAAGGCATTAAATATGTCAGGCACTGTCCCTCAACTTGTGGCAGGCAGCAACATAGCATGCTGCCAGCGCACAGCTGTCCATGTCTTCCCCCAAAAGGATCGGCAGCCTTTCTATTTCAGAGAGGTCCTCAAAGCCCCGGACTACTTGTTCAAAATTGGGGAAGTGACTCTCTCTGATAGTTTTATATTTTTTACATTTTGTCAGGAAATGCAGCTCTGTCTCTGGTTCTGCTGTGGTGCAGTGGTTGCACAGCCTTTCCTCTACAGGGAGCCAGGTTTTCCTGTGTCTACCCTTCTCAATAGCAAGGCTGTGCTCGCTGAGCCTGTACTTTGTCAAGGTTTTCCTGAGGTTTTGATCAGTCACCATGGTCAGATAGTTTGCCATGGTGTACTGTCGATTTAGGGCCAAATAGCACTGCATTTTGCTTTGTGCTTGTGTTTGTGTTTTCCAATAGGTAATGTAGTTTTGTTTTAGATGTTTTGTAATTTGGTTAATTTATCTTTATCTCTCTCTCTCTTTATCCCTCTCTCACTCTCTTTCTCTCTCTCTCGATCTCTCCCTCTCTCTCTTTATCCCTCTCTCTCACACTCTCTCTCTCTCTTTATCTCTCTCTCAATTCAATTCAATTCAATTCACTTTATTGGCATGACGCAACAATGTACATATTGCCAAAGTATCATACATCAATATTTTTTTTTTTTTTTTTTTTCTATATATTTATATATATATTTTTTTCTATTTTATATATATATATATATACATACATATACACACACACATACATATATATACACATATATACATACATACATACACACAGATATATATATATATTTTTTTTAAATATAATTACATCAAAGAACAAATAACAACAGGAAAAAAATAAAATAAATGCATTAAATATGTCAGGCACTGTCCCTCAACCTGTGGCAGGCAGCAACATAGCATGCTGCCAGCGCACAGCTGTCCATGTCTTCCCCCAAAAGGATCGGCAGCCTTTCTATGTCAGAGAGGTCCTCAAAGCCCCGGACTACTTGTTCAAATTTGGGGAAGTGACTCTCTCTGATAGTTTTATATTTTTGACATTTGGTCAGGAAATGCAGCTCTGTCTCTGGTTCTGCTGTGGTGCAGTGGTGGCACAGCCTTTCCTCTACAGGGAGCCAGGTTTTCCTGTGTCTACCCTTCTCAATAGCAAGGCTGTGCTCGCTGAGCCTGTACTTTGTCAAGGTTTTCCTGAGGTTTTGATCAGTCACCATGGTCAGATAGTTTGCCATGGTGTACTGTCGATTTAGGGCCAAATAGCACTGCATTTTGCTTTGTGCTTGTGTTTGTGTTTTCCAATAGGTAATGTATTTTTGTTTTAGATGTTTTGTAATTTGGTTAATTCTTATTGATTGGATGTTCTGGTCCTGAGGCTTCAGTGTGTTAGTGGAACAAGTTTGTGAACTCAGCCCCCGGACCAGTTGGATGAAGGGACTCTTATCTTCGCTCAACTCTTGGTATTGCAGGGCTTGGTAATGATATGAGAGGGGGTCACTGTGTTTTAGGTGTTTCCAAAACTTAATTGCTATTTTTTGAGTTTTTAATATTAGTGGATATCGGCCTAATTCTGCCCTGCATCTCTCTCTCTCTCTCTCTCTCTTTATCCCTCTCTCTCTCTCTCTCTCTCTCTCGATCTCTCTCTCTTTATCCCTCTCTCTCTCTCTCTCTCTCTCTTTATACCGCTCTCTCTCTCTCTCTCGATCTCTCTCTCTCTCTCTTTATCCCTCTCTCTCACACTCTCTCTCTCTCTTTATCTCTCTCTCTCTCTCTATCCCTCTCTCTCAGTCTCTCTCTCTCTCTCTCTCTTGATCCCTCTCTCTCTCACACTCTCACACTCTCTCTCTCTCACTTTATCCCTCTCTCGAATTCGAATTCGAATTCGGCTTTATTGGCATGAAAGTTACAACTTAACAATATTGCCAAAGCACTTTACAATGTAACAATAAAAAGAAAGTTCATATTATTATTAACAATAACAAAAATATAGATTCATTACATATGAATTATCACATACACAACCAAACATATTCAAAATAATTGTATGTGTGTGTTTTGTGTGTGTGTAAGTTTGTTGGGAGGTTATTGGTTGTAGTTGGGTCAACTGGTTGTCCTTACGGGATTATTGTTTGCAGTTGGGTCAACTGGTTGTCACTACGGGTGTGGCATAATGCAACATATTTTGCACCATAAATGGCACAATGGACCTTTTCACCCAATAGGCATTGTAATTTTTCATCATCTGTTCCTGTTTCAAATTCAATATCCCTCTCTCTCTCTCTCTCTTTATCCCTCTCTCTCACACTCTCTCTCTTTATTCCTCCCTCTCTCTCTCTCCCTCTCTCTCTCTCTCTCTGCGCATGCGTGGGCGTTTGTGGAGCGTGTGTGAGAGCTCGAGCTTTGAGCGCGTGTATTTGGTTATTTTCCTTATATATTTCTATTCTATTTTTATTTGTATTTATTTTTTACTTCTAAGTTTGTTTATTTGATTTAGTATTTATTTTGTGGGTTGTTTGTGCTGCCTGCTTTCTTAGGAAGCATGGCAGCTCAGGCTGGGAGTGGGCTTGATGTCCTCACACGCCGTCACGGAGTCAAAATAGTAACCGTGGCGAGTGTAGAGGCTTGTTGTCTGGGTGTAGGAGAGATTGTTGGCCATCTAAACATTGTCTCCGCATCCAGAATGAATGGCGCGACCGTGATTTTTTTTTAACTCGGTGGAAAAAGCAAACGAGGTGGTTGCGCGAGGTATAATCATTGACGAAATACTTACACCTGTTTTACCGCTGTTGTTACCGTCTAAAAAAGTCACAATATCGAATATCCCTCCGTTTCTCAGTGATGATATTTTGAAACAAGCGTTGGTTTCGCTGATCAAGAAGATTATGATCAGGTGTGAATCTCCTTTATTGAAACATATCGTTTCATTTAGGAGATTTGCTTTCATGATTATCAAAGATGACGCAGAATTGGACTTGGCGCTAAATTTCCGTGTGGACGATTTTGAATATGTCGTGTTTGTTACTACTGACAAAATGAAGTGCTTTGGATGTGGTAAATCGGGCCATTTAATCCGTTCATGTCCTGACAAGAATGCAGCTGGGGGTAGTAAGGATAGTGGTTCGACTGAAGAGACTACTGTTAAACCGTCTGGGGTCGGTCTGGCTGAAGCAGTGCCGACCGTGGATAAACCTGCTGGGGAAGGAACATCTGTTGAGTCTCTTAGCAGAGACTCAAGCGATTTTAGTAGATTTTTTCTGGGACAAGTTACATTGGGTTCCTCAGAGTGTATTGTTTTTGCCTAAAGAAGAAGGAGGACAAGGATTGGTACACCTTCAAAGTAGAGCAGCAGCTTTTCGTTTACAGTTTTTGCAAAGACTTCTTGATGGTTCAATAATTTCAAGCTGGAAAGTAGTTGCGTGTAAAATACTACAAAATCTTGGAAATTTGAAAATGGACAGAAATCTTTTCTTTATGGACTTGTCAAAACTGAACCTCAATGGAATACCTATTTTTTATCGGAATGTTTTTAAAGTGTGGAACATGTTCAAAGTGCAAAGAGAAAGACATTTTGAATCTCTTCACTGGATCCTTGAAGAACCGTTAATATATGGAGCACGCTTTGATTTAACACACAATGACTGTACATTTCCTGGACTCACGGAAACACTTGTGGCTTCCAAAATATGTACAATGGGGAGTCTCGTTAACTTGACAGGACCAGACTTTGGGAACATGGAAGAAGTTGCTTTG
Organism: Thymallus thymallus; assembly: GCA_023634145.1. NCBI lineage: Eukaryota > Metazoa > Chordata > Actinopteri > Salmoniformes > Salmonidae > Thymallus > Thymallus thymallus. Next base: position 31,774,782 of record CM042389.1, on the reverse strand, counting down.
AGTCTAAAAATTAAGTCTAGACGATTTGTTTTTCATTTATTAGAAAAATGGAAACAAAGACTCACTTCTGATGAACTAAAACTTTTATCAGACTATAGTGAAAAAAAAAATGTTCCTAATGATAAAGATGTATTATCTGAGTTTTTAATTTTTCCTGTGTTAGATGATGTTTCAGGAATGTTTTTAAGCTCTGGTAAATCCCTAGTTTTAAACTTTTTTTCAAGTACTGGTAAATCTTTTTATAAAGCTTGTGTTCTTGTTTTTAATAAAAAAGTGCTTGATAAGAGGGTTGATACACCATGGCGTAATGTTTTAAAACTACGTGTTGATGATAAACCAGAATGGAGATCATTGTATAAGCCACCTTTAAGTAAAAGAGTTGGGGACATACAATGGAGACTTTTACATGGTGCAATAGCAGTTAATGCTTTTATTTCAGTTTTAAATCCTGATGTCACTACAGAATGCCCTTTTTGCTTAAAAAGAGAAACTGTTTTTCATGCCTATATGGATTGTTTTAGACTGAAAAGGTTGTTTAGTTTATTATATGATTTATTTTATAGTTTCAATGAATCTTTTTCTATAGACGTATTTATTGTTGGTTTTAAATATGTTAGAAGAAATAGGTTTATTTGTCAGTGTTTAAATTTTCTTATAGGTCAAGCAAAGTTGGCAATCTATATGAGTAGAAAAAACAAGATAGAAATGGGTGCAGATCAAGATATTAATATTCTGTTTTTAGCCACGGTTAAATCCAGAATACTCATTGATTTTCGTTTTTATAGTTCCATGGATGATGTTATTACATTTGAAATGAAATGGTGTAAGAATGAAGCTCTGTGCTCTGTTATTGATGGAAAAATATTTTTTTCTCTTCTACTAATGTAGAAAAAGATTGGTAAATGTTGATTGTTTGAAAACTTGTAATAAAGTCGTCTTTCAAATTCTCTCTCTCTCTCTCTCTCTCTCTCTCTCTCTCTCTCTCTCTCTCTCTCTCTCTCTTTATCCCTCTATCTCACACTCTCTCTCTTTATCTCTCTCTCTCTCTCTCTATCTCACACTCTCTCTCTTTATCCCTCTCTCTCTCTCTTTATCCCTCTCTCTCACACTCTCTCTCTCTCTCTCTCTCTCTCTCTCTCTCTCTCTCTCTCTCTATCCCTCTCTCTCCCTCTCTCACACTCTCTCACACTCTCTCTCTCTCTCTCTCTCTCTCTCTCTCTCTCTCTCTCTCTCTCTATCCCTCCCTCTCTCTCTCTCTCTCTCTCTCTCTCTCTCTATCCCTCTCTCTCTCTCTCTCTCTCTATCCCTCTCTCTCTCTCTCTCTATCCCTCTCTCTCTTTATCCCTCTCTCTCTCTTTATATCTCTATCTCTCATTATCCCTCTCTCTCTCTTTATCCCTCTCTCTCTCCCTCTCTCTCTCTCTCTCTCTCTCTCTCTTTATCCCTCTCTCTCTCTCTCTCTCTCTCTTTATCCCTCTCTCTCTCTTTATCCCTCTCTCTCTCGCTCTCTCTCTCCAAAGGTAAATAAACAGCCCAAAAACGTGTGAAATACAATAAAGTTCTCTTCCTTTTTCCTATCTTTCCATCCTTTCCCTGCTGAGCCCTGGAGTCCCTGATCTCCCCGTTCTCTCCCTCCATGTCCCCGTATCCCTCCATTCCCGGTTGGGCCCTGGAAACCCTAGCAACCTGTAGCGGAAGATTATGTCAACTCAGTGGCTGCACAAAAAGCCTCAGTATCATGATACCAAAAATGTGTGTGTGTTTGTGGTTTATGTGTTCTATAATCTTATCAGTTCAGCATAAAACCCCTGAGGTAGCATTAGCTAGTATTAGCTGCAAATCCTGGAGCAATGTTAAACTGATCCAATCTAGCCAAATACATATCAGTGCCATAACACAGTGGAAGTAAATAGTTCTTAGTTCCCCGAGTTGTGTTAATAAGCTACAGGAAGTTTCACAGCCTGATCTGTTTCACCTGTCTGTGTGCTTGTCTCCACCCCCCTCCAGGTGTCGCCCATCTTCCTCATTATCCCCTGTGTTCTATGTTTCTCCTAGATTTTCCTGGTTTTGACCCTTCCTGCCTGCTGTCTTGTACCTTTACCCCACTACTCTGGGTCTTACCTTCAAACGTGATAGGAAGAGACGAGCTCCAGAATGACACTTTATTCCCTATTTAGTGAACTGTGTAGGCAATATGTGACATACCAGCTTGATTCGGTTCTATGTAGCATCATTTGAAACTGTGTTTTTTACATTGGATAAAAGCAGAGACTCGGAGATAGAAAATGGTATATCATAGACTGCAGTTGAGGATCAATGGGAAAGTAATTCTGTTTTGAAAGTTGATAAAGTTTCAAGAAAATTACCCTTGAATGTTTTGGTACTAAACTGCTGTTTTGGTACTTCTTACTGCAGTCTCCACCCATTCAGCAACAATCACACCCTCTTCAGCCTTAGCCCCACCCATCTCATTAAGGATTCACATGTGAAGAAAAAAATATACAGTGGGGAGAACAAGTATTTGATACACTGCCGATTTTGCAGGTTTTCCTACTTACAAAGCATGTAGAAGTCTGTAATTTTTATCATAGGTACTCTTCAACTGTGAGTGACGGAATCTAAAACACAAATCCAGAAAATCACATTGTATGATTTTTAAGTAATTAATTTGCATTTTATTGCATGACATAAGTATTTGATACATCAGAAAAGCAGAACTTATAGAAACCTTTGTTTGCAATTACAGAGATCATACGTTTCCTGTAGTTCTTGACCAGGTTTGCACACACTACAGCAGGGATTTTGGCCCACTCCTCCATACAGACCTTCTCCAGATCCTTCAGGTTTCGGGGCTGTCGCTGGGCAATACGGACTTTCAGCTCCCTCCAAAGATTTTCTATTGGGTTCAGGTTTGGAGACTGGCTAGGCCACTCCAGGACCTTGAGATGCTTCTTACGGAGCCACTCCTTAGTTGCCCTGGCTGTGTGTTTCGGGTCGTTGTCATGCTGGAAGACCCAGCCACGACCCATCTTCAATGCTCTTACTGAGGGAAGGAGGTTGTTGGCCAAGATCTCGCGATACATGGCCCCATCCATCCTCCCCTCAATACGATGCAGTCGTCCTGTCCCCTTTGCAGAAAAGCATCCCCAAAGAATGATGTTTCCACCTCCATGCTTCACGGTTGGGATGGTGTTCTTGGGGTTGTACTCATCCTTCTTCTTCCTCCAAACACAGCGATTGGAGTTTAGACCAAAAAGCTCTATTTTTGTCTCATCAGACCACATTACCTTCTCCCATTCCTCCTTTTGATCATCCAGATGGTCATTGGCAAACTTCAGACGGGCCTGGACATGCGCTGGCTTGAGCAGGGGGACCTTGCGTGCACTGCAGGATTTTAATCCATGACGGCGTAGTGTGTTACTAATGGTTTTCTTTAAGACTGTGGTCCCAGCTCTCTTCAGGTCATTGACCAGGTCCTGCCGTGTAGTTCTGGGCTGATCCCTCACCTTCCTCATGATCATTGATGCCCCACGAGGTGAGATCTTGCATGGTGCCCCAGACCGAGGGAGATTGACCGTCATCTTGAACTTCTTCCATTTTCTAATAATTGCGCCAACAGTTGTTGCCTTCTCACCAAGCTGCTTGCCTATTGTCCTGTAGCCCATCCCAGCCTTGTGCAGGTCTACAATTTTATCCCTGATGTCCTTACACAGCTCTCTGGTCTTGGCCATTGTGGAGAGGTTGGACTCTGTTTGATTGAGTGTGTGGACAGGTGTCTTTTATACAGGTAACGAGTTCAAACAGGTGCAGTTAATACAGGTAATGAGTGGAGAACAGGAGGGCTTCTTAAAGAAAAACTAACAGGTCTGTGAGAGCAGGAATTCTTACTGGTTGGTAGGTGATCAAATACTTATGTCATGCAATAAAATGCAAATTAATTAATTAAATTAATGTTTTTTAAATAATACAATGTGATTTTCTGGATTTTTGTTTTAGATTCCGTCTCTCACAGTTGAAGTGTACCTATGATAAAAATTACAGACCTCTACATGCTTTGTAAGTAGGAAAACCTGTAAAATCAGCAGTGTATCAAATACTTGTTCTCCCCACTGTAAATGATTACGTTAAAATCTCTCTCCTGAGCAGGAATAATCAATATCAACACACTCCCAGTTCCAGACCAATGTTTATCATTACTTAAAATCATAAAGGGTCTGATTGGGTTTATTGAGTTATTGAATGTAGTCCATGGCTGCATCCCAAATGTACCCTATTTCCTATATAGTGCACTACTTTAGGCCCATAAGGCTGGTCAAAAGTAGTGTATTATGTAGCTCTCTGGTCAAAAGTAGTAAACTATGTAGGGAATAGGGTACATTTGGGATGCAACACGTGGTTCAATGGACCCTGGATCAAGCAGCATTTTAAAGCACAGTTATAAGGTTCATGTGGATACGAACAATGACCCAAATTGCTCTCTTTGGCAAAACACACACACACTTGCATGCACACACACACACACACACACACACACACACACACACACACACACACACACACACACACACACACACACACACACACACACACACACACACACACACACACACACACACAGACACACACAGACAGACACACACACGCACGCACACACACATATTGACAGGAACATACTGGCAGGCGAGCGCTCACACACACAGAATGACTGACAGGAACATACTGGCAGGAGCACACACACGCACGCACACACACACACACACACACACACAATGACACACACCTCTGCCACCACAGGCTCATCACTAATCCCACTCCCAAATGCTAACGACATCTCTGAGATGACAGATGGATGAGTGGAGGTGATGGATACTGGCTGAGACAGACACACTGGGTGTCAGAGACACTTCAGCACCGGCCACTCTGTCTTATACTCTGCCTTATACTCTGCCTTATCCGCAGGGCTGATGTGAGAGGAGCATAGCACTTTGGCTGTCACTGACTGGTGCAGTAAGTGTACTGTTTGTGTCTACTGGGTCTTTGGCTGAGTTTGAGAGGGGTAAATAATATGTATAATATAACAGCAAGAGCTACAATGGTGAACTACTGGACTGGAGTGAGTTTCCCAAAAGGTCCGTAGCACTAAGATCATCTTTCATCCATTGCCAACAATGTACTTAAGATGATATTGTACCTCATTGTAGATGTTTGGTTCTACAATGAGGTACAATATAGAGTCATTTGGTCTCTGTCTCTAAAATAATTTCCCCAAACGCACTTGATTGTTGAAGACCAATTTCCATACTACTCATACTCTGAGTGCAAAGCATTTTCAAGTTAAGCCATTCCACTGTAACACATTGCCAAATGGCTCATTTTCACTACTACTCACTACTACCTAGCCTTTTAATCTCACATCCTCTGTCATCACGTATATGGCAGGTTTGGTCATTGATAAGCACCTAAATTGAAACGCAGTGTCTGTACAGAAACATACTATAAATATATATATAATGTCAGAGCTCAGGCTCTCAGCTTTGTAGCACTGTATGGGTTTCAAATGACAGCCGTTCTAAACGTGTGTACCACGTGCAATCCTGCTAATTGAAATAAATGTGCAACGATGTCGCTCTCGCTGCTGGTGATTCTCTGATCCATCTCTACGCAGACGACACCATTCTGTATGCATCTGGCCCCTCTTTGGACTCTGTGTTAACTAACCTTCAAACAAGCTTTAATGCCATACAACACTCATCCGTGGCCTCCAACTGCTCTTAAATGCTAGTAAGACTAAATGCATGCTCTTCAATAGAACGTTGCCCGCACCCGCCCACCGGACTATCATCACTACCCTCGACGGGTCTGATTTAGAATATGTGGACAACGACAAATACCTAGGCGTCTGGTTAGACTGTAAACTCAACTTCCAGACTCATATTAACCATCTCCAATCCAAAATTAAATCTAGAATCGGCTTCCTATTTCGCAACAAAGCCTCCTTCACTCATGCTGCCAAACATGCCCTTGTAAAACTTACCATCCTACCGATCCTTGACTTCGGCGATGTCATTTACAAAATAGCCTCCAACACTCTACTCAGCAAATTGGATGTAGTCTATCACAGTGCCGTCCGTTTTGTTACCAAAGCCCCATATACTACCCACCACTGTCACCTGTATTCTCTCGTCGGCTGGCCCTCACTACATATTCGTCGCCAAACCCACTGGCTCCAGGTCATCTATAAATCTTTATTAGGTAAATCCCCGCCTTATCTCAGCTCGCTGGTCACCATAGCAACACCCACCCGTAGCATGCGCTCCAGCAGGTATATCTCACTGGCCACCCCCAAAGCCAACACCTCCTTTGGCCGCCATTCCTTCCAGTTCTCTGCAGCCAATGACTGGAACGAATTGCAAAAATCCTTGAAGCTAGAGGTTCCTATCTCCCTCACTAACTTTAAGCATCAGCTGCTTATCGATCACTGCACCTGTATATAGCCCTTCTGTAAATAGCCCATCCTACTACCTCATACCCATATTTATTTTTTAAACTTCCGCTCAATTATGCACTCCGGCATCTCTATTTGCACATCATCATTTGCACATTCCATCATTCCAGTGATTATGCTAATCTGTAATTTATTTTGCCACTAAGGCCTATTTATTGTCTTCCTAACCTTACTGCATTTTGCACTACATTTGCACTCTGTATATAGATTTTTCTATTGTTTTATTGACTGTACGTTTGTTTATTTCCCATGTGTAACTCTGTGTTGTTTTTTTTCGCACTGCTTTGCTTTGTCTTGGCCAGGTCGCAGTTGCAAATGAGAACTTGTTCTCAACTGACCTACCTGGTTAAATAAAGGTGAAATAAATAAAACATGTTTTGTAGTCTGAGTGAGGGGAATACTGTATATTGAGAGGACTCTATGTGTTCTGAAGGATGGGACTTTGATGATTGTAATAAGTACCGCTTTGATGTCATAAAAGCAAATCACACACGAATCACAGTCCACATTTCCATATGTATTAAACTCATGTCATCTACAGTATCAACATTTATCATTGTTATGGTTGCTGTACAGTCGTGGCCAAAAGTTTTGAGAATGACACAAGTATTGGTCTCCACAAAGTTTGCTGCCTCAGTGTTGATTATGGAAATTTGGATACACTCCAGAATGTCATAAAGAGTGATCAGATGAATTGCAATTAATTGCAAAGTCCCTCTTTGCCATGAAAATGTACTTAATCCCCCAAAAACATTGCATGTCCCAAAAAAACACTGCATTTCAGCCCTGCCACAAAAGGACCAATTGCCATCATGTCAGTGATTGTCTCGTTAACAGAGGTGAGAGTGTTGACAAGGACAAGGCTGGAGATCACTCTGTCATGCTGATTGAGTCAGAATAACAGACTGGAAGCTTTACAAGGAGGGTGGTTCTTGAAATCATTTTTCTTCCTCTGTCAACCATGGTTACCTGCAAGGAAACACGTGCCGTCATCATTGCTTTGCACAAAAAGGGCTTCACAGGCAAGGATATTGCTGCTGGTAAGATTGCACCTAAATCAACCATTTATCGGATCATCAAGAACTTCAAGGAGAGAGGTTCAATTGTTGTGAAGAAGGCATCAGGGCGCCCAAGAAAGTCCAGCAAGCGCCAGGACAGTCTCCTAAAGTTGATTCAGCTGCGGGATCGGGGCACCACCAATGCAGAGCTTGGCCAGGAATGGCAGCAGGCAGATGAGAGTGCATGTGCACACACAGTGAGGCGAAGACTTTTGGAGGATGGCCTGGTGTCAAGAAGGGTAGCAAAGAAGCCACATCTCTCCAGGAAAAACATCAGGGACAGACTGATATTCTGCAAAAGGTACAGGGATTGGACTGCTGAGGACTGTGGCAGAGTCATTTTCTCTGATGAATCCCCTTTCCGATTGTTTGGGCTATACGGAAAACACCTTGTCCGGAGAAGACAAGGTGAACGCTACCATCAGTCCTGTGTCATGCCAACAGTAAAGCATCCTCAGACCATTCATTTGTGGGGTTGCTTCTCAGCCAAGGGAGTGGGCTCACTCACAATTTTGCCTAAGAACACAGCCATGAATAAAGAATGGTACAAACACATCCTCCAAGAGCAACTTCTCCCAACCATCCAAGAACAGTTTGGTGACGACCAATGCCTTTTCCAGCATGATGGAGCACCTTGCCATAAGGCAAAAGTGATAACTAAGTGGCTCGGGGAACAAAACATCAACATTTTGGGTCCATGGCCAGGAAACTCCCCAGACCTTAATCCCATTGAGAACTTGTGGTCCATCCTCAAGAGGCGGGTGGACAAACAAAAACCCACAACTTCTGACAAACTCCAAGCATTGATTATGCAAGAATGGCCAGCCATCAGTCAGGATGTGGCCGAGAAGTTAATTGACAGCATGCCAGGGCGGATTGCAGAGGTCTTGAAAAAGAAGGGTCAACACTGCAAATATTGACTCTTTGCATAAACTGAATGTCATTGTCAATGAAAGCCTTTGACACTTATGGAATACTTGTAATTATACTTCAGTGTACCATAGTAACTACTGACATAAAGATCTAAGAACACTGAAGCAGCAAACTTTGTGGAGACCAATACTTGTGTCATTCTCAAAACTTTTGGCCACGGCTGTACAGTTAAAAGGATGATATGGCGTTATACCCTGGGTTGTCCTGAACCGAATGAGCCTATGTTTGTCTTATTGTGAAGAACCTTCTCCACAAAACACGCACGTGAACAAACTCATGACTCCATCCTTGAGCGAGGCACTTAACCCTAATTTGCTCCAGGGGCTGACCCTGTAGGTAGGGCGTCATTGTAAAAAATAATTTGTTCTTAACTGACTTAGTTAAAAATAATTAAAATACAATTCTATGCGCACCTAAAGTGCATTCGGAAAGTATTCAGACCCCTTCCCTTTTTCCACATTTTGTTACGTTACAGCCTTATTCTAAAATGTATTATATAAATGTTTTTCCTCATCAATCTACACATAATACCCCATAATGACAGAGTAAATGTCAGGCTCTGGCCATAGAGAGGCCTATTTGCTTCTCTATGTAGCTATGGTCAGAGTCTGACAGTTTCTATTCATTTCTGTTTCTGTGTGGGTTGTGGGTTTTGGGCTGGATCCCTAATTAGAGGCAGCTGCACCGCATTGTCTCTAATTAGGGATCCTATATATGTTTGTATGTCCTACACCTTTGTGTGGGTCATTATTCCTCCAGTCACGGGTAAGGTAGTGTGTTTCGTTTTGTTTGGTGTACATTCCCATACGTTGTTCATTCATGTTGATTTGTTTATGTAGTAGTTTGGTTTGGTTTGGTTTTGGTTTATACACAGTATACGATTCATGTTTATACATAGTATAAATAAAGAAGAATGACGAACTACTATCCCTGCGCTGCGTCTTGGTCTCTCCATACACACTCTCGTGACAGAACGACCCACCACCTTGAGACCAAGCAGCGCAACTGGGGAGAGACGGAGGAGGAGGAGGAGGAGGAGTTAGCGCCAGTACCATTTCCCACGTGGCCTAGGGTGAAGCCAGAGGACAGTGGGAGGTTTCTGGAGCAATGGAAGAGAATGGAGAAGGAAATGACGGAGCTGGTGTTAAAGGGGCCCATGGTGAGCATCCCCAGTCCGGGTCCGGCCATCTACTCTACTCCCGTACCGGAGCAGTCCGCTCCAACGGTGCACCTCCTCAGTCCGGTACGTCCAGCGCCGGCCCGGAGCCAACGAAGGTCCGTTGTGGCTTCGAGCACCACACCATCGGTGCGCAGCCAGAGCACGGAGAGGCTGAAGGAGGGGGATCGCACACCACTTCGTCTGCCCACATTTCATGATCGGGAGAAGCCCGAGGGGTTTCAAAAATACCCAGAGGAGGAGCAGACGAGGTGGTGGAGAGCCTGGGTTGCGCTTCCGCTGGAGGCGCTGAAGGACCCATTCCTACGGGAGATAGAGGAGGAGAAGGACTTTGAGCGCCGACGGGCACTAGTGCTGAGGCTATGGGACAGACGGGCACCTCCAGCGAAGGTCAACAACCCTGAGCTTCCAGCGAAGGTCAGCAGCTCGAAACCTCCAGCAAAGGTCAGCAACCCTGAACCTCCTGCGAAAGTCCGCAACCCTGAACCTCCGGCGAAGGTCCGCAGCCCGGAACCTCCAGCGAAGGACCGCAGCCCGCAACCTCCAGCGAAGGTCCGTAGCCCAGAACCTCCAGCGAAGGTCCATAGCCCGGAACCCTCAGGCGAAGGTTCGTAGCCCGAAACCTCCAGCAAAGGTCAGCAACCCTGAACCTCCAACGAGGGTCCGCAGCCCTGAACCTCCAGCGAAGGTCCACAACCCTGAGCCTCCTACGAAGGTCAGCAACTCGGAACCTCCAGCGAAGGTCCGCAGCCCTGTGCCTTCAACCACGGCCCAATGCCTGGAACCTCCAGCTACGGTCCACAGCCCGGAACCTCCAGCGAAGGTCCGTAGCCCGGAACCTCCAGCGAAGGTCCGCAGCCCGGAGGCTCCAGAGGTCAGCACAGCGCTGTGGCTGGAACCAACCCCCCCAGTGGAGCAGGACCCCCGTAGTCCACCGGTGCCCAATCCGGGTCCAGTCGTCTGCTCTGCTCCAGTGCCAGAGCAGTCTGCCTTACCGGTGCCCAATCCGGGTCCAGCCGTCTGCTCCGCTCCAGTGCCAGAGCAGTCCGCCTTACCGGTGCCCAATCCGGGTCCAGCCGTCTGCTCCGCTCCAGTTCCAGAGCAGTCTGCTCCACCGGTTCCCAATCCGGGTCCAGCCTGTCTGCTCCGCTCCAGTGCCAGAGCAGTCCGCCCCACCGGTACCCAATCCGGGTCCAGCCGTCTGCTCCGCTCCAGAGCCTGAGCAGTCTGCCCCACCGGTGCCCAGTCCAGGTCCGGTTGTTTTCCCAGCTCCATGGCCGGAGCCGTTTGCCCCACCGGTGCCCAGTCCGGGCCCGGTTGTTTTCCCCGCTCCATGGCCCGAGCCGTTTACCCCACCGGGGCCAAGTCCGGGTCCGGTTCCTTGCCCAGCTCCATGGCCGGAGCAGTTTACCCCACCGGTGCCCAGTCCGGGTCCGGTTGTTTTCCCCGCTCCTTGGCCGGAGCCGTTTACCCCACTGGTGCCCAGTCCAGGCCCGGTTGTTGTCCCAGCTCCATGGCCGGAGCCGGTTGCCCCACCGGTGCCCAGTCCAGGCCCGGTTGTTTTCCCCGCTCCATGGCCGGAGCCGTTTGCCCCACCGGGGCCAAGTCCGGGTCCGGTTCCTTGCCCAGCTCCATGGCCGGAGCAGTTTACCCCACCGGTGCCCAGTCCAGGTCCGGTTGTTTTCCCCGCTCCTTGGCCGGAGCCGTTTACCCCACTGGTGCCCAGTCCAGGCCCGGTTGTTGTCCCAGCTCCATGGCCGGAGCCGGTTTCCCCACCGGTGCCCAGTCCAGGCCCGGTTGTTTTCCCCGCTCCATGGCCGGAGCCGTTTGCCCCACCGGTGCCCAGTCCGGGCCCGGTCAAGGGTCCCGCTCCATGGCCGGAGCCTTTTGCCCCACCGGTGCCCAGTCCGGGCCCGGTAAATTTCCCAGCTCCATGGCCGGGCATAAGGAAGGGGCATGGGAGGAGACTCTCAACGTCGCCGGAGCCAGAACCACCACCGGCGAGCTAATCTTCCCTCCCTGACCCCCCCCCATGTAGATGTGTTTTGTTGTTGGCGTCCGGGAGTCCGCGCCTTGGGGGGGGGGGTACTGTCAGCCTCTGGCCATAGAGAGGCCTATTTGCTTCTCTATGTAGCTATGGTCAGAGTCTGACAGTTTCTATTAATTTCTGTTTCTGTGTGGGTTGTGGGTTTTGGGCTGGATCCCTAATTAGAGGCAGCTGCACCGCATTGTCTCTAATTAGGGATCCTATATACAGTGGGGAGAACAAGTATTTGATACAGTGCCGATTTTGCAGGTTTTCCCACTTACAAAGCATGTAGAAGTCTGTAATTTTTATCATAGGTACTCTTCAACTGTGAGTGACGGAATCTAAAACAAAAATCCAGAAAATCACATTGTATGATTTTTAAGTAATTAATTTGCCTTTTATTGCATGACATAAGTATTTGACACATCAGAAAAGCAGAACTTAATATTTGGTACAGAATCCTTTGATTGCAATTACAGAGATCATATGTTTCCTGTAGTTCTTGACCAGGTTTGCACACACTGCAGCAGGGATTTTAGCCCACTCCTCCATACAGATCCTTCAGGTTTTGGGGCTGTCGCTGGGCAATATGGACTTTCAGCTCCTTCCAAAGATTTTCTATTGGGTTCAGGTCTGGAGACTGGCTAGGCCACTCCAGGACCTTGAGATGCTTCTTACGGAGCCACTCCTTAGTTGCCCTGGCTGTGTGTTTCGGGTCATTGTCATGCTGGAAGACCCAGCCACGACCCATCTTCAATGCTCTTACTGAGGGAAGGAGGTTGTTGGCGAAGATCTCGCGATACATGGCCCCTTCCATCCTCCCCTCAATACGGTGCAGTCGTCCTGTCCCCTTTGCAGAAAAGCATCCCCAAAGAATGATGTTTCCACCTCCATGCTTCACGGTTGGGATGGTGTTCTTGGGGTTGTACTCATCCTTCTTCTTCCTCCAAACACGGCGAGTGGAGTTTAGACCAAAAAGCTCTATTTTTGTCTCATCAGACCACATGACCTTCTCCCATTCCTCCTCTGGATCATCCAGATGGTCATTGGCAAACTTCAGACGGGCCTGGACATGCGCTGGCTTGAGCAGGGGGACCTTGCGTGTTCTGCAGGATTTTAATCCATGAGGGCGTAGTGTGTTACTAATGGTTTTCTTTGAGAATGTGGTCCCAGCTCTCTTCAGGTCATTGACCAGGTCCTGCCGTGTAGTTCTGGACTGATCCCTCACCTTCCTCATGATCATTGATGCCCCACGAGGTGAGATCTTGCATGGTGCCCCAGACCGAGGGAGATTGACCGTCATCTTGAACTTCTTCCATTTTCTAATAATTGCGCCAACAGTTGTTGCCTTCCCACCAAGCTGCTTGCCTATTGTCCTGTAGCCCATCCCAGCCTTGTGCAGGTCTACAATTTTATCCCTGATGTCCTTACACAGCTCTCTGGTCTTGGCCATTGTGGAGAGGTTGGAGTCTGTTTGATTGAGTGTGTGGACAGGTGTCTTTTATACAGGTAACGAGTTCAAACAGGTGCAGTTAATACAGGTAATGAGTGGAGAACAGGAGGGCTTCTTAAAGAAAAACTAACAGGTCTGTGAGAGCCGGAATTCTTACTGGTTGGTAGGTGATCAAATACTTATGCAATAAAATGCAAATTAATTATTTAAAAATCATACAATGTGATTTTCTGGAGTTTTGTTTTAGATTCCGTCTCTCACAGTTGAAGTGTACCTATGATAAAAGTTACAGACCTCTACATGCTTTGTAAGTAGGAAAACATGCAAAATCGGCAGTGTATCAAATACTTGTTCTCCCCACTGTATGTTTGTATGTCCTACACCTTTGTGTGGGTCGTTATTCCTCCAGTCACGGGTAAGTTAGTGTGTTTCGTTTTATTTGGTGTACATTCCCATACGTTGTTCATTCATATTGATTTGTTTATGTAGTAGTTTGGGTTTTGGTTTATACACAGTATACGATTCATGTTTATACATAGTATAAATAAAGAAGAATGACAAACTACTATCCCTGCGCTGCGTCTTGGTCTCTCCATACACACTCTCGTGACAGTAAAACATGTTTTTTTTCTTATTCACTTAAGTATTCAGACCCTTTGCTATGAGACTCGAAATTGAGCTCAAGTGCATCCTGCTTCCTTTGATCGTCCTTGAGATGTTTCTACAACTTGATTGGAGTCCACCTGTGGTAAATTCAATTAATTGGGCATGATTTGGAAAGACACACCTGTCTATATAAGGTCCCACAGTTGACAGTGCATGTCAGAGCAAAAACCAAGCCATGAGATTGAAGGAATTGGTGGTGGCAGCATCATGCTGTTGGGATGTTTTTCAGCGGCAGTGACTGGGAGATCGAGGGAAAGAGAGATCCTACTCCAGAACGCTCAGGACCTCAGACTGGGGTGAAGGTTCACCTTCCAACAGGACAACGACCCTAAGCACACAGCCAAGACAATGCAGGAGTGGCTTCGGGGAAGTCTCTGAATGTCCTTGAGAGGCCCAGCCAGAGCCCGGACTTGAAACCGATTAAACATCTCTGGAGAGACCTGAAAATAGCTGTGCAGCAACGCTCCCTATCCAACCTGACAGAGCTTGAGAGGATCTGCAGAGAAGAATGGGAGAAACTCCCCAAATACAGGTGTGCCAAGCTTGTAGCGTCATACCCAAGAAGACTCGAGGCTGTAATTGCTGCCAAAGGTGCTTCAACAAAGGACTGAGTAAAGGGTCTGAATGCTTACGTATTTACATTTGTATTTTTTCTACATTTGCTAAAATGTCTAAAAAACAGTTTTTGCTTTGTAGTTATGGGGTATTGTTTGTAGATTGATAAGGGAAAAAAATATAATGCAATGTACAGAAGCTACCAGAAAACAGTGAGCTAACACAAGCGGTCATATTTATTTATCTCAGCTGACAGAAACCATAATATGAATTAGCTAATAGCAATTACTATTTACAATTCATCACATCACGGGTGAGCTCACCAGTGATCGAAATAATTGAGTAAAACGATGGGTAGTTTGTACGCGTAGACATGTTTGTTTTTCTTGTCAAACAAAGATAAGAAGAGGTTACAAGATGAGTAGGGTCTGTTTGCAGTACGCATGTTGAAGGGGGTGTGTCATCTACCATCATTCACCTCCATCATTCATTTACGGAAGTTTACACGAAAGATGAGTGAACTATCGCTTCACCTTGTTTTGATATAACATATTTTGTCTGACAGACATTTAGAACACATTGTATGATGTCAACAAATATGGCACCCCACATAGCTGCCAATTAGCTTAGCATTAGCTAATCATAATTAGCTCATCATAATCAGTTGAATCAGGTGTGCTAGCTCTGGAATAGATCAATTACACAGCTTTCGTGAACTAACACTTTTACTTTGTACTTACTATGACTGTGATATGTGGTTGTCCCACCGAGCTATCTTATGATGAATGCACTAACTAAGAGCGTCTGTTAAAATGTAAAATGTCGCCATGGAGAGGTTTGAGAAACCACTACTCTACTGTACTGTACTGTGCTGTCCAAACTAGTGAAACATACAGTATATGTCTATGATTGGTTCAGATTCGGTCCAGTCCGGACCAGATCTGAACCAACGTCTATGCTTGTTCCAAATATAGGCTGGACAGGATGTCTGTGGACGTTGAAAAAATGGCTGGTCCAGACCAGACCAAATTTAAACCAAACATCTATGTTTCGGAAATGTTCTCCTAACCTGCTACGAAAAGGCACTTGTATTGAAATCAAGGCTGCTCACTCAGCCAATCAAGGCTGCTCACTCAGCCAATCAAGGCTGCTCACTCTGCCAACTTATTCAGTACTTTGAGAGTCACTTACAGGAACTGGTACGTGCTTAACGTAAAGCAGCTGTTGATATTCACCCCACTCCCCTCTTTAAATGAAGAATCCATATGTTTAGCATAAATGCAAATAGCCATGTCTATGAAGTAACCCGGTTTCCCGATGGAACTTAAGCTTACTAGTGTTTTAACAATGTTTAGTTTCTATAACGTCCAAAGAACACACATGCGTTTTCCCAAAAATACAATGTAGGGAGAACTTTTAATAAGTTTGTCATAAGAGCATGTGTCGATACTGATACCCATTCTCAATCGAAACCTGTGGCTGCAAATATTGAGGCATCATATTTTAAAGCTTAGGCTGTGCACTAAATCGAATATTTGGCACATCATTGTGCACCTGTTGTCCTACACCATGAAATTGAGGCAAAAATGACAGACAGCAGTCTACAATTAGCAAAATAGAACTCAATTAATTTAACATGTAATTGATTTAAAAAATAATTTAAATACGCTCAGGACACCTATGTAGCACACTGTATTTATTAGGAATGTTAAAACGATAGGAAAAATCATACAATTCCACATCAATTTATAAATGCAGAACAATGGTCCTATTACGTATGTATGACTGCTAGGGCGGGGCAATGAAGTTATATCTACCGCAAACCTTTACAGACATAGAACGCAACTACAGTAACATGACGATAGCGACAATTCATAACTTTTCAGACAATATAAAAAAGTGCTACGTACCTTTTCAGACAGTAGAATTCTGCTCCAGCGAAAAATGTTCTGTATTATTTTCCCTGACAACAATAAACGTCGCTGATTGATGTGCTGCTGTGTTGTTTTTTATGGTATGGTAGCTAGATGTGTTTTATTTCTACTAAATGTCTTGGTAAGTAACAGTATTTAACAAACTTTAAAGTACTTTTTTAGGAGAGAGTGGTATGCATGCAGGCAGAGGGCAAGCAGTCTGTGTGCAGCAGCTCGAGACTTGATTGACAGTTCTGGTTGCCTAATGATGGACTTTAGTGCTGCTTCAGAAGCAGCATTCCTTTACAGACAAGTAAAATGCCTGTTCATATCACCAGAGAATGTTTGTTGTCGGTGTTTTAAAAAGTTTTTTAAAAACATGGTGTAGCCTACTCTAACAGACAGACAAACAAACGTGTTAGCCGAGGCGCTTTCAATGGACCACATTCCATTATGTCTGAAAAGCGTAATCGATACCGTTTAAACGTTCATACCTCTAGTATTTATCTTTTAATGCTTTCATCTCGGTTTTCATTTGAAGCATCTTTTTACCCTTTGATTATTTATAACAATTGCTAAGACATTGGCAACTTTGTATTGTAGTCAACTTCGTTCTGAAGTTATCTGCCATCACAGAGAGACAGATAACATCTTGATTTTATGTTTAGTGAAGTCCTTCTGTGTATAAAGTGGCGCGGAAGGGCAAAAAAGCATCTTAAGACCCATTTGTTCTTAGTCGGTAAATAACAAGTGTTTTCAAGTGCAACTTTAGTAACAATGGTTTTGGGAAACAGCTCTGAGATTTTAACGATGCACCTACGAAGGTTCTAATGATGAACTTAGCCTTAAGATGCTTGGTGTAAAAAACATTAAAAAAATAAAACATAAAATACGTTTTAAGTGAGAAGTAGGCATTGGTCTGAAGCCGAAAAAGAAAGGAAATTCACATGAGCACCACAGTGCCTACCAAGGTTTTCCAGCACACAGATTTGACCTACTACAGTAGCTACGTTGGTGTATTGCACTTCAAACAATGTATATGCAGGTTGCTTAGAATTCAAACCTTCTCAAACAGCATAATTCATACTCCTTCAGAGGAAAAGTTTACTTTACAGTGTCCTGCTATTAAAATTATGTATATTCAGTGCATTCAGAATAATGTATATACAGTCCTTCCCCTTTTCCACATTTTGTTACATTACAACCTTATTCTAAAATGTATTAAATGAATATTTTTCCCATAAAGAGAAAACAGGTTTTTAGAAAATGTTGCAAATTTATAAAAAACCTTATTTACATAAGTATTCAGACCCTTTGCTATGAGACTCTACATTGAGCTCAGATGCATCCTGTTTCCATTGATCATCCTAGAGATGTTTCTACAACTTGATTGGAGTCCACCTGGAGTAAATTCATTTGATTGGACATGATTTGGAAAGCCACACACCTGTCTATATAAAGTCCAACATTTGACAATGCATTTCAGAGCAAAAACCAAGCCATGAGGTCGAAGGAATTGTCCGTAGAGCTCTGAGACAGAATTGTTGTTATGTTGGGCACCTACTGACCAAAAAAAGATGTTATGAAATATTTATTCACTCTCAAAAATCACCTAGTCAGCTCAGATTCTATCCAGCAACCTTTCAGTTACTGGCCCAACGCTCTTAATCGCTAGGCTACCTGCCATGATGGTCTTGCAAGTATAAAATCAAAACTTGCTTTCATATTTTAAAAAAAACAACCTTGAAAGGGTAGTGGAATGGGATTAGTGTGGTGTGTGAAGAGTCCAATACTTTAACTTGTATGCGGTACAAATTTTGAGAAGGCTGTTTGAGAAGGTTTTAATACTAAGCAACCTACATGCACATTATTTGAAGTACAATAGACCAACATACCTACTGTAGTAGGTCAAAGCTGTGTGCTGGAAAACTTTAGTAGAGCATGGGTGGAATAGACATTGTAGTGCTCATGTGAATTTATTTTCTTTTTCGGCTTCAGACCAATGCCTAGTTTTTAGTTTTTAATTAAATTACATATGAGCTACTTAAAATCTGCTATTCTACTACAGCATTTCACTGTAACGTGAAGTGTTTAATCAAGGTCAGGATAGGCTACACTGTAGAAACGAGTCACTCCTGGCAATTTGGTTAATGACCAGAGCCTATTAGAATTGCTTTATAGTTTTCCCTTGCCTTTAGCCCACTTTAGAAAATTGTACTGCTATTTAATCACCGGGAAAAAAAACGTTTTGGGATCTTTCCTCAGTTATCTCTCTGTCATTTGTGATTAAGGCCAAAAAATAAGGGTAAAGTGAAGCGTAATAATATCTGGGCCCTCTGGGTCGATTCCAGAGAGGGCCCAGTCCAACAGACAGAACAGGGAACCATATCCCTCCCGGCCCACAGCACTCAATATTATTGATTACGTGGCAATAGTGTCTGACTTGACTTAACCTCGCTGACAACCCTTCTCGGAGCCAGCGCTAGCCAGGGCTCCGGCTGCAGCCTGGAGCCGCCTGAGCAGATCTGTGGATTATCACAGCAATCAATTAGAGATTTAAACATCTCTCCCCAGCTCACCATGAAAAAGCCATCAGACATTAGTGAACAGAGAGTGATTAGGGGACGTTTGGCTCTGTCAGGGATGGAGGGAGGGACAGCGCTGCTCTGATGAGCTGAACCATCCCTCATCATTTAATCTCTGTAGTCTCACTCCAGTGACACTGTGTTTAGAAAGGCTGTCGCCTGACTCATCATTCCTGAGTATAGTATGAGAACAATGGGATGATGTGACGGCATGTGGGCACTACAATAGTCCACGCATAGGAATAATTAAGGTCTGTGCGTGTGTGGTTTTATAGTTCTATGCTGAAACGATGAGGGGTGGAGAGGTGGGGTACAGGACAGATGCCAAGACAAACTCTCCTCTCCTCCAGTAGCTCCCTGAGGCCCCTTTGATCCTGTGTGATGGCGGTGGATGCACTGACACCTCCAAAACAGGCCTGTGGGAGGAAAAGAGGGACCTGGGGAGAGGGTAATTATCGGGACACGATGGGAGCGCTGTGAGGCGCCAGGTCCCCCTCGCCCTGTCACTACCGCTCAGCTGTCACTACCACCCGCCACCCATTGTCCTGTGTTCTAGCCTTCAAGCTCTGTCACAGAATGCCAACACACACACGCACCACAATAAATACTCCAATAGATGCCCTCTACTGACTGTCTCCCACTGAGCCAGTCAGCTGTATTTGTCGGGTGAATACCTGAGTGTGTGCTATGTAATTGGGACACAGACAATAGCTAGGTTTCCATCCATTTGTCAAAAGCACTTTTTTTCACTCAATAGGATGAACAATAGTTAGAAATCCTCCTAACAAAATAACAAAAAGGGATTGTGAACCCGTTCAAACACACAAACAAAACAAAAGCCGTATTTGTCATTAAAAAAAAATATGTTTTACTAAAAAAAGGTTTGCAGATAGGGCCTCCCGAGTGGCACTGCATTCCAGTTCTAGCTGCATCACTACAGATCCTGGTTTGATTCCAGGCTGTGTCACAGCCGGCCGTGACCGGGAGACCCATGTGGTGGCGCACAATTGTCCCAGCGTCGTCCGGGTTAGGGGAGGGTTTGGCCGGCCGGGATGTCCTTGTCCCATCGTGCTCTAGTGACTCCTGTGGCGGGCCGTGTGCATGCACGCTGACTCAGTCGGCAGGTGTACGGTGTTTCCTCCGACACATTGGTGCAGCTGGCTTCCGGGTTAAGCGAGTATTGTGTCAAGAAGCAGTGCGGCCTTGCAGGAAAATAACTTGAGTGAAACTTCAAGAAGAGAACATTGTCAGTGTCCCAAATGGCACCCTATTATCTGTGGTCAAAAGTAGTGCCCTGTATTTGGGATGCAGGATTGAAATTCCAGTCACCCAATTCAAAGTCCTACATTTCTATCCCACCATTTCATGTGAATGAATTACCTGATGCATAAACATAAATCTCACAACAGGCCTTTTGGAAACGGCAAATGTCTGTAAAATGTCACAATTGTGACAAAACAAAATAAGCTAGACAATGGCGTATAATTATTTGGTCAGTGAAATAAACTATGCCACAAATGCGGTGGAAATCCTTTTTATGAGCAAATATAGATTTTTTTGTATTCTTTTTTAAATGTTTTATTTAACCTTTATTTAACTAGGCAAGTCAGTTAAGAACAAATTCTCATTTACAATAACGGCCTACGCCGGCCAAACCTGGACTACGCTGGCCCAATTGTGCACCGCCCTATGGGACTCACAATCACGGCCAGATGTGATACAGCCTGGATAAAACCATCATTCAGCCCACTCTACTTTCTGAGGAGGCTCAGGTCCTTCAACGTGTGCAGTAAACTACTGCATACCTTCTACCAGTCTGTGGTGGTCAGTGCCATCTTTTTTGCAGTGGTGTGCTGGGGAGCCAACATAAAAGCCGGTGATGCTTCTCGGGTAAATAAGCTTATCAGGAAGGCTAGCTCTGTCCTGGGGATGAGCCTGGACACTCTAGAGGAGGTGGCGGAGAGACGGATCCTGGCCAAACTGCTGGCCATCATGGACAACGTCACCCATCCTCTGCATGCCATGGTTATGACGCGGAGGAGCACCTTCAGTCACAGACTGATCCCACCCTGGTGTGCCAGAGAGCGCTACAGGAGGTTCTTCCTGCCGGCGGCTATTTAATGCCTCACCGGGGTGCCGTGCACAGACCTGGAACTGTTGGGGTGTTAGGACCTAGTTTAACAATTGTGCATCCATCCGTGAGTAACTCTGGTCCATAATCACTTATTCACTCAGGACTTATTTATTCACTCAGGTCTGTATATACATACTCATGTACAGTTGTTATATCATATCACGTGCAATATTGCAAGTAATTCTTAGACTTAACTTACGTAGTCATTCACTCAGGAATGCGTGGTATCCTGTCAGTTGTATCTTTTTTCATTGCTTTAAGCATATCGAATGTGCAATACGTGCAGTTATCTGTAATTAAACCCTGCGCACTAAGGACTGTATTTTAAGGGAATTACTATTATTACCCTAAATTATATCATACACACATTTAGCTATTTAAGTATCTCTTCCTGTCATTTACCTGTACAGTTAATTTAACCATGCAAAATATTAACTTACCTGTTCATTTAACCAGTATGTCTATTAAGTAAACTATTATTACCCTCACTCATATCATACGCATTTTTAGCTATTGAAGTATTTCTCTGCCATCGACCTGTATAGTATAGTTAACCATCCACCAATGTATAGTGTACATACAGTGGGGAGAACAAGTATATGATACACCGCCGATTTTGCAGGTTTTCCCACTTACAAAGCATGTAGAAGTCTGTAATTTTTATCATAGGTACTCTTCAACTGTGAGTGACGGAATCAAAAATCCAGAAAATCACATTGTATGATTTTTAAGTAATTAATTTGCATTTTATTGCATGACATAAGTATTTGATACATCAGAAAAGCAGAACTTAATATTTGGTACAGAAACCTTTGTCTGCAATTACAGAGATCATACATTTCCTGTAGTTCTTGACCAGGTTTGCACACATTGCAGCAGGTATTTTGGCCCACTCCTCCATACAGACCTTCTCCAGATCCTTCAGGTTTCGGCTGTCTCTGGGCAATACAGACTTTCAGCTCCCTCCAAAGATTTTCTATTGGGTTCAGGTCTGGAGACTGGCTAGGCAACTCCAGGACCTTGATATGCTTCTTACGGAGCCACTCCTTAGTTGCCCTGGCTGTGTGTTTCGGGTCGTTGTCATGCTGGAAGACCCAGCCATGACCCATCTTCAATGCTCTTACTGAGGGAAGGAGGTTGTTGGCCAAGATCTTGCGATACATGGCCCCATCCATCCTCCCCTCAATACGGTGCAGTCGTCCTGTCCCCTTTGCAGAAAAGCATCCCCAAAGAATGATGTTTCCACCTCCATGCTTCACGGTTGGGATGGTGTTCTTGGGGTTGTACTTATCCTTCTTCTTCTTCCAAACACGGCAAGTGGAGTTTAGACCAAAAAGCTCTATTTTTGTCTCATCAGACCACATGACCTTCTCCCATTCCTCCTATGGATCATCCAGATGGTCATTGGCAAACTTCAGACGGGCCTGGACATGCGCTGGCTTGAGCAGGGGGACCTTGCGTGCACTGCAGGATTTTAATCCATGACGGCGTAGTGTGTTACTAATGGTTTTCTTTGAGACTGTGGTCCCAGCTCTCTTCAGGTCATTGACCAGGTCCTGCCGTGTAGTTCTGGGCTGATCCCTCACCTTCCTCATGATCATTGATGCCCCACGAGGTGAGATCTTGCATGGTGCCCCAGACCGAGGGAGATTGACCGTCATCTTGAACTTCTTCCATTTTCGAATAATTGCGCCAACAGTTGTTGCCTTCTCACCAAGCTGCTTGCCTATTGTCCTGTAGCCCATCCCAGCCTTGTGCAGGTCTACAATTTTATCCCTGATGTCCTTACACAGCTCTCTGGTCTTGGCCATTGTGGAGAGGTTGGAGTCTGTTTGATTGAGTGTGTGGACAGGTGTCTTTTATACAGGTAACGAGTTCAAACAGGTGCAGTTAATACAGGTAATGAGTGGAGAACAGGAGGGCTTCTTAAAGAAAAACTAACAGGTCTGTGAGAGCCGGAATTCTTACTGGTTGGTAGGTGATCAAATACTTATGTCATGCAATAAAATGCAAATTAATTATTTAAAAATCATACAATGTGATTTTCTGGATTTTTGTTTTAGATTCCGTCTCTCACAGTTGAAGAGTACCTATGATAAAAATTACAGACCTCTACATGCTTTGTAAGTAGGAAAACCTGCAAAATCGGCAGTGTATCAAATACTTGTTCTCCCCACTGTATTTAGCCAACCACCCATACCATGCAATGTCTTTTTATAGCTTTTTTGCCCTCCAGACTTCTTGTATTTCTATACTTTTTCATATTGCCTCTCTATGTATCGTGTATCTGTCTTTTGTGTATTTTCGTTCTGGCATTTTGCACCTGCCCTATGTCTGTATATCTATCTATCTATCTATCTATCTATCTATCTATCTATCTATCTATCTATCTATCTATCTATCTATCTATCTATCTATCTATCTATCTATCTATCTATCTATCTATCTATCTATCTATCTATCTATCATGTCACAGTAAACTTGGGTCACACGATATGTTATGTTGTACTACGACCATGACATGGAAAAGGCAGATGCAATAAGTTATGAACTTCATAACTTATGGTGGTTAAGTGCACATTGATGTACTGAAAATATCGAGGGTAGGCCATTATTTTTATGGTGCTGGTGATATGATGATCGGTGCTTGGCTGCCAATTATCAAATCAAAATGATCCATATCTCATCATATACAGTCGTATGAAAACGTTTGGGCACCTCTGACAATTTCCATGATTTCCATTTATAAATTATTGGGTGTTTGGATCAGCAATTTTATTTTGATCTATCAAATAACTGATGGACACAGTAATATTTCAGTAGTGAAATTAGGTTTATTGGATTAACAGAAAATGTGCAATATGCATCAAAATGAAATTAGACAGGTGCATAAATTTGGGCACCCCAACAGAAAAATCACATCAATATTTAGTAGAGCCTCCTTTTGCTAAAATAACAGCCTCTAGACGCTTCCTATAGCCTCTAATGAGTGTCTGGATTCTGGATGAAGGTATTTTGGACCATTCCTCCTTACAAAACAGTTCAGTTAGGTTTGATGGTTGCCGAGCATGGACAACCGGCTTCAAATCATCCCACAGATTCTCAATGATATTCAGGTGTGCAGAAAAGGCTTCTTCCGCATCACTCTCCCGTACAGCTTCTCCTTGTGCAAAGTGCGCTGAATTGTTGAACGATGCACAGTGACACCATCTGCAGCAAGATGATGTTGTAGGTCTTTGGAGGTGGTCTGTGGGCTGTTTTTGACCGTTCTCACCATTCTTCGCCTTTGCCTCTCCGATATTTTACTTGGCCTGCCACTTCTGGCCTTAACAAGAACTGTGCCTGTGGTCTTCCATTTCCTCACTATGTTCCTCACAGTGGACACTGACAGCTTACATCTCTGTGATAGCTTTTTGTAGCCTTCCCCTAAACCATAATGTTGAACAATCTTTGTTTTCAGGTCATTTGAGAGTTGTTTTGAGGCCCCGATGTTGCCACTCTTCAGAGGAGAGAACAATAACTTGCAATTGGCCACCTTAAATACCTTTTCTCATGATTGGATGCACTTGTCTATGAAGTTCAAGGCTTAATGAGCTCACCAAACCAATTGTGTGTTCCAATGAATCGGTGCTAAGTAGTTACAGGTATTCAAATCAACAGAATGACAAGGGTGCCCAAATTTTTGCATAGCCTATTTTTCACATCTGATTTAACTTAATATTGCTACACTCAAAATCTTTGTCTGGACAATACCCCAGTACTCAGCTTTTATTAGAAAATGAATGGCATGCCACTGTGATCATTTTCTGTGACGACAGAGTAAATTATTTTTTCAAACTTTTTCATACGACTGTAACCTAACCTTGTCCTTTTTAGCAGCAAAAAGTCTGTTTAATGGAAACCTCTGGTGTGAAAATGTGCATATTTTAAATTGGATGGAAACTTAGCTTGTGACAACAATGCCATTCTCACTTACTCATTTCCGACCTTTAAGTTGTGTGAAATAAGTATTGAACACGTCACCATTTTTCTCAGTAAATATATTTCCAAAGGTGCTATTGACATGACATTTTCACCAGCTGTTGTTAACAACCCAAGTAATCCATACATACAAAGAAACCAAAACAAATAAGTTCAGAAATTAAGTTGTGTAATAATGTGAAATGACACAGGGAAAAAGTATTGAACACATGAAGAAAGGGAGGTGCAAAAAGGCATGGAAAGCCAAGACAACAGCTGAAAACTATCAGTAATTAAAAAGCAATCCAGCCCCCTGTCAGTGCAAATTAATATCAGCTAGTTCAGTCCCAACTGATGGCCTACAAAAAGGTCTCATTGCCAAGGTGTCACACAAGACACATCTCATGATGGGTAAAAGCAAAGAGCTGTCTCAAGACCTTCGCAACCTAATTGTTGCAAAACATAATGATGGCATTGGTTATAGGCGCATTTCTAAGCTTCTGAATGTTCCAGTGAGCACTGTTGGGGCCATAATACGGAAGTGGAAAGAATCATTTCACCATAAATTTGCCTCGACCAGGTGCTCCTCGCAAGATTTCTGACAGAGGAGTGAAAAGACTAATCTGAACAGTTGTACAAGAGCCAAGGACCACTTGTGGAGAGCTTCAAAAAGACCTGCAATTAGCAGGTACTGTTGTCTCAAAAAAAACAGTAAGTAATGCACTCCACCGCCATGGCCTGTATGCACGCTCACCACGCAAGACTCCATTGCTGAAAAAAAAAGCATGTTGAAGCTTGTTTAAAGTTTACTGCACAACATTTGGAAAAGCCAGTGAAATACTGGGAGAATATAGTGTGGTCAGATGAGAGCAAAATTGAACTGTTTGGATGTCATAATACACACCATGTTTGGAGGAGAAATGGCACTGCACATCACCCTAAAAACACCATACCAACAGTGAAGTTTGGAGGTGGGAACATCATGGTGTGGGGCTGCTTTTCAGCAAATGGTACTGGCAAACTTCACATAATTGAAGGAAGGATGAATGGGCAAATTTACCGAGACATTCTTGACAAAAATCTGCTGCCATCTACCAGGATGATGAAGATGAAACGAGGGTGGACATTTCAGCAAGACAATGATCCCAAACACACAGCCAAGGAAACTCTCAATTGGTTTCAAAGAAAGAAAATAAAGCTGCTAGAATGGCCCAGCCAATCACCTGACTTAAATCCCATTGAAAATCTATGGAAAGAACTGAAGATCAAGATTCATAGAAGAGGCCCACGGAACCTTCAAGATTTGAAGACTGTTTGTGTGGAAGAATGGGCCAAAATCACACCAGAGCAATGCATGCAACTAGTTTCTCCATACAGGAGGCGTCTTGAAGCTGTCATTACCAACAAAGGCTTTTGTACAAAGTATTAAATAAATATCAGTAAGTGTGTGTTTTTCCCTGTGTCATTTCACATTATTAATCAATAATGTGATTTCACCCGCTATACTTATTTCACCCGCTGTAAATGATATATTTGGACAATGTTTAAATGGCACCATATTCCATATAGTGCACTACTTTTGACCAGGACCTGACATCCTAAGCCCTATAGTGCACTACTTTTGACCAGGACCTGACATCCTAAGCCCTATAGTGCACTACTTTTGACCAGGGCCTGACATCCTAAGCCCTATACCTGCTGTATATACATCCCAAATCCCTATTGCCATGATGCTCGCCCTTCCAGTGAACATGACTGTAACCCTGCTTATACATGTCCCTCAATTATGAGGCTTGCATCTGATTGTTGTATAAAATGAATGATTAAGTATAAGAATACTTTTGAAAACATAATGTGATTTAGTCTTCTAAATGAGAATTGATTGTTTTATGGTAACTTATGCAGTCAGTAGCCACGCCCAGGTGGGCGCAAACATGATGACAATTCACACTAGTTCCAAAGAACGTGAGAACTAGCTCCACACGTTTAAAATTGTGAATTTCTACTAGTTTGCAAATGGTTTAAACTACAACTCTACAGTCCAGAAAACGTGAGAGCTTGCGCCACACGTTTGAAATGGTATGAACTCTGAACTATTGATCATTAAAGAAGAAGTGATACATCCTAGACGTCACGTTACCAGTCTGCAGCTGGAAAAGTACATAAGCCTAGGACCAAAGGACAATGGTGATCTCTACTGGGCAAACCAGAGTCTTACATCATCAACTCAACGAGTGAAGCCAGCGACACGTAAATATGAATTACATTCCTTTATCTGAACGGGCGGTTGTTATGTGCATAATATTTTGTATTTACATGAGCGTAGCTTCCCATGTCCGACAGAGACCCATTACTTTGTCTCCCTTCCTCCCCCTTTCCTCTCTGAATCTATTGTGTTATAACCAAACTCTTGTTTAGTCCACTAAGGACGATATTTACTGTAAAATGTTAGGATGTTTTGTATATTCTGTAATTGTTTAATTAGCTAGTAAATAAATAATTAAGCCAATTTGTGTATGGATGATTCAATCTGGGTTTGTGTAGACTACAAGAAATTACGACGTTCAAGAATGAGACTGAGCGAGGTAAAATACATTCATTACCGACT
Organism: Thymallus thymallus; assembly: GCA_023634145.1. Lineage (NCBI taxonomy): Eukaryota > Metazoa > Chordata > Actinopteri > Salmoniformes > Salmonidae > Thymallus > Thymallus thymallus. The sequence continues at coordinate 31,747,206 of CM042389.1, read as the reverse complement.
GTTATGATAAAATATAATAATCTGAAGAGTTAAAATTTGGGAGATAGAAACTCTATAAAAAAATCATTCTTCCGTGGTGCCCCGACTTCCTAGTTAATTAATGTTAATATGGTTAGTTTAATCACATAATAATTGAACCTACAGAATTGATTTGATAATACAACAGTCTTCACTTTTAATGATAGTCAAGACACGACACTATATAGTGTACTGCATACTAGGTCTCTACCTCTTCCTCCCACATGGCCATTATCAGCTGGAATGCGCTTGGAGAATCTGTCCCGACAGAGGACTGTGCATCTATCAGACAACTTAAACACAGCTGTCAGAGGGCACCAGATAGTCTGCAGAGACTCATTCATCTATTTGTCTGTATCCCCTGTATACCTGGTCAAAAGTAGTGCACTACATAGGAAATAGGCGGCCATTAGGAACACAGCCTTTGTCGCTTTCTGTTAGGTCCTGCCTGGTCTAGTTGAGCAAGAGCATGTCGCTGTGTAGTCTGCAGTCTATATCAGTCTCACAGTCAACAGATCAAAACAGCCCATTTTGTGTTTGCTTTGAACTATATATAGGCTACACCTGACCAGTTTACACACACCCACAAACCAAAGCAGGTACACGCACACGCACAAATGTGCATATGAAAACCATAACTGGCACACAGATCGATAGAAATGGTAAAATAAATTGTAGCCAATTACCGGTAACTGGTTATCTTGATCTCTGGCTCCCTCTTGAGTAATTTGTGTCTTATTTCATCAAACAGTGACCTTGACGTATCAGACAAGCTCAACGCATATAGTTGATTTTATTCAAACACATAGGGTGTGTCTATATATGGAAAAATACATGTTTAAAAATGTTGACCAGTCGATTGGTCGAAAGAACAGATGACTTTTGGTCAACCAAGATTTTTCTTTTCTTAATTGAGGACAGCCCTAATGTGGCACACACACTCTTTCTCTCTGATATGGCATTGATACTGACCCCGTACATAAAGCTTCTTACTTTCTCGTGTTCTTCTTATTTCTTATTTTTATTTCTTGTGTGTTTTTGTTCCAACTCATGTTATTTTTAGTGCTACACTGATATTGATTACTGCATTATTGTGTCTGGAACTTACAAGAAAGGCATTTCACTGTACTTGTGCATTTAAAATCTCTCTCCTCCCCTCCCCTACTAGACCATATTTCCACACAAAAACCAACCATATGGATTTGTCACGCCACAAGCTAACAATGAGTGAATATCATGGTTGCCTACGGTGTGGTTATTTACGAGCGAGACTATAACTGGGTTAGGGCTCAATTCAAATTGAAGGCAGTAAATTCAGGAAGTACAATTTTAAATAACAGCAAATAACAGTGTAACAGTAAATAACTTTTCAATAAACAGAAAAGTAGAAGCAATTTATTTCAAACGTTTAATAATTTCTGAAATGTAAATTCAAATCACTTCCTTGAATTGATTGCCTTCAATTCAAGCCCAGCTATGAACTGAACACAGTTATCCCCAAAGTATGATTTATAAGAAACAGAGAGGGCCTTCAAAGCAGGAAGGCAGGCAGGCACCTCAGACACGTTCTACCTTAGTCAATCTCTCTAACTCCCTTACTCTATACTAATGACCAAAACTATGTACATCTGAGTAAATTCAATTCAATAAAAAAAAATGCTTAATTGGCATGACAATATTACTTGTACTACCAAAGCAACAATGTTGAACAATTCAAGACAACACATCTATATCTATAGTCTGTATCTAGGCAAAATGTATTTGGATGAAAGACTAGAGATGACCAAGATGGCGCAGATAGACATGGTCACCCTGTTCATGGCTCCTAAGCAACTTTTCATTATTATAGTTTTTTTTAATGTTATTAGCTCAGAACGTGTTTTGCACTATTACGTACAGCCAGTTATAACATTTGGATATTAGAGCGGTGGTAACTCACCAGCATTTCGACCAGAAATAAGACTGATTTGGAGCCTTGGTTCGTACCGCCCAAGGCAATTCCACTTATCCCAGAGACTGCTCCAAGATGCTGCCGGTGGAGAAGAGGTATTCAGAGTGGACTTTTAGTCCGACTCAAGGAGGCGTACATACCATACACCGCTTCCGAGTATATTACTCGCTAATGTTCAGTCCCTGGATAATGAAGTAGACGAGCTCAGTGTGAGGATCTCCTTCCAGAGATACCACGGACTGTAACATACTTTGTTTCACAAAATCATGTCTCTCTCCGGATATACTGTCCCAGTCCATACAGCCAGCTAGGGTCTCAGTACATCGAGCAGACAGGAATAAAGAACTCTCAGGGAAAAAGAAAGGCAGAGGTGTATGTTTCATGATTAACTACTCATGGTGTGATTGTGATAACGTACAGGAACTCAAGTCCTTTTCTTCACCCAACCTATAATACCTCACAATCAAATGCCGACCGCATTACCTCCAGAGATAATTATCTTCGGTCATTGTCACAGCTGTTCCCACTCAAGCTGACACCACGACGGCTCTCAAGGAACTGCAATGGACTTTGTGCAAACTGGAAACCGAATATTCTGGGGCCGCATTTATTCTAGCTGGGGATTTTAATAAAGTACATTTTAACCATTTTAACCATGCCTGCGCCACTCACGCATCAAAAACGCATCAGACCATTGCTACACTCATTTCCGGGATGGCTAAACGTCAGTACAGAGACAGAGTGGAGTCGCAATTCAACAACTCAGATACGATACTTATGTGGCAGGTACTCCAGACAATCACGGATTATAAAGGGAAAACCAGCCACGTTGCTGACACCGACATCTTGCTCCCGTACAAGCTAAACAACTTCTTCGCCCGCTTCGAGAAAAAACACTGCTGGACTGTGAGCTCTCGTTCTCCGTGGCCGACTGAGGTAACTGAGCTAAATTACTATCGCCCCTACCCCATCTGGACAAGAGGAATAAGAAGGCTGTTCATTAACTACAGCTCAGCCAAACACCATAGTACCCTCCAAGCTCATCATTAAGCTCGGGGCCCTGACTCTGAACCCTACCCTGTGTCACTGGGTCCTGAACTTCCTGACGGGCCACCACCAGGTGGTAAAAGTAGGAAACAACACCTCCACTACGCTGATCCTTAACACTGGAGACCCACAAGGGTGCGTGCTCAGCCCACTCCTGTACTCCCTGTTCACCCATGACTGCGGGGCCACAGTGGAGAAGTTCCTCAGCACACACATCGCTGACAATCTTAAATGGTACACACACAAAGACAGTGTGGTGAAGAAGGCGCAACAGGACCTTTTCAACATCAGGAGGCTAAAGAAAGACCCTCACAAACCTTTACAAATGCACAATTGAGAGCATCCTGTCAGGCTGTATCACTGGCAACTGCACTGTCCGCAACTGCAGGGCTGTCACCAGCTGGCTACCATCCGGTTACTCTACCATACACCTTAGAGGCTGCTTGCCCTATGTACATAGTCATGGAAAACTTAATAATGTTTACATACTATTTTACCCACTTCATATGTATATACTGTATTCTAGTCAAGGCCTTTCCTATTTAACTGTTGCTGTAGATATACTATTCTTCAAATATACTACATATTCTATCAATATACTGTCCATAATGTCTATACATCCCATTGTATACAGTGCCTTCGGAAAGTATTCAGAACCCTTGACGCAGCCAGCTCTAGGCAGAGTCTTGGTGGTTCCAAACTTCTTCCATTTAAGAATGATGGAGTCCACTGTGTTCTTAGGGACCTTCAATGCTGCAGAAATTTTTTGGTTTCATTCCCCAGATCTGTGCCTCGACACAATCCTGTCTCGGAGCTCTACGGACAATTCCTTCGATCTCATGGCTTGATTTTTGCTCTGAAATGCACTGTCAACTGTGGGACATTATATAGCCAGGTGTGTGCTTTTCCAAATCATGTCCAATCAATTGAATTTACCACAGGTGGACTCCAATTAAGTTGTAGAAACATCTCAAGGATGATCAATGGAAAACAGGATGCATCTGAGCTCAATTTTAAGTCTCATAGCAAAGGGTCTGAATACTTATGTAAATAAGGTATTTTAATTGTTTTATTTTTTATACATTTGAAAAAAATCTAAAAACCTGTTTTCGCTTTGTCATTATGGGGTATTGTGTGTAGATTGCTGAGGAAATTGTGTTATTTAATTCATTTTAGAATAAGCCTGTAACTTAACAAATATAAATAAATAAGTTGCTGGATATTGGTGGGAACTGGAACACGCTGTCGTACATGTCAATCCAGAGCATCCCAAACATGCTCAATGGGTGACATGCAGGCCATGGAAGAACTGGGACATTTTCAGCTTCCAGTAATTGTGTACAGATCCTTGCGACATAGGGCTGTGCATTATCATGCTGAAACATGAGGCAGGCCTGGAGTGGTTAATCAGGCTTGGCCTCGCGATAGCTCATGGTGTGCGATGCAAGGTTCGCTAGCCAGACAGACAGACAGACAGACAGACAGACAGACAGACAGACAGACAGACAGACAGACAGACAGACAGACAGACAGACAGACAGACAGACAGACAGACAGACAGACAGACAGACAGACAGACAGACACTCGTAGGATAAAGTAAAAAGTTGTGAAGCTTCACTTATTTGCACTAATTTGAAAATGATGTTCACGAAAAATACACTGGGAATAACAAGGTTGTAGAGAATAGTGGACTATAGTGGACTTCAATAGTAAAGCTATAATTATATTTATCTCCAGTATAATAGGCTGTGAACTGAAGTGGGCTGGTCTGAGGCATGAGACTCCCAGGCTCCAGCCCTGACCTGAGGTGATGGCGGCGGATGAATGGCACGACAATGGGCCTCAGGATCTCGTCACGCTATCTCTGTGCATTCAAATTGCCATTGATAAAATGTAATAGTGTTTGTTGTTCGTAGCTTATGTCTGCCTGCCCATACCATCGCCCCACCACCAACATAACGCACTCTGTTCACAACGTTGACATCAACAAACCTCTTGCAAACAGACCGCCATACGCGTGGTCTGCGGTTGTGAGGCCGGTTGGACGTACTACCAAATTCTATTCTTATCTGGCAACAGCTCTGGTGGACATTCCTGCAGTCAGCATGCCAATTGCACGGCCCCTCGAAACATGAGACATCTGTGGCATTGTGTTGTGTGACAAAACTGCACATTTTAGAGTGGCCTTTTATTGTCCACAGCACAAGGTGCACCTGTGTAATGATAATGCTGTTTAATCAGCTTCTTGATATGCCACAGCTGTCAGGTGGATGGATTATCTTGGCAAAGGAGAAATGCTCACTAACAGCGATGTAAACAAAGAGAAATAAGCTTTTTTGTGTGTAAAATTTTGGGGATCTTTTATTTCAGCTCATGAAACATGGGACCAACACTTTATATGTTGCGTTTATATTTTTGTTCAGTGTATATATTTATACTCTGGACTCCGACATTGCGTGTGTATTGTTGTGCATCGTTAGATATTACTGCACAAGCATTTCACCACACCTGCAATAACATCTGCTAAATATGTGAATGCGACCAATAAAAATGTTTTTGATTTAAAGAGTACTACTTGACATAGATGTTTACTTCTAGAGAGTTTGATGTGAAGGCTTTCAACCTGCTTCTATCTGAAGGCACGTTGTTCTACGATGTTCTCCCTTTACAGTGTACTACTTTAAAAAAAAGTGGGTTCCATTTGGGATATAACCCCCATACTCCACTATCCTGTCTCTCAGAGAGAGAGAGAGAGAGAGAGAGAGAGAGAGAGAGAGAGAGAGAGAGAGAGAGAGAGAGAGAGTGAGAGAGAGAGAGAGAGAGACTTGCCCTCTTTTTTACGCCACTCTCTCTTTCTTCCATCTTGTTTCCCGTTATACAGTATCTCCCACACTACTCCCTCCCTTATTACTCTTTGGACAGCACTGTGGAGTCACTGTAACTGCAAGTCATTGCTACTATATCCCTCATATTGTGTTTCATTTGAGCCTGTTGCTCACAGAGCCAGTCAGATAAGGGCCCCTTCATTTCAAATGATATCCCACCCCCCCCCCCCCCCCCCCCTGAGTGGATTCAGAGAGTGACAGACACGCCAAGTGAGAGAGCGACTGCCGTTTCCACACTGCAGAAAAACAGGAGCGGGAAAAAGAGGGAAAGGATACACAACAAGCTAATGTTACGTTCTCCTACTCTCATTTCTAAGATAAGCAGAAAATAATTGAGTAGCAGCACTTGAAATTATACTGTGTCACTGGACAGATATTGAATGGAAGGGATTAAGATAATGTTGTTGTTGTGTGTGTGTGTGTGTGTGTGTGTGTGTGTGTGTCGTCTTGGAGATGGTTGTCTTCTATAACTGTATGGCCCCTCAGTATACGGTGGCAGTAACAACTTGGTATTCCAACTCTCAACATTTCATGCACTGGCCAAGCGCAGTATTGAGGCATGTGACCCGAAAGCAGTGGGCTGTACCAGGCTGTGAGTTCAGTACACTATCATTCAGCACATTGGCCCAGTAATACAGAAGTACAGACAGCAATATAGAAGTTAAAAGGCTTTGATACAGAGAAAAAAGAGAGATACCCTATAGGCACTTTGCATGTTCAGCATGGTGCATTGGATACAGTGGTTTAACGCCTGTCTTGGGGATATTGTTATGTTCTGATGTCCTGTAACTCTGCAATTCTGCCACACCTGTCACTCAGCATGATCATAATACACCCAGCAATACAGTATACAGGGAGTGAGGGTATGCATTGCTTACACCAAACTACTATCATAATGATATCACTAGATAGCACCCTGGAGTAAGCTCATCCGACAACGTGCCACAAAGGTGGAGCTGATCCTAGGCCAGGGGCAAATGACAGTCGAAGCTTAACCTTGTGCGAACGACGGCACAGCAGTACATTCAGCTGACACATAAATAAATAATGGAGCGACACTGCGCTTCCTTGCAGGTGCACCTTTTAGATCGCTGGAGCTACCTGAGATAAATCCGTCCACCTAATACCCTAAAAGCAGCATGCGCAAGACAGCATTTGCCTCGGATATTTAGTCAGGCTTCGGTCATTGACTGTAAATGTTCACTAGTCTTGCTTGTGTAAGCTACAGTCAGGGTTGGGGAGTAACAGATTACATGTAATTACAAGTAACTGATAAAAACAAATTACTAATCCATTATGTTACCAGCAAAACTATTATATTCAGATTACACATACTTTTGAAAAACTAGATTACTTGTATGATTACTTTTAAATTCAGAAAATATGTTTGCGAGAAAATTATTTGACAACTTTATGTTTTCTCAATGTCACAAGTTTTTTTTTTTTTTATGGCACGTCTTGATTGACGCCTGTCTCAGTGGACTAATCCATTGCGGACGCCGTGGGGATTGCACACCAGTATCACAAGTAGTACATTTACCGTTAATTCACATAAGGCTACACTTGTGAAAAACAGGTTTGGGTTTATTTCATTCTGTTTATGAGTTGTCCATTTATTCATTGTGTTTTGTTTGGAGTTCTTCTGTCAATGTTGAGTAAGGATTCACACCTGATTACACATAGAGGTAGGCCTAGGCTACCTGGCCTGTGCGCAAATGTAGGCTTATAAACCTGACCATTTGGGAATCTCATAGTAATTCAGATTGTCACCACCACTAATGAGCTGTGGAGCTTCTCAAAGTAATGTTTTCTTCACCTCAAACAGCAAATAAACTAAGTATGTTTTTACACGACAATAGTTCCTCAATGTAGCTTATTTGAAAAATCTTTCCAGCTCTCTCTTTCGATAAGCACTCTCTGTTAAAAACATTTTTTATGCTCTGATCCGGTGGTTAACGTCATAAAATAGGCCTACCTGATTTGGAGCTCACTGGCGCAGGAAATTCTGAGAGTCCAGAATATTTTATACAATGTTGCAAGTTAGTTAGCAAGCTTCAGGCCGGACCAAGTTGATAGTTGATACAATGTTTCAAGTTCCTTGCATAGCCAATGTGATTTATTTAGGCTATTTTTACATAGTTGGCAAGAAGTTACTTTTAGATTTGAATACATTTATATAGAATTTGTATTAATCACATGACAATGATTTTGAGATACAAATACTTTATCATAACAAAATGAAACTGAAAATGAAACGAAATGAAACGAAAATGTGCATATGAAAATCATAATTGTTACGCAGATCGGTATTGGCCCCGCTAATAGAAAAGGTTGCCGATCCGTGGAGTAGCTTATTGCCGGCGAAGGCCAGCAGCAGTGGGAGGAGGTGGTCCGGGAACAGGATTTCTCTCCTGGTATCTTGATCTCTGGCTCCCTCTAGTCATTTGTGTGTCTTAATTATTTAATCACAGTGTGCTTAAAGCATCAGACAAGCTCAGTAGCCTACATATAGGCCTAGATTATTTGATTAAAACACATAGAGTGTGTCTATATATGGAAAAATACACTTTTAAAAATGTCGACCAGTCGATTGATCGAAAGAACAGACGACTCTACGTCGACCAAGATGTTTTGGGGTCGGGGACAGCCCTAATATGAAACCAATAACGGTTGAATTGAAGAAGTTTAAGCTATCTATCAATCATTGTTTTTGCGAAAATGATTTGGCTCATTGATTTATCCTGCAATAGATGTTGTTCAATTGGTAAAATACATGTTAGTCTTCTTCTAATGCCTCTTAAGGGGAAAGTAATCTAAAAGTAACTGAAAGTAATCAGATTACATGTTACTGCATTTGAGTAATCCAAAAATTACGCTTCTGATTACAATTTTGGACAATTTTGGACAGGTAACTAGTAACTGTAACTGTAACAGGTTACATTTAGAAAGTAATACCCAACCCTGGCTACAGTTATGTTTAGATAGATAGATAGATAGATAGATAGATAGATAGGTACTAATGCAAAATAGCCTAAAGAATTGCAATGCATTCCGACGAACATATTCCAGTTTTTATAAACTAGGAATGAAGATGTACATAGCCTACCTTTTCCCACACGCCCTTTATGAAATAAACCAGCCATATAGGCTAGGCTGCTGTCTTTCAAATACGTCTGTGATACATTTTAAAACTCATTCTTGTCAATAGTATAGTGAAGGCAACATATCAATGGAAGTGTGTCTTATTTGGTAGCTTATAAATAGGACCCTGCCTAATATTGAACACTACTTGTTTGCTAGATTGGCTCGTAATAGGGATGTCAAAGGTTTCAGGCTGCTACACAGACACTATGGAGGCTCTAGTCTAGAGCGCCCAGTTAAATAGTCTTTGAGATAATGTTTTGACTCTCTAAATGGAAATGAGTGAGAAATAGACGTAATTGTTGCAACAGATTGTGGGGGCTTAACAACTTAAACTGACATGTTGAATCATTTGCCATATTACATTTTATATATTGCTCAAATGTCCTTAATGTGGACAGTTTGTTACTACCTTACACAAGCTTACATTGTCACTCCATACAATAGAGTGGAATTGCACATCCTTTTTACCTCAGATTGGTGACGTTAGTATACAAATGTACAGTAATAACAATAAGACATAAGATTGATTGCTTTCAAACAGATCAACTTCTTTGGTTTTGTAGCGTTGATTGTCACGTGGAGTTCATGAAATGTGTAGTGGATGAAATAGCCAGGAAATTGCACGGAACATTTAGGGGTCTCTCTATAAAAGTCGCTGGCCACACACACCAATACATGGATTTTACAGTCAAACTACCACTTAAATAGTAGCCAATCGTTGTCACTGTTGATTTTTTTATTTAACCTTTATTTAACTAGGCAAGTCAGTTAAGAACAAATGCTTATTTACAATGACGGCCTACACTGTATATCGGTATCCCATGACGCGTCGTGATTCGTTTTAAGTTAACTAACAGAAAAAGTGGTCTCTTCCCTTTTTCATGATGGCAGCCTCCCGAAATCAGCATCCAACCTTCCACAATATAGATATAAGAGTTCTACAAGTTCTCATCTAACTAACCATGTATAGGTTATTTCAAGATCCCGTGTGGCTTTTGAGCTGTGTTTAATAGTTTTAACTGGACGTTAACTGCAACCTCATCTACCCCGCTCGCGCAATTGATTTCAAGGTCATATCAATATGAGTGATTGACTAATAAGTGTTGCGTTTCTCTTTCTCTTTTGGCGACCCTCAAATCAAAATGCATTACTCCAAAATAGAACTGTCTTCTTCAGGTTGTTCTCTAACCAGTGATGTAAAAAAAAAGATATCCAGTTTCCATGTGGTTTTTAAGTAGTGTTAGTTTCAACAGTGCATACAGCCTGATTTCCACCCCTAATCCATATTAGTGATTTATTACCACTTGTCAAAACAACAGGGTTTTTGGAGCGTGTGGAGTTTATAAGGTGCTCATAAAATAATATACAAGTTATATAAACACTATTGTTGCACATGTAAGTGTAGATAGTATATTTTATGTTTATATTTTCAATATATCACGAACTGTTTCTGCATATTGGTTATTGATTTGGACACTTTAAAACTGTGTTTTGACATTGGGCTATTTATCAAAATGTCTTGTCAACAGAAAACAGCGACAGCATCATTTTCAAGTTTTAGGAATATAACTGGAACTTTCAGCATTCATTTCCTATTTCATTGTACTTAATCAGATACAAACTGCTGAATGAGTCCAAACATGTGCTGTGATTGATTGATTTTGATGATATACCAGAAATCACCTAAACGGGTTTGCCCTGCCTACTAGTAAGCAAGTACAGAAATAAGCAGCAAAGTAGCCTGCAAACGTGGGTATAGGCTACCCTCTATCAATCGGTTAGGTGACACACCACACAAAAACATCAAAGTATCAGTTCTTCAATTCATTGTGCTCATTGCTCTATACTGCGATAGCTTTTGCACAAACAAATGTAGTTAATTATCACATCTTCATCATCTAATCTTACCTGCCTCGTCCGTGTCCGTAGGGGGTAAGTGCCTTGAGATCCGATGGACGGTCCAGCTGTGATGCGTTACGATGCTGTGATGCGTTACGCAGTAAAGGCTATAGGTAGGCTACTTATTTACGCTCCTCTCTCTCTCGATCTCTTTCTCTCTCTTTCCCTCTCTCTCTCGATCTCTTTCTCTCTCTCTCTCTCTCTCTCTCTCTCTCTCTCTCCTCTCTCTCTCTTCTTCTCTCCCTCTCACAACACTTTTTCCATCTCCAGTCGAAAATGTCGCCTCTTGGCTCTGGCTGTTCTCCACTTCAACTTCACCTCAGCATAGACTACAGCAAATCCCGACAGGCGCGGACCTGTTCCGTACGCGTTAGCCCTTTACTATTTCCCCCACCAACTCCCGTTTTGCTTCTCCATGTGTTGTAGCATATTATAAACTGGTGGTTTGAGCCCTGAATGCTAATTGAATGAAAGTCGTGGTATAGCAGACCATTTACCAGGCCAGGTGTTTTTTTTTTTACTGTTTTAATTACATAAGTAACCCGTTTATAATAGCAATAAGGCACCTCGGGTAATTGTGGTGTGTATATGGCCAATATATCACGGCTAATGGCTGTATCCAGGCACTCTGCATTGCGTTGTGCATAAGAACAGCCCTTAGCCATGGTATATTGGCAATATACCACACCCCCTTATGCTTAAATAGAACATTGAATGACATACAAAAGGTAACCAATAGGTCTATACTTATATTGGCCATATACTACAAACCTTGAGGTGCCTTATTTCTATTATAAACTGGTTACCAATGTAATTTTTTCGTCACACCCGTGGTATACGGTATGATATACCACGGCTTTCAGCCAATCAGCATTCAGGGCTCGAACCACCCAGTTTATAATGCCAATGGAAAAATTCAAATAAACAAATAAAGTGCTTTAAATATGTTTATTGGGGTTAGTAGGCAGACTGGAGCGCGTTTCACAATGCTCATGCTTGTTTCCTGTGCGCAGCTTCTCGTGCACTCTGAACGCATTCTAGTGGCCGAATTCTCTGCCACAGTGTGAGCAACGATAGGGTTTCTCACCTGAGTGTGTGTGCTGGTGTATCGTACTGTACTGTTTAAGCTCTTTTGGAATTGTGTGCAGTGATTTGGCTTCTCCTCTGTATTACCTGGTGATCGTTGAGGTTCTAGACCAAACTGAAGCTCTTCCCACACAGAGTGCACACAAACGGCTGGCCCAGGATCTCTTTTTGTGGTCTGTCAATGCCCCCTTCTGGACAAAACTTTTATCACACTGAGCAACTGTAAGCCCTCTTACCAGTGTGAATCCGCCTGTGTAATTTGAAAGCCTCAGAGTGACTGACGGTCTTCTTCCCACAGTCGGTGCAGCTTTAGAGCCCTACTCCCCAGTGCACGCGCATCTTCCTATCCTGACTTTTAGGACTTGTAGTCAGAACTATGGTGATCCTTTACCTTCTTTCCAACTTGATTGGGGATATCCTCAGATGTCTGACCCCTTACACTATAAACAGTTAATTCGGAAAGTATTCAGACCCCTTGCCCTTTTCCACATTTTGTAACGTTCCAGCTATTTTCAGGTCTCTCCAGAGAGTTCGATTGGGTTCAAGTCCGGGCTCTGGCTGTGCTACTCAAGGACATCCAGAGACTTGTCCCGAACCCATTCATGCACTGTCTTGGCTGTGTGCTTAGGGTTGTTGTCCGATTGGAGGGTAAACCTACGCCCCAGTCTGAGGTCCTGAGATATCTGGAGCAGATGTTCATCAAGGATCTCTCTGTACTTTGCTCTGTTCATATTTCCCTCGATTCCCTCAATCCTTGGCATTCAGGCCAAAGCATTCAGTCTTGGTTTTCATCAGACCAGAGAATCTTGTTTCTCAAGGTCTGAGAGTCCTTTAGGTGCCTTTTGGCAAACTCCAAGCAGGCTGTCATGTGCCTTTTACTGAGGAGTGGCTTCCGTCTGGCCACTCTACCATAAAGGCCCGATTGGTGGAGTGCTGCAGAGATGGTGGTCCTTCTGGAAGGTTCTCCCATCTCCACAGAGGAACTCTGGAGCTCTGTCAGAGTGACCATAGGGTTCCTGGTCACCTCCCTGACCAAAACCATTCTCCCCCGATTGTCCAGTTTGGTCGGGCGGCCAGCTCTAGTAAGAGTCTTGGTGGTTCCTAACTTCTTCCATTTAAGAATGATGGAGGCCCCCACGTTCTTGGGGACCTTCAATGCTGCAAAAAAATGTTGGTACCCTTCCCCAGATCTGTGCCTCGACACAATCCTGTCTTGGAGCTCTACAGACTATTCTTTCGACCTCATGGCTTGGTTTTTGCTCTGACATGCACTGTCAACTGTGGGACCTTATATAGACAGGTGTGTGCCTTTTCAAATCATGTCAAATCAATTGAATTTGCCAGAGAAACATCAAGGATGATCAATGGAAACAGGATGCACCTGAGCTCAATTTTGAGTTTCATAGCAAAGGGTCTGAATACTTTTCTAAATAAGGTATACCTGTTTTTATTTTTTTATACATACATTTTTTTTTCTAATAAGCAGTTTTTGATTTGTAATTATGGGGTATTGTGTGTAGATTGATGAGGAAATAATATTATTTAATCTATTCTACTTTCTGAATGCACTGTATACAAAAGTATGTGGACACCCCGTCAAATTACTGGATTCGGCTATTTCAGCCACACCCGTTGCTGACAGGTGTATAAAATCGAGTACACCGCCATGCAATCTCCATAGACAAACAATGGCCTTACTGAAGAACTCAGTGACTTTCAACATGGAACCGTCATAGGATGCCAGCTGTCCTGTTAGAGCTGCCCCGGTCAACTGCAAGTGCTGTTATTGGGAAGTGTAAACGTCTGGGTTTGGCTGATGCCAGGAGAACGCTATCTGCCCCAATGCATAGTGCCAACTGTAAAGTTTGGTAGAGGAGGAATAATGGTCTGGGGCTGTTTTTTTCATGGGTCGGGCTAGGCCCCTTAGTTCCAGTGAAGGGAAATCTTAACACTACAGCATGCAATTACATTGTAGACAATTCTATAATTACAACTCTGTGGGCCTTTCCTGTTTCAGCATGACAATGCCCCCGTTTACAAAGTGAGGTCCATACAAAAATTGTTTGTCGAGATCGGTGTGGAAGACAAAGATTGGGCATTGAGGCCTCTTGAATTTTAAGGGTGTGGAAATCAGGTATATACATTTTGCTCTGTGAATACATACTGACTGTCTCTGCTGGGTTTAAACTATCTTTCTTACCAGAATTCTGACTCGACACTGTTGATTAGTGTCTTAAAATGATGGCTTCAACTCCACTGCAGAATGTGACCAATATTCACCATCCCCATCAGAACATAAGAGAAAGGTTAATTTAGTCGCTAGGTGTACAGTGTTTCTTACGACACATTGGTGTGGCTGGCTTCCGGGTTATGTGTCAGGAAGCAGTGTGGCTTGGCGGGGTCGTGTTTCGGAGTACGCACGGCTCTCGACCTTCGTCCGTACGGGAGTTACAGCAATGGGACAAGACTGGAACTACCAACTAGATTTTATGAAATTGGGGAGAAAAAGGGAAAAATCTACGAAACAAAAAAAATGTCTCTCATACGTAGTTGGGACCGTAGCACAGACAATAAAATTGAAGTTGCTCTCCTAAAATGAATCTCCGCTCACTGGTTAAAGCTTAGTTAGATTGTGTTTGTGAATTGTGACATAGCCCACACACTGATTAGCTGTGGTTAACTTCTCTTCCCCTCGTGTCAATTTCATACCTCTTATATTTCTCTGCAACTCGTATATTTTCCACCTTCGGGAAATGACTTTCCTCAGAGAATGTGGCTGTTTTATAATTGCCTAAAGCCCAACCTCTCACCTGTCTGGAATGTGCTTAATTTATTAGTCTTTAAACGATTGTTCCCCTGCTTGAGGTGCTGTTGAAATTCCACTAGCAGGTGTGTTGGATGGCCATCCCACCTGGGTTTGTGCAAAGGACGATTATTGTGTCATTCTGTAAGACACACACACACACTTTTGCCCCCTTCGTTGGGGCGTGGACTCTAAAAGGTGTTGAAAGTGTTCCACAGGGATGCTGGCCAATGTTGACTCCAATGCGTCCACACAGTTGTGCCAAGTTGGCTGGATATCTATTGGATGGTGGACCATTGTTGATACACTATTGAAATTGGTTGTGGTAAGTTAATTTATATTTTTTGAGATATGAATCCCAAGGATGTCTACATCCACCATCCAACCATTTTATTGGTAAACTACAAGGTAGTGTAAACATTGTCTTTTAACGATCCAATACGTAATATGGTACACTTGTCATATTTAGGATTTAGTCCAGAGAGGCTAGAAAAGTGGCCAAGATCTTCAATGAAACTGTGCAGGGATCCAGATTGGGGACTTCAGTCATCGGCATATATTGACACTTGTTTTAAGCAGTTGTTGCTTGTGGCCGGTTGGCTTTTTCATTGCAATGTACTGCAACAAGTAGCAGTCTACAAAGAAGTGTGACAAAGAGGTCTGACAATGGTGAAAATATGCATCACATTGTGTGGGTGATATACATGTGTTTATGAAGCTAGAGTGGTTACCTGCATAGCACGCCAGGGAAAGAGTAAATCAAATTTCAAAATCAGGCTGTGAAAGCAGTCAATTGCAGAGGTCTGGGATTCATCTTCACATCTTTTATGTGGCGTGTGTTCAGTATGATGTCAGAAAGTTTTTCCCCAGCCTTGGTGCCTTTTGAGCAAAACTTAGATCTGTAAGGTTGAAATTCCACTATAGAAAACAAACAGATTGTTAAACAGGCATTCTTGAGATATACTGTACATACACAGCAAATTGGCAAGTGTTACCTAGTGTTGATTTTTCAGTGTAACATTTCTAGTGTTGTTTCAGGAGTTAAATTAACTCTCTAAGAGTGAAATTAACAGTCAGTGGTGTAAACCAGTGTTGTGAGTGTGATTGTGTCAGTTTTACTGTGTGGCGAGTAAAACTTTCCCATCAAATCCACGGCCATCATTATCACATTTCCCAGCATGCTTGTTTTTAATATGTGTTTTTGCATGTACAATGATTGATTGATGAATCTTATGCTACACAAAGTTAAATAACATATATTTTTCTAAGCTAATCCAAATCAGTTTTGCACCCGTTACTGAAATGCTATTTCTAGATTAAATGGTTTAGATAGTATTTTTATAAATGTTCTCAACCTTAAGAGTCATTTCGAATGCATGTTGCAGTTTAAAAGAAAGCTGAAACTCTGGCTTTCTGAATTCCAATAGGAATTACACATCACGTTGCAAGCCAGCATAACGTGTTGCAGGCCTGATCATTCCAATAGGAATTACACATCACGTTGCAAACCAGCATAACGTGTTGCAGGCCTGATCATTCCAATAGGAATTACACATCACGTTGCAAGCCAGCATAACGTGTTGCAGGCCTGATCAAAAGTCATTTTATTAGTCACATGCTTTGTAAACCACAGGTGTAGATTAACAATGACATTCTTACTCCCCAACAACGCAGAGAGAAAAAAGAGAAATTATCGAAAAATAATGGCACAAGGAATAAATACACAATGAGTAACGATAACTTGGCTATATACACAAGGTACCAGTACCAAGTCGATGTGCATGGTACCAGGTAATTGAGGTAGATATGTACATATAACTAGGTGACTATGCAAAAGGATAGACAATAAACATTAGCAGCAGCAGCAGCAGCGTATGTGATGAGTAAAAATTGTAAATTCATATAGTCCGCGTAGCTATGGGTTGACTATTTAAATATTTAGCTGTTTTATGGCTTGTGGGTAGAAGCTGTTCAGGGCCCAGTTGGTTCCAGACTTGGTGCAACGGTACCGCTTGCCGTTCAGTAGCAGAGAGTCTATGACTTGGGTGGGTTGAGTCTTTGACCATTTTTAGGGCCTTCCTCTGACACCGCCTGGTATAGAGGTCCTGAATGGCAGGGAGCTCGGCAACTGTGATACTGGGCCGAACGCTCTACCCTTTGTAGAGCCTTGCAGTCGGATCTCAAGCAGTTGCCAAACCAAGTGGTGATGCAGCCAGTCAAGATGCTCTCAATGGTGCAGCTGTGGAACCTTTCGAGGATCTGAGGGCCCATGACAAATCTTTTCATGATGCATTGTCGCGCCTTCTTCACGACTGTGTTGGTGTGTGTGGACCATGATTGTTCCTTAGTGATGTGGACACCGTTTTCTGTACCTATAGACTTTCTCATCACCGTTGGTGATTATGGCTAACCACTGTCTTGTCCTCAGCAAACTTAATGATGGTGTTGGAGTCGTGCAAAGCCACACAGTCGTGGGTGAACAGGGAGTACAGGAGGGGACTAAGCACGCACCTCTGAAGGGCCCCAGTGTTGATGGTCAGCATTACGGATATGTTGTTTCCTACCCTCACCACCTGGCCCGTCAGGAAGTCTAGGATCCTATTGCAGACCGAGGCGTTCAGTCTCAGGGTCCTTAGCTTAGTGATGAGCTTTGTGGGCACTATGGTGTTGAACGCTGAGCTGTAGTCAATGAATAGTATTCTCACGTAGGTGTTCCTTTTGTCCAGGTGGGAGAGGGCAGTGTGGAGTGCAATCGAGATTCCATAATCTGTGGATCTGTTGAGGCTGTATGTGAAATTGAGTGGGTCCAGGGTGTTTGGGGTGACCAGCCTTTTAAAGTATTTCATGGCTGCAGATGTGATTGCTACGGGGTGATAGTCATTTAGACAGGTTACCTTGGCTTTCTTGGGCACAGGGACTTTGGTGGTAGGCTTGAAACATGTAGGTATTACAGACTGGGTTAGAGAGAGGTTGAAAATGTCAGTGAAGACACTTGCCAGATAGTCAGCGCATGCTCTGAGTACTG
The DNA here is from genome assembly GCA_023634145.1 of Thymallus thymallus. Classification (NCBI taxonomy): domain Eukaryota; kingdom Metazoa; phylum Chordata; class Actinopteri; order Salmoniformes; family Salmonidae; genus Thymallus; species Thymallus thymallus. Next base: position 31,729,347 of record CM042389.1, on the reverse strand, counting down.
TGAGAGAAACATTACGTATTTACCTGAGCTATGAGTAGTGAATATAGAGAAGTGAGTTGAATACTGTATTTGGATAATACATTTAGATATATAATGTTATCTAGGGGTTCCGATATATGGATTCTGTGAAGATATGAGAAAAAAATTATCTGAAATTCGATGTGTGTATAACCGATTACTGGAGATCTAATTAAGTAATAATGGAAATAATAATATACAAACTTGCACACCCAAACGTAGACGTGTGTAAGGGGTGAGACAATTATTCTGAGTTGGTCCCTTTATGGATCATTTGATAGAGATAAGGTTAAAGCATTATATGACTGTCTAAAGGGTCTGGGAAATAGTCTAAGAAAAAGATTGGCGTATGTCCACTTTTTGTAAAAGTATGAGGAATTGATTTACCCCTAACCAATAAACCTATAAACGCTTATGGGATTTTCTCTGTCCTTGTAATACATTTTGAAACTGCCCACGAATCATGAAAATGAGTTATGTTTCGCAGTAAGAGAGGAGTTGCTATATTTATCGAATAAACCCCTTTTTCATAAAGTTAGAGCAAATTAAGATAGAAAAAATAATAATTATAGGGAGTTAATGTGATTTAATAAAGGAATTTCAATATGTCACAAGAGAAAAGATCATCTGCTTTTTTAAAACTCGCTAGATCTTTTTCCATCAATGGATGTCAGTTTTACTGCTATTATTGGAAATAAATCCCCTTGACACATGTGAAATCTCTGCAAAGAAACAATACATTTAAGGCTATTGTCTGGTAATTGTGCCGTTATCATGTGCCAGATGTAAAGTCTACAAGCTATTATAAATTGTCTATCTGCAAAAGGCATAGGGCCTATGTTACTGACTGAAATCTGGGTTTATGATTGTGATCATGGTTACAGCTCTATCGCAATTGAAGAAGTAGCCCATTTCACTGTTGCGGACAATTTATGTTTGAGGTTTAAATGAGCTGGACAAACGTCTCTCTTCGACGAGAGCCCTAACACTGCATTGTTGTTTTCCATACAAATAATAATGTGTGCATTCCTATCAAAGTAAGTGCCTTATTTTTTATATATAGTCTTGTCGTTTCTACCGTATGTATGGAGCATAATGTATTTACTGTTTTATTCACATATTTTCAAGTACTGGTGACAAATCATGCATTCTGATTATTGCATAGATTGTAATGGACACCTATCATGTGTGTAAAATACTTTTCTGAAGATTGTACTGGTTATGTTGAGCTAATGCTAACCTGTTTGCCAGCTCTACGTGTCATGTAAACTTCTGTCAGACTAAAGATGTAATAATAAATTGAGGTGAAGGGAGGGAACCTCCGTAAGTGAGTGAAGGGAGGTGAATGATGGTAGATGACAAACCCCCTTCATCATGCGTACTGCAAATCTAACATGGCGGCAAACTACCCAACGTCGGATTACCTTAGAGTTTTAGAAAATGTTTTACTCAATTATTCAGATCAACGGTGATCTGATGAATTGGAAATAGTAATTGCTATTCATATTGTAATTCATATTGTAGTTTCTTTCAGCCGAGACTTATCAAAATATGACCGATTGTCAATCTTTCCTCAGATGGCGCTAGGACTAATGTAGCCTACATTTTCCGATTTGGATGATTGTTTTATGGTGTTGCTGCTTCTGTGAATACTGAACATTGCATCCAAAAATAAACTGGTCACATTCAGGACAAAACGTTATAAGGACTGTGTTTGTGCAAAATGTTTCTGTGAAAAAAACAGTGTGGGCAGCTCAAACACTGACTGTTGTGTCATTTGAAACTGGACGTTCTAAATAAGCGTCCTAATCAAACAGGTTTTGGCATACGCTGCAGGGACCATTGTAGAATGATCACACCCGTGTGTTGGTACGTGTCAAAGGGTTAAAGGTCTTACTCAAATCGGCTACAGAAAGTGAGATCACACAATCATCCAGAACAGCTGGTTCTCTCATGCATGGTTCAGTGTTGCTTGCCTCGAAGCAAGCATATAATTAATTTAGCTCATCATGTAGGCTTGCGTCACTGGGCAGCTCATGACTTGGTTTCCCTTTATAATCCGTGATAGTTTGCAAGTCCTTCCACATCCGACGAGCGTCAGAACCGGCGTAGAAGGATTCGATCTTTGTCCCGTTTTGACAGTTTTGAATAGCAATTATCTTAGTGTGGATAATGTATATAATCCATGGCTTCTGGTTGGGATATGTACACACGGTCACTGTGGGGACAATGTCGTCGATTCGCTTATTAATGAAGCCGGTGACTGATGTGGTAAACTCCACAATATTATCGGATAAATCTCAGAACATATTCCAGTCTGTGCTAGTGAAACAGTCCTGTAGCTTAGCATCTGCTTCATCTGACCTCTTCCGTATTGAACTGGTACTTCCTGTTTGAGTTTTTGCTTGTAAGCAGGAATCAGGATGACAGAGTTATTGTCAGATTTGCTAAATGCAGGGCGAGGGAAAGCATTGTATGTGTTTCTGTGTGTGGTGTAAAGGTGATCTAGAGTGTTTTCACCTACTGTATAGTTTCACAGGTGACATTCTGGTAAAAATGAGGTAAGACAGATTTCAGTTTCACTGCACTAAAATCACTGGCCACTAGGAACGCCACCTCTGGATGTGCATTTTCTTGTTTGCTTATGGCCCTATACAGCTCGTTGAGTGCGGTCTTAGTCCAAACATCGGTTTGTGGTGGTAAATACACAGCTACTTAAAATATAGATAAACTCTCTTGGTAAATAGTATGGTCTGCAGTTTATCAGGATGTACTCTAATTCAGGTGAGCAAAACCTTGAAACTTCCTTAACATTAGAGATTGCACATCGGCTTTTCTTAACAAAGAGACACACACATCCCCCTTAAAACCCCTGTAAGTCTAAGAAGTTGGGGGTGGAGCTGACATATGGAAATGTTTTAAGATGGTCAAACTATGGATCATTTAGCTATTTGATTTGGAATTTTAGGACCCTTTAGGAATCAAAAAAGTATTTGATAAAATATTGAATTTGGCCTTTACTACTATACTACTATATAGTATACTACTACTATACTACTTACTACTATATTTGGCCTTTACTACTATATAGTATACTACTTACTACTATATCCCAGAGAAACGCATGGAATGGCAAAAAAGACAGTCAGAAAATAAAACATAAGAAACAAGGTTTGAAATGTCCTAAATCTAGGAATATTTTGAGTCTTTTTTTTTTACACATATTTAACCCCTTTTTTGGGGTAGGCACAAAAACACCTTCATACTTTATTTAATTTTTTAAAAACTGGTACCGGTTACCTTCAGAAGAGTCTGTGACACTTGTGGGGGTTGTAGTCCCCTCTTTTCATAGTTTGTAGGTCAAACTCTTCAGCAACTCAAACAACATTGAAATTGTATCGTTTAACCATGTTTCCATCCACAGTTTTATGCGCATAAAGTCATACCGTATAAAATAATATCACGACAGCTATGACGAAAACAGGAAGTTTCAGTACATTTTGATAAATGCCGTTAGATAATTTCTTCACTAGACATGGTGGGATGTTTATGTGTCGGTAAAATTTATTATGCGAGAAATGGTGGTGGAAATTATTTAATGTGCAAATATTGATATAATAACCATCATATCGAACTAAATTTGGAGTCACGCGATGATATAGTATGTGGTCCTCCCACTACGACTCGGGAAACCATGCAGTTTAAATTAGGCTACGGATTAAATAAATAAGGATGAATTCCACAGGTTGGTGAAAGTGAACAATGATCTTAATGCTCCTTTCCAATAAATATCGAGAGTCTTATTCTGGTGGCGTGATGATCGACCTCTTGACTACCATTTGACAAAAACAATATTCTTATCCATAATAATCTCATCATGTAGACTAGCCTACCCACACAGTCTACCCGCACTGTATCTGCAAGTTGTTGGCTAGAGCGCACGTGCCAAGACCAGAGTAGTCACATTGGCTATTTAACACAACAGTCTACACACACTGATTTTTATCCACAACAAGTCCATTTGGTGTAAACGCACCACTGGTGGAAAAATGTTAATATTTTCTTTATGCGGATTCACATGAATATTCTATCATCTGTCACCAATTGGATGGAAACCTAGCCACTGATTTTTTATACATCTCCCATTTGGCTCCCATGTTTATTGTGATGCGGTTCACAGTAGCGCTGAATGATGCGCTGCATGACATCTGCCCCAGAGTTTTGAACGACCCTTGGCCTCCTTTTCTTCCATACCTAGCTAGGCAGTAACTAGCTAACACCAGACACAGATGAAAGGGGAAACATATAAGTATCTTTGCCATAGATGAATAGTGTAAACTTTTTATTATATTTTCTGACACAGTAAGATTTTGGCACCAGTAGAGTAGCTATCTAGCTATATAAACCACTTCCTTCTGCAAACACTCCTTCTCCGATGTTGTTTACTAGGCGGTACTTATTTAAACTAGGTAAGAGAATATAATGTTACCATTGGGTGTATTAAAATGAGAGTTAGGGTGATGTCACCCTATCCCATTAATAATCCCACCTCCTGAATCCAAGTATTTGACATGGGTAGGGCTGTTGTGGTGACCGTATTACCGCCACTCCGGCAGTCATCTCCTTTTATGCACTTTTTATACAAATCGTAAAAACGACCATCAGGTCACTAATGGACTGGTACTCAGCCCTCTATTGTCCCTCTAACCACTCTGACATCAATGTAAATGCAATCCAAAATCACATCAAAGCTTTTAAAAATCAACATTAGGCTACTTTACTTTACTTTTCACTGATCAATTTGAAGAAAGAAGTTTAACAACAGGTTGAAACTGAGTGAAAAACATGGTTGTTGTGGATATTGTTTCAAAGCCAAACACAACGAAATGTGGAGACCTTCTCCCATTCCACACTTCCTCATCAACTCATCCCTGACCACTGCCTGTGTCACCTCTGACTTCAAAATGGGCCGAGTCGCTCCCCTCCTCAAACCATCACTCGACTCCTCTGACTTCAAAATGGCCCGAGTCGCTCTCCTCCTCAAACCATCACTCGACTCCTCTGACTTCAAAATGGCCCGAGTCGCTCCCCTCCTCAAACCATCACTCGACTCCTCTGACGTCAAAAACTGTCTCTGACCAACTCTCTTGCTATCTTTTTCAGAACGATGAGAGTCAGGCTTCAAGAGGTGTCACTCAACTGAGACTGCTCTTCTCTGTGTCACGGAGGCTCTCCTCTCTGCCAAAGCTGACTCTCTCTCCTCTGTTCTCATCCTCCTAGATCTATCTGCTGACTTCGATACTGTGAACCGTCAGATCCTCTTCTCCACCCTCTCAGGGCTGGGTGTACCAGGCTCTCCACCCACTCAGGGCTGGGTGTACCAGGCTCTCCACCCTCTCAGGGCTGGGTGTACCAGGCTCTGCACACTCTTGGATTGCATCATACTGGCAGGCCGCTTCTACCAGGTGACATGGAGAGGATCTGTGTATATACCAGGGAATCAGGTAGCCTAACGGTTAGAGGATTGGGCAAGTAACCAAAAGGTTGCTGGTTTGAATACCTGTCCCGACAAGGTGAAAAAACTGTCTGTGTCCTTGAGCAAGGCACTTAACCCTAATTTTCTCCAGGGGCGCGGTACCACTATCTTCTGCAGCTATAATGACTATAACATATTGGTACAGTAATTGAAGTAAAATTTCACCTGCAGTTCGACAGCTTGGAGTGACTTGAATACGCTTGTTTTCCTTTCGGACCACAGGCACAGGGGTTCTGACTGGATCAGTTTCATAACCGATCTCTCTTGTGGTCTACAAATATATAAAACCATTCCACATCATATATAAAACATGTGACTACTGTAGACTAGGCCACGATAACAGGATGTGATTATTTGTAACTTTTATTTAACTAGGCAAGTCAGTTATGAACAAATTCTTATTTACAATGCCTGCCTACCTACAGGGACAGTATGGCGCCCCTGGAGCAAATTAGGGTTAAGTGCCTTGATCAAGGACACATCGACAGGTTTTCACCTTATCGGCTCAACACTCTAACCACTAGGCTACCAGCCGCCCATCATTTGGCTGGTTTTCAATGAATGATGACCCCACTCCCAAAAAGAATATGTCTAGCTGGGTAACATTATACTGACCTGTTGGTCAGGATAAATCGATGGTACAGCTTCTTCTGTCAGCCTATACGTTTTATGCATTCCACGCTCCACCATTCCTGCATTTGCAAAGCGACTCCTCATTCCCAGCAAAATTCAACCGTCTTCGCTGGTGTTCTGGACTTGTCAGAAAGATTTAAAAACATTGGCTTGGGTGTCTTGCATCCAGAGATGTTCTGTGACTTTCTCCAAAACAATGTTACTGCATTACCAATAACAGTAGGCAACTCTGCATCCAGTTAACCTAACCTACAGGAGATGGGGGGTTATTGCCGATGACGTAATTACTTTCAATTGGTCTACGGGAAGTCATTTGAGAACGCACAAAGTAAAACAAAAATACATTATTTTGCCCTATTTTCTTTTTTTTTTTTACTTTAGTGTATTGTTACTTTGGATATCGCTTTAAACTTTAACCCAAGTGTTTGTGTTAATAACCAGTGATGAGTGTGAGAGTGTGATTGTCAGTTTTGCTCTGTCAAAAACCATGCCCATCATTATCATATTTCCCAGCATTCTCTACTGCAACTCGATTTTTTGTTTTTAATATCTGTGTTTCTGCATGTACATTGATTGATTGATTAAGCTTATTCTACACAAAGATAAATAACAAATGCTTCTAAACTAATCAAATCAGTTAGTTAGATTTAATGCACCTGTTCCTGAAACAGTCTTTCCGGTTTCTATGGTTTAGGTCTCCTTCTATTAATGTTCCTAACCTTGATAGTCATTGCCAGAAGAGGAAAAGCCCTCAGAGCCTCTCTAGGTTTCTTCTTAAGTTAATGTTTTTCTAGGGAGTTTTTCCTAGCCACTGTGCGTCTGCATTGCTTGCTCTCTGGGGTTTTAGGTTTGGTTTCTGTATAAGCACTTTGTGACAACTGATGATGTAAAAAGGGCTTTATATATAAATTGAATGTATTGATTCTAAATGCGTGTTTGAGGTGAATAGAAGTTCCAAATGTTGGATGTCCTAACCAGCATAATGCGACTTGCAGGCCTGATGTGGCCTGTAAACCAGGATGTTCCTGATAGTGAAGGGGAAACAAAGCTTCCTGAAGCATTGAGCATTTCCAGCCAATTGTATCGAAAATAGGTTCATTAGTCTAGGCTTTGATCGACACAGTGTACACCAGTGGCACCTGCTGGTCAAAGTCATTTAGAACAGCCAAAATATTATTGATGATGTCGCACACTGACAAAGTGTAACAAAAGTGTGGACCTGTGAAGACACTGGCCGAGTGTTGGATGTAACAGTCAGTGGTGATTTAACACTGGATAATTTGCTGTGCATTACCTAGCAGCCAATCTGCAAACGCCTCCCCTTAATGAATTTCATTTATTCATAACGATTACTGTAGAATTGACTTTTCTTTACACATACTATAGTGCATTTCATAGTATTGTACTGTTTCATTAAAAGTACGCCTAATTTACTTGCCAATGAGTTGCCTGTAAGCTACTGTCAAATTCGCGGCAACCCCTTTCCAGTGTACATAGCCTACCAAGAGTTTACATATTATGTTTTTTATATCTGGTAGACCAGTGTAAGCTCGTTGGCTATATCTGGTAGACCAGTGTAAGCTCGTTGGCTATATCTGGTAGACCAGTGTAAGCTCGTTGGCTATATCTGGTAGACCAGTGTAAGCTCGTTGGCTATATCTGGTAGACCAGTGTAAGCTCGTTGGCTATATCTGGTAGACCAGTGTAAGCTCGTTGGCTATATCTGGTAGACCAGTGTAGAGAGTCAGCCACTCCTTATGGTAGCGGGAGCAATGAAAAGGAGACAGAGTAAGAGAGCGTGAGTTCACTTGTTCGCTCAACTCCCCACACTCACTTTGTGCCGCTCAGGATCAAATGTCCCCGCTCACTTTCTCCCTTATTTGTTCCTCCTTGTTCCTTCTTGTTCCTCCTCCTCCTCTCCCCGTCTCCCGCTTTTCAGGAGAGTCTGCCTCCCTCCCTATGTGCTCTCATAGTTTTGTGCCCACCGGTCTCTCCTGTTTCTCACCTAATTGGGTAATTGGTGGAACGGAGGAGCATTCACCAGTTGAGACGCAATAAGGAGAATTCTCACTGAAACATCAGACGGTGGATCTACAGCGGCGAAGAAAGGAGGAAGCGGGGAGGGAAGACCAAGTCGCGACAGATGTGCACAACGTGTTAATAGGCCAACTGCTTCCCGTAGTGCCTGACACCGAATTAGCTCTAGTCAAAAGGTGGATTATTTATAAAGTGAGCATAAAGAACTGACTGCTCATACTAATTTCTACCTGGAGATTGTCTCAAGAATCATGACTATGTTGCCCCCAGACCAGAGGAAAAACATAAGAGCGCTGGAAATGGAGATTGGCATACAAGTTCTGCTTTTCTGAGTTTTTGTGTAAGTACACCAGTGATGACATTTGTTAGAAGTGCTATATTATTACAGACGCTGTTGGTAGGCTATCAGTTATCCTCTTTAAGAGATATATGTGAAGTCAACTGTCATTTTGCTAAACAAATACAGTATGTATCCCTCCTCAAGAAATACGTGTATTGAGTAGACTCTACACGCATTATGCCGTCACTGCCCTCCTTCCTGAGTTAAAATTGCTGAGGAAACAATGACTCTCTTTCAGGTCCACTTGAATGATCCATCATGTTACGGGTTTATGACTCTTTCAGTTAGGCAGGACCACTACACTGTAAAACATTTCCTGTAGTTTTTACATATGATTACTGGCAGCACAGTAGCAAGTAAGTTACTGCAAATGTACAGTACATATACTGTAAACAGGATGGTACTGTAAATGTAAAAAATAAGTGAAGTTACTGTATTTTATGAATTTGCAGTAAATTGCTGGCAGCACAGTAGCCTGTAAATTACTGTAGATGTAACACACATTTCTGTAACACCTAGAATTTACAGTGCGTTATTGGAAGCACAGTGGTTACCCAAAATTACAGGAATTAGCTTGTAACACTAACAATTTAAACATAGAACCTTTGTTTAGGAGAACTACAGTGAACATATCAGCCAAATGTACTGTATATTACCATTCAAATACAGAGAGTGTGGACAAAAACATGAAAGGAATAGACCGTAAAATGTAAGACATCAACAAAGACATCCGTTCGCTATCAACCTGTTGGTGAAGAAACCAAAAAACATTGTCTAGAGGACTCTAGTCTAGACAATAACATCCAATTGAGTATTACTTGTTTACCTTCTCCTAAAATAATAAAATAGTATGTTGGCCTTTTCAAACAAAGAAACACCATAGAGCCTTCTCAAACATGCAGTCATAACAGGGTACAAACGGCATTGACGTCATCCATTCCAAAACACGGATGCAATGGTTGTCTCACTCTTGAGTACCTCTGTACTCGTGTGTGTGTGTGTGTGTGTGCTTGCGTGCGTGCATGCAAGAGAGAGAGAGAGAGAGAGAGAGAGTGCCCTCATTATTTTTCCAAAATAATTATTGTTACTCTAATAAATGCTCCGTTAAGAATAATATTGGACAAACACAGCATTGGGTTAATTCAACCCAGCGGGTTTGGTTTGTGCTTTTAAGCCAGCGCCTTGGGTTGAGTGCTTGACCCAGCTGCTGAGTAAATTAGACTATATTGTGATGGGTTGTGACATAAACACAGCACATTGGGTTGAGGGATTGATGCATTAGCTGGGTCATTTTTCTATGTAATATTTTCAGTGTCATCCTAATACAAATTTTGCTTGCATATTTTTGCCTTCTCTTCCATCCCACCCACTCCCTTTCCTACTCACACAATCAAGATACAATGTTGAATTTCAAATAACCTACATGATGTCAGAGAATATATACATATTTTGAATAGCACATTGAAACAAAGCCATATTGTTTAAATATGTATTATTTCACAAGATAAGATTTCATAAGATAGGATTGATTATAAGAATGTATTTATATTATTAAACCAAAAATCTGACCAAAGCCTCAGTTGAACTTGATGTGCACACTCAGATTGCAATCTGAGAAAAACAAAGCATGTGTGTGTGTGTGTGACTCTGTCTGTCTTAGGTGGTATTAACACAGATATGTCTATCAGACAGTGCCAGAGCTAATCAATATATATTCACATTCACTTACACACTATGCCTATCTTGGGTGACAACACACAAACACACCATGCTGTTTTGCCATACAATAATGGTCTACATTTGGGTTACATTTGAAAGTCACTCTACTAAGGACATGGACTAATGACTCATTACTTAGTAATTGTATTTCATTCTTAAACAACTCACAATCTACAAAATGTAACATTTGTATTTCAAATAAATTGTTGTGATATAATGAAAGCGTACCTGTCAGGCTCTGGCCATAGAGAAGCCTATTGCTTCTCTATAATTCTATGGTCAGATTCTGACAGTTCTATGAGTTCTATTTCTGTGTTGTGTTTTGTGTTGGATCCCTAATTAGAGGCAGCTGCATTGCATTGTTTCTAATTAGGGATCCTACTTTAGTTTGTATGTCCCACACCATTGTGCGGTTCATTGTATTGAATGTCATCGATGTAAGTAGTGTTCCCGTTTGTCTGTACGTTGTTGTTTATGTAGTTCACATTGAGTATATTTATTATTAAATACAATGTCGAACTATCACTGCGCTGCGCCTTGGTCTATTCCTACACCCGATCGTGACAGTACCAGAACACGCTTCAGTAGTTGAACCAAAGGCAAACGAGCCACATACCGTAGTGTAGGAAAAAGCAGGCTCAAATGCATAAAAAACTAACTACAATTAGTCAATTTAACAGAGCTATAAATAGTGCCTTAAGAACATATTTATCCCGTTTAAGGTAAGACCCAGATGCAGACAGTGTCGAATTAACAAAAGTGTATTATTTGAACAGGGGCAGGCAAAAGGACAGGTCAAGGGTAGGCAGAGGTCAGTAATCCAGAGTAGTGGGGCAAAGGTACAGGACGGCAGGCAGGGTCAGGTCAGGCAAAGGTCAGTAATCCAGAGTAGTGGGGCAAAGGTACAGGACGGCAGGCAGGGTCAGGTCAGGCAGAGGTCAGTAATCCAGAGTAGTGGGGCAAAGGTACAGGACGGCAGGCAGGGTCAGGTCAGGCAGAGGTCAGTAATCCAGAGTAGTGGGGCAAAGGTACAGGACGGCAGGCAGGGTCAGGTCAGGCAGAGGTCAGTAATCCAGAGTAGTGGGGCAAAGGTACAGGACGGCAGGCAGGGTCAGGTCAGGCAGAGGTCAGTAATCCAGAGTAGTGGGGCAAAGGTACAGGACGGCAGGCAGGCAGAATGGTCAAAACCAGGAAAACTAGAAAACAGGAACTTTAGAAAAGACAAGGGGAAACCTGCTGGTAGGCTTGACGAACAAAACCAACTGGTACCAGCCAAACATAGAACACAGGGATAACGGGGAAGATGGGCGACACCTGGACAATCACAAAGACAGGTGAAACAGATCAGGGTGTGACAATATTAGCATTGGAATGAGACACTCATGGCTTATCCGTCCATTGATCTATTTATTCCTGGAACTTCCTCCTGTCACTTCTCACACTACATACAAGGGCAGATACTTATCCACTATTGTTCAGTGGAAAAAAGACAACAGTCTTACTGCGGGGGATTCTGTTCCACTGCTGATACACTGTGGTCTGTAGGAATTACCATGCTGGGGCACAGTGGGAACGTTAATATCAAATACATGAAGCACACATTCAGTGCCCCAAGCAGTGAACACCTGTGAGCAGTCCCAAAGAGACAACACAAATGGGTAGGGTCTGGTCACCTCCGCCTGGTGCAGATACACAACCAGAGATTAACGTACTTTGGTGTGAAAAGTGCAAATCAATCCCAGAACAACAGCAAAGGACCTTGTGAAGATTCTGGAGGAAACAGGTACAAAAGTATCTATATCCACAGTAAAACGAGTCCTATCTCGACATAATCTGAAAGCCTGCTCAGCAAGGAAGAAGCCACTACTCCAAAACCGCCATAAAAAAGCCAGACTATGGTTTGCAACTGCACATGGGGACAAAGATCTTACTTTTTGGAGAAATGTCCTCTTGTCTGATAAAACATAAATAGTTTGGCTATAATGACCATCATTATGTTTGGAGGAAAAAGGGGGATGCTTGCAAGCCGAAGAACACCATCCCAACCATGAAGCACGGGTGTGGCAGCATCATGTTGTGGGGGTGCTTTGCTGCAGGAGGGACTGGTGCACTTCACAAAATAGATGGCATCATGAGGAAGGAAAAGTATGTGGATATATTGAAGCAGCATCGCAAGACATCGGTCAGGAAGTTAAAGCTTGGTCGAAAGACTATGACCCCAAGCATACTTCCAAAGTTGTGGCAAAATGGCTTAAGGACAACAAAGTCAAGGTATTGGAGTGGCCACCACAAAGCCCTGACCTCAATCCTTGAGTTCTGCTCTGCCCACAAATGTTCTCACAAATGTTCTGCTCACAAAATTTGTGGGTAGAACTGAAAAAGCGTGTGCGAGCAAGGAGGCCTACAAACCTGACTCAGTTACACCAGTTCTGTCAGAAGGAATTGTGGGAAGCTTGTGAAAGGCTACCCAAAATGTTTAACCCAGGTTAAACAATTTAAAGGCAATGCTACCAAATACTAATTGAGTGTATGTAAATTTCTGACCCACTGGGAATGTGATGAAAGAAATAAAAGCTGAAATAAATAATTCTCTCTACTATTATTCTGATATTTCACATTCTTAAAACAATCTACTGTACATACAATACCCTATTATGACAAAGCGAGAAAGGGTCTGAATAATTATGTAAATGTAATATTTCTGTTTTAAATGTTAAAATGTGACCGACCGGCTCGATCTTATGAAGCAACATTTGAAATTGTGTTTTTTACATTGGATAAAAGTAGACACTCAGAGCTGGAAAATGGTATATCATACTCTGCAGTTGAGGATCAATGGGAAAGTAATTCTGCCTTGAAAGTTGATTAACTTGTAACCTTGATTTTGAGAAAATGGCCCTTGAATGTTTTGGTACACCTACTGGAGAAGTCTTCTTTGTCTACACCCATTCAGCATCTTTCACAACCTCTTAAGCTTTAGCCCCACCCATCTCTTTAAGGATTCACATCTGATGCTATTTACTAAAGAAGCAAACATTTCAAGACTAAAGGCTGGTTTATACTAAGGGTGTGTTTGAAAATGTAATCTGGAGGGGGCTTTCGTAAACTCAGAACGTTGTCAGATTTTCCTTTCGTAAATTCAGAGTGTTTCACTCTCGAAGGAGTAGGGTTGATCCAAGCGTTCTGACCTAACAACAGCAGCCAAACATCCAAGCTAGCTGGCTAACTTGGATGTTAGCCAGCTAGAGGCCCACTCTACAGGCCTTTGGTCCAACAGCAGCCTGCAACCACCAGGACTATTAGGAGATGGTCCCCGGAGGCGAATGAGGCCCTACAGGACTGTTTTGAAACAACAGACTGGGATGTGCTCTGTGAGGCTCATGGGGAGGACATCGATGGACTCACTGACTGCATAACAGACTATATACATTTTTGTGTAGACAACACTGTACCCACCAGGAAGGTACGCTGTTTCCCAAACAATAAACCCTGGGTCACCAGCGACCTGAAGGCCCTGCTAAATGAGAAGAAGAGGGCCTTCAAGGAGAGGGACAAGGACAAATTGAAATGCGTCCAGAGGGAGCTGAAGTTGCGGATTGCTGAGGGGAAGAGAGTGTATAAGGAGAAGATGGAGGACAAGCTGAGGCAGAGCCAGGTGAGAGAGGTGTGGAAGGGTATGAGAAATATCACTGGCTTCAAAAAGTCAAACAGTGGGCAGACGGAGGGGACCCAGGACAGAGCCAATGAGCTGAACCAATTTTTTAACAGGTTTGATACTGGCCCTGTCCACCTCCCCTCCAGCTCCCCAGACCACACACCCTCACGGCTGTCCCACCCCTACTTTGCTCACAGCACCTCTGCTGAGACAATCAGTGACCCCACCTCCGCCCCTGCTCCCCCTGGACTGATCCTCAACACCCCCCTTCCCCCCACCTCCCCACCTGGGCTGGCTTTCACCACCAACCAAGTGAAGAGAGAGCTGGAGAGACTACATCAGTGGAAAGCGGCGGGCCCTGATGGCATCCGCCCAAGGGTGCTGAGGGTCTGTGCTGACCAACTGTGTGGAATACTCCAGCGTCTTTTCAACCTTAGCCTGAGCCTAGAAAGGGTCCCTGTGCTGTGGAAAACATCCTGCCTCGTCCCAGTGCCCAAGAAGGCACACCCCACTGTCCTGAATGACTTCAGACCTGTAGCGCTAACATCCCACATCATGAAGACCCTGGAAAGGTTAGTCCTCGCCCACCTCAGACCCCTGGTGTGTTCATAATGGACCCCCTGCAGTTTGCATACCAGCGCAACATCGGGGTGGATGATGCAATCATCTACCTTCTGCAGAGGGCCTACTCTCACCTGGACAACGCAGGTTGCACTGTGAGGGTTATGTTTTTTGACTTCTCCAGTGCCTTCAATACCATTCAGCCCCTGCTACTGGGTGAGAAGATGAGGAGGATGAAAGTGGAAGCACCCTTAGTCTCCTGGGTCACGGACTACCTGACCGGTAGGCCACAATTTGTGCGACTACAGAGCTGTGTGTCAGAACTGGCAGTTAGCAACACAGGGGCCCCCCAGGGAACGGTCCTGTCCCCCTTCCTGTTCACCCTCTACACCTCAGACTTCAGATATAACTCTGAAACATGCCACCTACAGAAGATCTCGGATGACTCTGCTATTGTAGGGTGCATCAGGGGTGGGCAGGAGGAGGAGTACAGGAGCACAATCAGTGACTTTGTGTTGTGGTGTGAGCAGAACCACCTTCAGCTCAACATCAGCAAAACAAAGGAGATGGTGGTGGACTTCAGGAGAACCAAGGCACAACTGACTGCAGTCCCTATACAGGGGATGGATGTGGAAATGGTTGGGTCATACAAGTTCCTGGGAGTCCATATGGACAACAGGCTGAAATGGGCCGGTAACACCGGGGCCCTGTACAAAAAGGGCCAGAGCCGACTCTACTTTCTGAGGAGTCTCAGGTCCTTCAACGTGTGCAGTAAACTACTGCATACCTTCTACCAGTCTGTGGTGGCCAGTGCCATCTTTTTTGCAGTGGTGTGCTGGGGAGCAAACATCAAAGCCGGTGATGCTTCTCGAGTAAATAAGCTGATCAGGAAGGCTAGCTCTGTCCTGGGGATGAGCCTTGACACCCTAGAGGAGGTGGTGGAGAGACGGATCCTGGCCAAACTGCTGGCCATCATGGACAACGTCACCCACCCTCTGCACGCTATGGTTATGACGCAGAGGAGCACTTTCAGTCACAGACTGATCCCACCACGGTGTGCCAGAGAGCGCTACAGGAGGTCCTTCCTGCCGGCGGCTATTAGACTATATAATGCCTCACCGGGGTGCCGTGCCGTCGGCAACATAGATCTGGAACTGTTGGGGTGCTAGGACCTAGTTTAACAATTATGCATCCATCCGTGAGTAACTCTGGTCCGTCAGCACTGATCCACTCAGGACCTATTTATTCATACAGGTCTGTATATACATACTCATGTACAGTTGTTATATCATATCACATGCAATATTGTAAGTAATTATTGGACTTAACCTACGTAGGCATTCACTCAGGAATGCATATTAGTATCCTGCCAGTTGCACCTTTTCTCATTGCTTTTAGTATATCAAATGTGCAATACATGCAGTTGTCTGTAATTAAACCCTGCACACTATGGACTGTATTTTAAGGGAATTACTATTATTACCCCAAATGATATCATACACACATTTAGCTATTAAAGTATCTCTTCCTGTCATTTACCTGTACAGTTTGTGTAACCACGCAAGTATTCACTTATCTGTAAATATAACTGTATACCTAACTGTACAGCTAATTTAACCATGCAAAATGTTCACTTACCTGTTCATTTACCCAGTCTGTCTATTAAGTAAACTATTATTACCCTCGCTCATATCATACGCATTTTTAGCTACTGAAGTATTTCTCTGCCATCAACCTGTATAGTATAGTTAACCATCCAACATCCACCAATGTATAGTGTACATATTCAGCCAACCACCCATACTATGCAATGTCTCTTTTATAGCTTTTATTTTTTTGCACTCCAGATATCTTGTATTTCTATACTTTTTCATACTGCCGCTCTATGTATCATGTACCGTGTATCTGTCTTTTGTGTACTTTCGTTGTGGCATTTTGCACCTGCCCTGTGTTTTGTTGTAGCTGCTTGACAATGAAATTTCCCCCCCGGGGGATCAATAAAGTACCTATCTATCTATCTATCTATCTATCTATCTATCTATCTATCTATCTATCTATCTATCTATCTATCTATCTATCTATCTATCTATCTATCTATCTATCTATCTATCTATCTATCTATCTATCTATCTAACGTTGGCTAGCTTGCTAGCTACTTCCAGACACAAATGAGGGAACAGCTCACTCTGACCATTTTACTCGCCCTAGCAGAGCTGGTTAGACTGTTTTATGTTATCCAGAGCATTAGTGACTGCAACTGTGCCACTGGCAAAAATGTAGTTACGCTTTTTTGCTAACGCTTAATGACATCAGTCATATTCAACGGGCGTTGAATGCTCGTAAATTCGTCAGTTATTCTGCGCTCTGGCACACACGGAGTAGATAGCCAGAGCGAATTTAGCAGCTACATCTATTGACAGTTGTTGTCAATGTGATGTCATAAACATTATATTGAAATAGTTACTTGCATAGTGGAGTCTTTTGTTTAGACATCTAGCTAGCTTAACAATTAACCATAATCCCAACTCATAACATTACTACCCTGCAAGAATCTGCAGGTAGGTTAAAACCGCACTCCAGCAGGTGTCTATTGCACAAGTTACCATCGGCTAAATCTTTGAAGTTAAAATGCCTATTTACTCTGTTCCATCTGACTGCGCAATCCACTGTCTCATCAGCCCAGCCAGGCAATTTATGAACTTGATCTCCACTATAAAAAAACATCTAGACATTCTCACATTTCTTTTAGACTAACATTTAGTTTTCAACAGTGTATATTTGTATAAACCATGCTGTCTGTCTTTCCGAAATTTGCAACATTGTTTCAATATTCAAATTCGATCTCCAGCTGTCCCATATTAATTAATGTGTCGGGAGTTGGGTCGAGACAGACAGGCAGGCAGCTTTTCTCAGCCAGTCGAAATCATGAATCAGCTGGCATCATTTCTATCGATATATACAAAGAAATGTCCATTTGAAAAAAGGTAAAATGAAACGAAGTGCAGCTAGTTTGCTGTCTTTCCAGCTTCCGTTTGAAATGATGTTGGCTAGCTAACACGCGATTTCACCTTTTCTATGCTAGGTGAAATCGTGCCTTATTGTTATGGATGAATCCAAATAAATTTCACTAGAAAACAGAAAAATGCAAATGCATCTACTTTGCTGTTATTCTTTTTGACGTGACTGTAAATTAGCCGTAGTTGGCTAGCTAGCAGCAAGGGATAAGAATGTTGCCAGCCAGCATAGATACAGAACAAAAAGACTGAGCAACTGGGTCACGTCCGAAGCCCGAAGGCAACCCCAAGAAGAGGGGGGGCTATGGGGGTGGTCTGGCAGAGAGGAGGAGGCGCCAATACCACTCTCCAGGTGGAATGACAAGGAGGAAGAGGTACAGGGCTGGTCGGCGTTGGATGAGGAGGCGCAATACCGGGCTGGAATATTCAGGAGGATCACGGAGCTGAGTAGGCAGAACTGGAAGGAAGGCGAGAGCGAGAGGACGGAGCTGAGGGGAAAGAGGCCCATGAGGGGCATTCCCAATCCGGGTCGTTCGGGGGCAACCTTCCAAGCCCGTGCCTACTCTCCGCACTCGCCCTGAAGTGCGTGTCACCAGTCCGGTGCCATCTGTGCCGGATCCACGCACCAGTCCTCCAGGTCGCCTCTCCAGTCCGGTACGTCCCGTGCCTACTCTCCGCACTCGCCCAGAGGCGCGTGTCACCAGTCCGTTGCCTCAGTGCCGGCTCCACGCATTCAACTTCCGGTGCGTCTTCCCAGTCCGGTACGCCCAGTGCCGGCTCCTCGCATCAGACCTCCAGTGCGTGCGCCCAGCCAGGTGCCTCCAGTGCCTGCTCCACGCACTCAACCTCCGGTGCGCCTACCCAGTCCGGTACGCCCAGTTCCGGCTCCACGCACCCGACCTCCAGTGCGCCTTCCCAGTCCGGGACCAGTGGTCTGCTCCACTCCAGTGCAGGAGCAGTCCGCTCCACCGGTGCCCAGTCCGGGGCCGGACGTCTGCCCAGCTCCAGAGCCGGAGCCACCTGCCACACCGGTGCCCAGTCCGGGTCTGGCCGTCTGTTCCGGGACTGATCATCGGACTCATGACAGGGAGGAAGTTGTCCACTTCACCGGGGCCTGAGCCGCCACCAAGGTGGATGATCCCTCCTCACCCCTTCCATGTAATTTTTTTTTTGTATTATTTTTTGTAATTATCGCGGCCGGGAGTCCGCGCCTTAGAGGGGGGGTACTGTCAGGCTCTGGTCATAGGGAGGCCTTTTTCTCACCTAGTTGGCCATGGTCAGAGCCTGACAGGATCTAGGTTTCTAGATCTATGTGTTTACATTTTGTGTTGAATCCCCAATTAGAGACAGCTGCGAGATGTTGTCTCTGATTGGGGATTCTATTTAAGTTGCCATATCCCACACCTGTGTGTGGGTCATTGTTTATAATTCATCATCTGAGTAAGTGTGTTCTCTTTTCATTTGTGTATATCATTGTTATTTTGTATAGTTTCGACTAAGTATAGTTTTATGTCAATTAAAATTATGTTGAACTATAACTACGCTTCGCCTTGGTCTATGAACACACACGATCATGACACTTGGTGGTGCTTAGTGGTGTTGCAGACTTTCAGAACAGGTGTGTGTATGTATGTATGTATGTATGTATGTATGTATGTACAGTGGGGAGAACAAGTATTTGATACACTGCCGATTTTGCAGGTTTTCCTACTTACAAAGCATGTAGAGGTCTGTAATTTTTATCATAGGTACACTTCAACTGTGAGAGACGGAATCAAAAATCCAGAAAATCACATTGTATGATTTTTAAATAATTAATTTGCATTTTATTGCATGACATAAGTATTTGATCACCTACCAACCAGTAAGAATTCCGGCTCTCACAGACCTGTTAGTTTTTCTTTAAGAAGCCCTCCTGTTCTCCACTCATTACCTGTATTAACTGCACCTGTTTGAACTCGTTACCTGTATAAAAGACACCTGTCCACACACTCAATCAAACAGACTCCATCCTCTCCACAATGGCCAAGACCAGAGACCTGTGTAAGGACATCAGGGATAAAATTGTAGACCTGCA
Source organism: Thymallus thymallus (assembly GCA_023634145.1). Taxonomy (NCBI): domain Eukaryota; kingdom Metazoa; phylum Chordata; class Actinopteri; order Salmoniformes; family Salmonidae; genus Thymallus; species Thymallus thymallus. The sequence goes on along the minus strand of CM042389.1, from coordinate 31,709,757 downwards.
CAAGGCTGGGATGGGCTACAGGACAATAGGCAAGCAGCTTGGTGAGATGGCAACAACTGTTGGCGCAATTATTAGAAAATGGAAGAAGTTCAAGATGACGGTCAATCTCCCTCGGTCTGGGGCACCATGCAAGATCTCACCTCGTGGGGCATCAATGATCATGAGGAAGGTGAGGGATCAGCCCAGAACTACACGGCAGGACCTGGTCAATGACCTGAAGAGAGCTGGGACCACAGTCTCAAAGAAAACCATTAGTAACACACTACGCCGTCATGGATTAAAATCCTGCAGCGCACTCAAGGTCCCCCTGCTCAAGCCAGCGCATGTCCAGGCCCGTCTGAAGTTTGCCAATGACCATCTGGATGATCCAGAGGAGGAATGGGAGAAGGTCATGTGTACAGCTTTTTGGTCTAAACTCCACTCGCCGTGTTTGGAGGAAGAAGAAGGATGAGTACAACCCCAAGAACACCATCCCAACCGTGAAGCATGGAGGTGGAAACATCATTCTTTGGGGATGCTTTTCTGCAAAGGGGACAGGACGACTGCACCGTATTGAGGGGAGGATGGATGGGACCATGTATCGCGAGATCTTGGCCAACAACCTCCTTCCCTCAGTAAGAGCATTGAAGATGGGTCGTGGCTGGGTCTTCCAGCATGACAACGACCCGAAACACACAGCCAGGGCAACTAAGGAGTGGCTCCGTAAGAATCATCTCAAGGTCCTGGAGTGGCCTAGCCAGTCTCCAGTCCTGAACCCAATAGAAAATCTTTGGAGGGAGCTGAAAGTCCGTATTGCCCAGCGACAGCCCCGAAACCTGAAGGTCTGTATGGAGGAGTGGGCCAAAATCCCTGCTGCAGTGTGTGCAAACCTGGTCAAGAACTACAGGAAACGTATGATCTCTGTAATTGCAAACAAAGGTTTCTGTACCAAATATTAAGTTCTGCTTTTCTGATGTATCAAATACTTATGTCATGCAATAAAATGCAAATTAATTACTTAAAAATCATACAATGTGATTTTCTGGATTTTTGTTTTAGATTCTGTCACTCACAGTTGAAGAGTACCTATGATAAAAACTACAGACTTCTACATGCTTTGTAAGTGGGGAAACCTGCAAAATCGGCAGTGTATCAAATACTTGTTCTCCCCACTGTATATATATATATATATATATACTGAGATCATGTGACACATAGATTGCACACAGGTGGACTTTATTTAACTAATTATGTGACTTCTGAAGGTAATTGGTTGCACCAGATCTTATTTAGGGGCTTCATAGCAAAGGGGGTGAATACATATGCATGCACCACTTTTCCGTTATTACATTTTTTGAAACAATTTTTTTAATTTCACTTCACCAATTTGGACTTTTGTGTTTGTCCATTACATGAAATACAAATGAAAATCCATTAAATTACAACAAATAAAACAAAATAGGAAAAAACGCCAAGGGGGATGAATACTGTTGCTAGCCCCAATTCTGACTTGTGCTCTGATATCTGCTTCACTGATTTCTGTTCTCGTAAAAGCCTGGGTTTTCTGCATGTTAACACTAGAAGCTTATTACCTAAAATGTATCAATTGAAAGTGTGGGTTCACAGCTCCAATCCAGATGTGTAGGTCATTACTGAGACGTGGTTAAGGAAGAGTGTTTTTTGGTAGGCCGTCATTGTAAATAAGAATTTGTTCTTGATGATAAAACAAGCGACTTCGAGGCTAGTATGCGATCGGGAGAGGAAGCTATGTATCGGCTAGGAAGTTGAGCGTAAGTGAGCGTTGCTATTTTGTGCAAAAGGTCTATACAGTGAAATTGTGAAAATGATGATAGTGCGCTTTTAGTGTAAGAGCTGTTTTGAAAAGACCGCCTGAAATTTCAGCCTGTTTTGGTGGAGTTTACCTGCCTGGTGACATCACCAGGTGGTCAATTAGTTAATAGACCAATAAGTAAGACTTCCAAACCTCTCTGCCAATAACAGCTAGTTTTCAGTTTCCCCTCCCCACTCAGACCTCTCCCAGACAGTACTAGCTAGATTCTTGCTTGAGAAATTGCTCTTTCTAAGAAGTAAATATTATAACAAATAATCCCAGTAAGATATAAAAAGGTAAGGTAAGGTAAGTAACCAGACCATTACTCCATACTAAATGGAGGGATACATATTCTACATCTGTTTAATGTGGCAAAGCTGCAAGTGGCTTCTGGAAAGTACCACCAAACATGTTTCACAAAATAGATTATGTACCCATTCAGTGTGATTATGTAAAACATACTATATCATTCACCATCTATATCCTTTTTTAAATAGAATTATCTTCTTTATCTAGGGATCATGGAACTTTAGCCTGGTAATGACTCTATCTATCTATCTATCTATCTATCTATCTATCTATCTATCTATCTATCTATCTATCTATCTATCTATCTATCTATCTATCTATCTATCTATCTATCTATCTATCTATCTATCTATCTATCTATCTATCACAGATCAATTTACCTACCATATACCTCGCTTTCATTCTTTCACTTAATTTTCTTCGGAGAGAGGGGATGGGAGACAGAAAGGGAGCACATTGTAATTAATGCTCCTATTTCTGCCTCAGTTTACGAGCTAATTTAATTGGTCAAATGGAACACTTTTAATTTAGTCTCTCTCTGAGAGTCTTCACGAAGCTCGCCCAAATTACCACGCTGCTTAATAACGACTCAGCCCTCCACTCCACAGCCCAAAGAGAGATACATTTCATTGGCAGCACAGGGGACTGTGGGTTAAACACTGCAACTAGCTAATGATGACACAGCTTTTATTTTTTGTATACAATTTCTAGAGTTGCAAAGTGTTGATTCAGAAGGTAGATTTACAGGTAAGAAGTCAATTTAACAAGCAATGGTATAAAATAACCCCGGTGTTGGTGATAATAACCGGAGTTGAGTGAGATTGTGTAAAACACTCAAAAACATGGCTATTACCATATTTCCCAGATTTCGTCAGTGTTGGGCTGACGTCACTTACATGCTGGCAAAACCGGCCACATTGCGTTCGCGAGCGTTGCAAAATAAATATGCTCATTCATGTTATTCAATAATTTCATCCAAACTGCTCGGACGCGTCAGCGTAGCCAGGCGCTAAAATATAACTTGGTTCTAATTAGCCGCTTGACACCCTGCAGATTTCTGCAAATCCCGCCTCTCCCATCACCTCATTGGTTCTCACAACGATCATACTTCCTGTAAACAAAAGCCAACGTGGGTGCTTGAAAGATGGATAAGGAGAGATGTATCTTGGAAATGGAGAAGTACATGTTTTTATATGACCCAACTTCTATGGATCTAAGGATCCAGCGGAAGAATATGCAGTCTGGAGACAACAACAAAACAACAACTCAATGCTGAACTAAATCAAAATATGTATTTGTATTAAAACCTCTGAAGAACATGTCTACAACTCACAAGTATTATCAAAAAGACAATATATGTAACACAAGAGACATACTCTAAACTTTGAAACGTTTAACTCTTTACACATACTTATGCTACTTTCACATAACAAAATACAATGTCAGTGTCAGTGTATGCTTCCTTAGATGCTGTGGGGAATGTGTTATATTGTGTACATGTTCCCCCATGTAGATATTCTTTAACATCTTAGATACTAGTACATTAGTAGTACATAACAGTGTAATAGTGTAGTACTACAGTACGGACCTGTCTTGACTCGTTTGAAACTTTAAAGCTTCTTGTTTATTGTCAGAACGAGCGTTCTGGATATGTGTGGTACTGTATGTAGAACATCAGGTTAACATAAACAATATTTCCCTCCCCTCTAAAAATATACTTTTGGATTATAAACGTGTAAATACATTTTTTAAAAGGATTACTAAAATAGCCAATGTATCTTGTTATGTCATATACAGTCGTATGAAAAAGTTTGGGCACCCCTCTGAGGCTGCATAATAATTTACTCTGTCGTCACAGAAAATGATCACAGTGGCATGCCATTCATTTGGGGTATTCAGTACTGGGGTATTGTCCAGACAAAGATTTTTAGTGTAGCAATATTAAGTTGTATGAAATTAAATCAGATGTGAAAAATAGGCTATGCAAAAATGTGGGCACCCTTGTCATTCTGTTGATTTGAATACCTGTAACTACTTAGCACTGATTAATTGGAACACACTATTGGTTTGGTGAGCTCATTAAGCCTTGAACTTCATAGACAAGTGCATCCATAACCCATTGTCACGATCGTGTGTAGAGACAGACCAGGGCACAGCGTAGCGATAGTTCGACATGATTTATTTCACACAAAAACTAAACTTAGTCCGAACTATACAAAACAACAACGTAAGCACAAACGTGAACATCAACACACTTACTCTGATGATGACATTTAAATAATGACCCACAACTTAAATAGAATCCCCAATCAGAGACTCTCACAGCTGTCTCCAATTGGGGATTCAACACAAAATGAAAAACATAGATCTAGATGTCTAGATCTGTCAGGCTCTGACCATGGCCAAAAGGTACTCCCTATGGCCAGAGCCTGACAGTACCCCCCCTCTAAGGCGCGGACTCCCGGCCGCGATAATCACAAAAAAAAAAAATTATGTGACATGGGGGGTGTGAGGAGGGACAATCCACTTCGGTGGCGGCTCAGGCCCTGGCGAAGTGGATAATTTCCTCCCTGACCTGAGTCTGATGACCAGTCCCAGAATGGGACCTAGCATGGCGAACGGCTCCGGCCATGTAGCGGTACAGACGACCGGACTCGGACTGGGCACCGGTGTGGCAGGACGCTCCGATTCTGGAGCTGGGCAGACGTTCGGACCCGGACTGGGCACCGGTGGAGCGGACTGCTCCGGCGCTGGAGCGTAGCAGACGACCGGCCCTGGACTGGGCACCGGTGGAGCGGACTGCTCCGGCACTGGGGCGAAGCAGACGACCGGCCCCGGACTGGGCACCGGTGGAGCGGACTGCTCCGGCGCTGGAGTTGAGCAGACGACCGGAGGTGGCGGGGCGCTGACCTGCGCAGGAGGCTCAGAGGCGCTGACCTGCGCAGGAGGCTCAGAGGCGCTGACCTTCGCAGGAGGCTCAGGGCTGCTGACCTTGGCTGGAGGCTCAGGGCTGCTGACCTTGGCTGGAGGCTCAGGGCTGCTGACCTTGGCTGGAGGCTCAGGGCTGCTGACCTTGGCTGGAGGCTCAGGGCTGCTGACCTTGGCTGGAGGCTCAGGGCTGCTGACCTTGGCTGGAGGCTCAGGGCTGCTGACCTTGGCTGGAGGCTCAGGGCTGCGGACCTTGGCTGGAGGCTCAGGGCTGCGGACCTTCGCTGGAGGTTCCGGGCTGCTGACCTTCACTGGAGGTTCCGGGTTGCGGACCTTCACAGGAGGCTCAGGGTTGCGGACCTTCACTGGAGGCTCCGGGCTGCGGACCTTCGCTGGAGGTTCCGGGCTGCTGACCTTCACTGGAGGTTCCGGGTTGCGGACCTTCACAGGAGGTTCTGGGCTGCTGACCTTCACTGGCTCAGAAGCCTGCTGCCGCATATCCATCAGCCTGTTAACTAGAGCGTATCGGCGCCCGAAGTCCTCCTCCTCCTCTATCTCTATTAGCAGCGGGTCCGTATGCTGCTCCAATGGAAGAGCAACCCAGGCTCTCCACCACCTCGTCTGTTCCTCCCTCGGGTATTCATAAAACCCCTCGGGTTTTTCTTGGTCATGGACCATTGGCATCCGAAGTGGTGGGCGATCCTCTTCCTCCCGCCTCTGTGTGCCTTTGATGCACTCCGATGGGGTGGTGTGCGGAGTCGGCACGGAGCGAACCGAGCTCTGTTCCTCTTCCTCCTCGCAATTCCACCTGGAGAGTGGTACTGGCGCCACCTCCTCTCGGCCAGACCACCCACCCCCATAGCCCCCCCCCAAAATTCCCTTGGGGTTTTTGGCGAACGCGGCGGCACCTCCTCTCTCTCCCTCTCACGCTGCTTGGTCTGGTAGTGGTGGGTCATTCTGTCACGATCGTGTGTAGAGACAGACCAGGGCGCAGCGTAGCGATAGTTCGACATGATTTATTTCACACAAAAACTAAACTTAGTCCGAACTATACAAAACAACAACGTAAGCACAAACGTGAACATCAACACTTACTCTGATGATAACATTTAAATAATGTGTGGGGTTGAGCAACTTAAATAGAATCCCCAATCAGAGACAACGTCTCACAGCTGTCTCCAATTGGGGATTCAACACAAAATGAAAAACATAGATCTAGATGTCTAGATCTGTCAGGCTCTGACCATGGCCAAAAGGTACTCCCTATGGCCAGAGCCTGACACCCATGTGGGTCGAAATTGTTGTTCAAATGTTGCATATATATTTTTTAGTACCTAGATATTATGTTACTTGTTAGAATGTATAATAAACAACTATATTGTATACATTAGCATTATTGTTTTGTCAGAAAAAATATAATAATAACAATAATAATAATAATAAACTGTTACCTTCACCTGAATGCAGTCGATACAGTTGTGTACTGATCATGCTCTATCTGAACTACAGTATACTTTCATTATTAGTAGTATGCTGTACAGTCGTGGCTGAAAGTTTTCAGAATGACACAAGTATTGGTCTCCACAAAGTTTGCTGCCTCAGTGTTGATGATGGCAATTTTCATATACTCCAGAATATCATGAAGAGTGATCAGATGAATTGCAATTAACTGCAAAGTCCCTCTTTGCCATGAAAATGAACTTAATCCCCAAAAAACATTTCCACTGCATTTCCGATTGTTTGGGCCATCCGGAAAACACCTTGTCCGGAGAAGACAAGGTGAGCGCTACCATCAGTCCTGTGTCATGCCAACAGTAAAGCATTCTCAGACCATTCATGTGTGGGGTTGCTTCTCAGCCAAGTGAGTGGGCTCACCAACAATTTTGCCTAAGAACACAGCCATGAATAAAGAATGGTACCAACACATCCTCCGAGAGGATGTTCATGGTTCTCCCACCCATCCAAGAACAGTTTGGTGACGACCAATGCCTTTTCCAGCATGATGGAGCACCTTGCCATAAGGCAAAAGTGATAACTAAGTGTCTCGGGGAACAAAACATCGACATTTTGGGTCCATGGCCAGGAAACTCCCCAGACCTTAATCCCATTGAGAACTTGTGGTCCATCCTCAAGAGGCGGGTGGACAAACAAAAACCCACAACTTCTGACAAACTCCAAGCATTGATTATGCAAGAATGGCCTGCCATCAGTCAGGATGTGGGCCAGAAGTTAATTGACAGCATGCCAGGGCAGATTGCAGAGGTCTTGAAAAAGAAGGGTCAACACTGCAAATATTGACTCTTTGCATAAACTGAATGTCATTGTCAATGAAAGCCTTTGACACTTATGGAATACTTGTAATTATACTTCAGTGTACCATAGTAACTACTGACATAAAGATCTAAGAACACTGAAGCAGCAAACTTTGTGGAGATGTATAGACGTTAAGTTGTCTTTAAAAAAACACAACATTCATGAGTTAGTTCATTAAGATGTTGAATATAAAAAGGGGCTTCTTCTATAGAAATAGGTCAGGCCTCTTGCTTAATAGTACAAAGCAGATAATTCAATGGATGTTCTTACTGGTCCTAGACTATGGTGAAATCATGTATATGAATGCAGCTGCCACTTCATTAAAGCCTTTAGATGCATTTGACCAGAGAGCACTTTGTTTTATTATGGGTCCAAGTTCCGTACACATCCCTGCATTCTCTATCCTAAAGTAGCATGACGCTCTTTGCACCTTACTAGGAGAATAATCTCCAAGCTTCTCTAAACATTGATGTGTTGGTGTCTGTAGGTTAATTCAGACTGCTGAATGAGGCCTGTTACAACTTACCATTCAGTCATGGATGTATGTGAACATATTTAACACGTATTGCTTGCTACCTACGACTACCGATGTACATTGAATAGCCATTCATCCCTGTTACACCTTGATGTGATGGTTGTCTATGTCTCTGTGTGTGCGTGTGTGCGTGTGTGCGTGTGCGTGTGTGTGTGTGTGTGTGTGTGAGATTAGATTTGTTTAAGACTACCAATAAACCCCTGATTATGCCCCAGCATATATTTCCTTCAAAAATATTGATACCGAAATGCCTACATATTACTATGCAATATCAAACTATACCTCTGTTTTTGTTTACAAAACAAATGTATAAATCTTCTCTATTGTTATCACACAATACTACACTTTATTACCCATTAAATGTTTACATGTATAATTATTTTGTTGTAGGAAAGATTCTAAATATATTTTGTTCATAGAAATAATGTTTTTAGCAGTTCTCTCTCTGGTGTTGGGTTTTAGGTGATCCCCAATTAGAGGCAGCTGTCTTGAGTTGTCTCTAATTGGGGATTCTATTTAATTTCCACTGTTTTCCACCTGGGTGTGGATTCTTGTGTGTGTTGTTCCTTGTTTGTGTTCACGGTCGCTACCTTGTTTTTTGTTTAAATTATAGAAAATAATGGAATGTCTCCTCGTTCGCTCACCCGAGACCGTGACAGAAGAATCCACCACCAAGGGACTAAGCAGGGCTGGACATTGGGGGATATCCTCCTCGGTATGGGGAAAATATACAGAGGAGGAATTCCTCCTATAGAGCGAAGGAGGAAGGCTGGGGTCCGGAGCAGCGGCGCCGTCGACGGAGGACAAGATGTCGGCCCAGCCTGGAGCCCAGATGAACCCCCAAACTGTTTTTTGGGGGGGGGGCTATGGGGGTGGTCTGGGATCGAGGACGAGGAGCCCCACGATGTGCTCCTGTTCCCTCTCTCGTGGGTCTCCCGGAGGAGCTCCTACAAGGTGGGGATTGGCAGTGATTCCCAGTCCAGTGCCTCCAGCGCCGATTCCCAGTCCGGTGCCTCCAGTGCCGGTTCCCAGTCCGGTACAGCCCATGCCGGCTCTGCGCACCAAACCACAGGTGCGCCTCCACAGTCAGGTACGGCCCGTTCCTGCTCCTCGCACCAGAGCTCCAGTGACGGCCCGCAGTCCGGAGCTCCTCAGCGTGGCGATGCCCTGTCCGGGGCCGGTAGCCAGCCCAGCTACGTGGCTGGAGAGCTTCTCTGCGCTGGTGCCCAGGCTGGGCACGGTGTTCAGCCCTGCTCCAAGGTTGGGGCTTTCCACTGGACCGGGGTTTAGAGAGGATCTGCCATCCAGCCCCGATCCAGTGCCCAGTCCGGGACCGGTCATCTGCCCTGCTCCCGTGCCGGAGCAGTCCGCTCCACCGGTGCCCAGTCCGGGACCGGTTGTCTGCAGAGCAGTCTGCTCCACCGGTGTGGTCCCTGCATCAATACTAGTATAGAAGGTAAAGTAAAAACCCAAACCGGTCCCTGCATCAATACCAGTATATATACCAACCATCCCTCATGACTGCTAGCTAAGATTTTGAAAGTAAGATGTTGACATGATCAATGTAACACTATGGCAGCACCCAAAGGGCTTGAATTTTTTATGTCTACTCTTAGACTTGGCAGTGACGTGGTGCGCCCATGAGTGACAGAACACTGAGCCAATCACGGCACAATGCTCCTATTGTCTGCTGGCTTGCCCCACCACCACAGAAAGCACTGAGCTAGGCTGAAACACCTGCATTTTGGAGCTGCCTTACTCAAGAAACCAAAAAAGAGACCATGTTTGTATGCGGCTTAATACAATGGTATATCTTTTTTTTTTTTTACATTGTTTGCAAACTGATGTGACACGTATTAATGCCAAAATAACATGCAAACCTGGCAAACCACCCCCCCCCCCCACAAAATGACCAACCACTACAGACACGGCTCAAGACCGGCAGCCAAGAAAAAGAAAAAAGGTCAACCATCAAGATGTGGATGAAGAGCTGCTTGCGTTTGTTAGGCCTCAAAGGATGAGGATGATGAGAGCTAAAGAATATAGGAACAAAACAAGCGATGTCTGAAAGTGCAACTACAATCATTGCCACCACCTCCAACACCACAATGGCTCGTTGGTGTGCCGCATGGAAGACGTGGACTATGATGTACGGCCAGCCCAGGCGTCAATACTCCTACTCACCAGGACCTAGGTTTCCAACACATAACTGGGATAACCAGCAGGCAACACCACTGCCACCACCACGGCAAGTACTCCACACAGAAGAGGTGGACCACAGCCAATCATGTAGGATGAGCCCAAGGATCAATGCTCACCAGAACCTTCCAACATGAAGCTGGGATGACGGCTTCAGTACATTCTTTCAAGAGAGCTGGGACAGACACAGTCACATTGATAATCCCCTCCTAAAAGGCAGATCCCAGTCCTGCGTACAGCGGGTGAAATAAGTATTGAGCACGTCACCATTTTTCTCAGTAAATATATTTACAAAGGTGAAATTGACATTTTCACCAGATGTTGGTAACAACCCCAGAAACCAAAACAAATAACTTCAGAAATTAAGTTATGTGTAATAATATGAAATGACACAGGGAAAAAGTATTGAACACACTTACTGATATTTATTTAATACTTTGTACAAAAGCCTTTGTTGGTAATGACAGCTTCAAGACGCCTCCTGTATGGAGAAACTAGTCGCATACATTGCTCTGGTGTGATTTTGGCCCATTCTTCCACACAAACAGTCTTCAAATCTTGAAGGTTCGTGGGCCTCTTCTATGAATCTTGATCTTCAGTTCTTTCCATAGATTTTCAATGGGATTTAAGTCAGGTGATTGGCTGGGCCATTCTAGCAGCTTTATTTTCTTTCTTTGAAACCAATTGAGAGTTTCCTTGGCTGTGTGTTTGGGATCATTGTCTTGCTGAAATGTCCACCCTCGTTTCATCTTCACCATCCTGGTAGATGGCAGCAGATTTTTGTCAAGAATGTCTCGGTAAATTTTCCCATTCATCCTTCCTTCAATTATGTGAAGTTTGCCAGTACCATTTGCTGAAAAGCAGCCCCACACCATGATGTTCCCACCTCCAAACTTCACTGTTGGTATGGTGTTTTTAGGGTGACGTGCAGTGCCATTTCTCCTCCAAACATGGTGTGTATTATGACATCCAAACAGTTCAATTTTGCTCTCATCTGACCACACTATATTCTCCCAGTATTTCACTGGCCTTTCCAAATGTTGTGCAGCAAACTTTAAACGAGCTTCAACATGCTTTTTTTTCAGCAATGGAGTCTTGCGTGGTGAGCGTGCATACAGGCCATGGCGTTGGAGTGCATTACTTACTGTTTTCTTTGAGACAACAGTACCTGCTAATTGCAGGTCTTTTTGAAGCTCTCCACAAGTGGTCCTTGGCTCTTGGACAACTCTTCTGATTATTCTTTTCACTCCTCTGTCAGAAATCTTGCGAGGAGCACCTGGTCGAGTTTATGGTGAAATGATTGTCTTTCCACTTCCGTATTATGGCCCCAACAGTGCTCACTGGAACATTCAGAAGCTTGGAAATGCGCCTATAACCAATGCCATCATTATGTTTTGCAACAATTAGGTTGCTGTGATGTTTCCCTGGTGTAGTGGAAACAAGCGCAGGGAGGCAGGAGGGTAGCGGGAAAAATGACTTTACTGAAACACTCAATGATATTCCGCAACTCAATGGAACTCCACTCTTAACACACACTCACAATAAAGACAATCACCGACAGAGACCCGAGGGGAGCAGAGGGAATAAGACGCACCAACAATTAGTGACAAAATGGAAAACAGGTGTGAAGGGAACAGGACAAAACGGACACTGAGTAGTGGATCGGTGATGGCTAGTACTCGGGCGACGTCGACCTATTCCGGCCGCCCGCCCCAGGGGAGGGAGCAACTTCGGCTGAAGTCGTGACAGTACCCCCACCTTAGGCATGGCTCCGGCCGCGCGTCGACGTCGGCCTCGAGGGCGACCCGGGGGGCGAGGCACGGGGCGTCCCGGATGGAGGCGATGGAATTCGCTCAACAGTGAGGTATCCAGGATGTCCTCCACCGGTACCCAGCATCTCTCCTCCGGGCCGTATCCCTCCCACTCTACGAGGTACTGGAGGTCCTTAGCCCTACGTCTTGAGTCCAGGATGGCTCGGACCGCATACGCCGGGGCCCCCTCAATGTCCAGCGGGGGCGGAGGGACCTCCAGTATCCTATGTCCTTGGAGTGGACCAGCCACCACCGGCCTGAGGAGAGACACATGGAACGAGGGGTTAATGTGGTAGTCAGGTGAAAGCCTCAGCCTGTAGCATACCTCGTTCAGTCTCCTCAGGACTTTGAACGGCCCCACAAACCGCGGACCCAGCTTCCGGCAGGGCAGGCGGAGGGGGAGGTTTCGGGGTCGAGAGCCAGACTCGGTCCCCTGGTGCGTACACCGGGGCCTCACTGCGGTGTCGGTCGGCGCTCGCCTTATACCTACCCACGGCTTGTTGGAGATGTGCGTGGGCAGCCCACCAGGTCTCCTTCGAGCGCTCAAACCACTCATCCACCGCAGGAGCCTCGGTCTGGCTCAAATGCCACGGTGCCAGAACCGGCTGGTAACCTAACACGCACTGAAACGGGGATAGGTTAGTGGAGGAGTGGCGGAGCGAGTTGTGTGCCATCTCGGCCCAGGGAATGAACTCCGCCCACTCCTCCGGCCGATCCTGGCAATACGACCTCAGAAACCCCCCCACGTCTTGGTTCACTCTTTCCACCTGCCCGTTACTCTCGGGGTGAAAACCTGAGGTGAGGCTGACCGAGACCCCCAGATGTTTCATAAATGCCCTCCACACCCTGGACGTGAATTGGGAACCCCGGCCAGACACTATGTCCTCAGGCACCTCGTAGTGCCGGACGACATGGGTGAACAGGGCCTCTGCCGTTTGCAGAGCCGTCTGGAGACCGGGCAAAGGGAGGAGTCGACAGGACTTAGAAAACCGATCCACAATGACCAGGATCGTTGTTTTCCCCTGTGACGGCGGAAGGTCCGTCACAAAGTCCACCGACAGGTGTGACCACGGCCGCTGTGGAACGGGTAGAGGTTGTAGTTTACCTCTGGGTAGGTGTCTAGGCACCTTATACTGCGCACACACCGAGCAGGAGGAAACATAGGTCCTCACATCCTTAGCTAGAGTGGGCCACCAGTACTGAAATGCGGTCTACCTCCATCTCCACCCCGGACGTGGAAATACGATACCACAAAAAGGAGACGGATTGTTGGAAGAACAGACACTTCTCTGCCTTGACATACAGGTCATGCTTCAACAGTCTCCCAAGCACTCAGGGTTACATGCGTGGAGCGTGTAGCGGAGTATATCAATATATCATCGATATACACCACTTTGCTTTTACCCATCATGAGATGTGTCTTGTGTGACACCTTGGCAATGAGACGTTTTTGTAGGCCATCAGTTGGGACTGAACCAGCTGATATTAATTTGCACTGACAGGGGGCTGGATTGCTTTTTAATTACTGATAGTTTTCAGCTGTTGTCTTGGCTTTCCATGCCTTTTTGCACCTCCCTTTCTTCATGTGTTCAATACTTTTTCCCTGTGTCATTTCACATTATTACACAACTTAATTTCTGAACTTATTTGTGTTGGTTTCTTTGTATGTATGGATTACTTGGGTTGTTACCAACATCTGGTGAAAATGTCATGTCAATAGCACCTTTGGAAATATATTTACTGAGAAAAATGGTGACGTGTTCAATACTTATTTCACCCGCTGTATATGTCGGGCTATGTTCTGTTTTAGAAGGCACTTTGAAACAGTTTTAAAAAGGGAAACCAAAAGTATGTATGCACTTTGTTGCAGTTTTTCTATTGGTTTTTCTAGTGGATATTGTAATTGGGAGGGATATGCGTTTTTTTGTTTACATGCCTTGCTGTGGCTGTTCAATTCACCTACAACAGGTGCATCGTGCCTTGCTGTAGCTGTTAATGTCACTTACAACAGGTCCACCATACCTTGACGTGGCTGTTCATGTCACCTTTAATAATTATAAATAAAAGACTAAAAAAAAGAACAGTCTTACTTACCTTCAGTATAATGAGAAGACACTTGGGAGTATGGCTGGACAGTGCACTGTCCTTCAGAGCTGCAGGCTAAAGTTAAATCTATATTTGGTTTCCTCTATCGTAATCGCTCCTCTTTCACCCCAGCTGTCAAACTAACCCTGGTTCAGATGACCATACTACCCATGCTAGATTACGGAGACATCATTTATAGATTTGCCACTAATGCTCTTTACTGTCAAGCTGCTGAGAGAGGATCCAAGGCACTGAGCGGTAGAGTGAAGACATTACTTTGATTAAACTTACGTCACACGTCTGGACACTAAACCTGAACACCATGAAGGTTTCCAGAGACCTCTCTGAACATAGATCATTACACTTCTAGGACACATCACTGCACTCTATACTCCTCTGTAAACTGGTCATCTCTGTATACCCGTCGCAAGACCCACTGGTTGATGCTTATTTATAAAACCCTCTTAGGCCTCACTCCCCCCTATCTGACAGCCCTCATCCTCCACATACAACACTCGTTCTGCCAGTCACATTCTGTTAAAGGTCCCCAAAGCACACACATCCCTGGGTCGATTTGTCTTTTCACAAACACTCAAACTGGACAGTTTTATCTCAATATCTTCATTCAATCATGGACAGTTGTGGCTGCTTTGCGTGACTAAGGACAGGCTGAACACCTTCTTCGCTCGCTTTGAGGATAATACAGTGCCACCCGACGCGGCCCGCTACCAAGGACTGTGGGCTCTCCTTCTCAGTGGCCGACGTGAGTAAGACAAAATTCAGCACATGGTGATCTGGCTGCTCCCTAGATGTAATGGAAAATAGGCCTACATTTGTGGAGCATCATGATCATCCGTGTGCTGGAGTTTCTTTACAGTATACTGCTTTTCACCTGGTTACACAATATAACCTTTTCCAATAACTGACCTTAGAGTGACAGTCTCTATTGAGGGTCCTGTAGTTGGTCGTCTGCTTGGTGAGGTCTGGGCCAACAAAAGACAGAAGAGCCTCCGTCCCTTCTGCACTCATCCAGACGTATTGGTGATGTCAGGCACGGTCCAGGAGTAGCTCCTGGACAAGGTGGTATTATTGTCCATGCTCTCAGCACATTTATGGGATGCAGCCATAACCTCCTCCTTCCCTGTCTGCACCTCAATAAGGGCGACCAACTTCTGTCTTAGCAGGTGGCGTCTGTTTAGAATAGCATACATAAAGTATAGTTTATTTTTTACTTGTGATTGGATGAGTATAATATTACTATTTTTTATTTCCTGGGCTTTTGTTCAGTAAATGCATCATTTATGCCTCAAAACAGAGTGGTTTGGTTGTAAGATGAAAAGACACTGGCTAATTCTAGTACCCAGTTACAGCCTGTCGTCATGTATATTATAGGCATTTTGCCTAGACGTGTAAAACTGATTTGCCTACAATTTGCATTTTCATAAATTATACTCCTGTATTGGCATTAATATCACTATTCTACAATATATAATCATGTACTTACCCATGTTACCAATCGCAGTGAAATCAACAGAATCAGAATCAATTTCAACATGGCCACTGAAAAATGCTGGCAAGAAAAGGCCACATGGTCCCACCCTTAAAGTAATACAGTATAATTGGTTCAGAGTATGTTTTGAAATTTCAACCTGCATGTCCTGATCCCGTCTGGTGGGGACAAACTCAACTTGTGCACGATGTCACACGCAGACACACACGCAGAGATTATTTGGCATTGGCATGTTAGGCACTTACTTGGTGGATTCTTAAAGTGAAGAAATGCAACAATCCAGGACTGGCGCCAGAACTAATCATTTGGGCAGACATTGGGACATCCTACGTCAGGTTCCCGAGTGGCGCAGCGGTCGAAGGCACTGCATCTCAATGCAATAGGCGTCACTGCAATCCCTGGTTTGAATCCAGGCTGTATCACATCCAGCTGTGATTGGGAGTTACATAGGGGGTGCCCAGCGTCATCTAGGTTTGGCTGGGGTAGTCCGTCATTGTAAATAAGAATTTGTTCTTAACTGACTTGCCTAGTTAAATTAAATAATACAAAAAAATGTGTGCTTGCCTGTGCACCTTTTTTAATGGGTGTTATATTAAAGACTGTAGTCGGCTCCTGAGTTTCAAGTTTGGGGACGCTTACAGTTTATCCTTCAATTTCTACCCATCTGTGTGCCAGTTATAATTATTTTATGCACATTTTCGTGATAGTTTCATTTCAATAATAACATCTCACTTTCTCAAAATCATTGTCATGTGGTTAATCATAAAAATATGAATTTAAAAAAGATTGACATTTTCCAAATTCGACTAATGCGAGAGCACCAGTCTCTGCTATATGGACACATTGATATACCGTGATATTCCATTGGCGGCTAAAGAAATGAGCGCATGGAACTCAGAGATAGCCTATAGGCCAATGCAGCAGTAGGTCTATAACATTAATTGTTAACGAAGTAAAAAACTAAGCTGACAAATAAAAACAGTAGAAAATATCCTGATGAAAATTCTGGTTATTTCAAATCTCATTAAATCGCTCTACTCTGCCTGTCTGCCTCCCTTTCTATCTGTCTTGACTTGAGCTATTTTTCCCATGTATTACACCCAACTTGGATTTATTGCACCCATTACTGAAATTGTTGTTCCAGTTTAGATGATTTAGGTAGTCTCATATGAATAGTCTTCCTGAGAAAGATTGGCGTCAAGTACAAGAGTGAGGATTAATTACCTGCGGGGGCAGGTGTGGCGAGCCTTGGGGTACTCCCTTGGTGACAGGCAGTGGCTGAGACAGCAGGTGTTCTGATTTTATACACTGCACTCTTTGAGAGAGGTAGTTAGCAAACCATGCCAAAGTCTCCTTAGAGACACCAATACTCATTATCCGGCCCACAAGAATGGTATGGTCTACCGTATCAAAAGCTTTGGCCAAGTCAATAAAAATAGCAGCACAACATTGCTTAAACTCAAGGGTGACATAATTTAGGACCTTGCAGTGACACATCCAAAACCAGATTGCATACCAGAGAGACTTCTACCAGAGAGAATTCTACAGACATCAAGAAAGCCAGTCAGTTGATTATTTTTTCCAACACTTTTTATTAACAGGGCAAAATAGAAATAGGCCTATAACAGTTAGGATGAGCTTGATCTCCCCCTTTTAAATAAAGGATGAACCGTGGCTGCCTTCCAAGCAATGGGAACCTCCCCAGAGAGGAGAGACAGGTTAAAAAGGTCAGAGATAGGCTTGGAGATGATAGGGGCAGCAACCTTAAAGAAGAAAGGGTCTAAACCATCTGACCCAGATGTTATTTTGGGGTCAAGTTTAAGGAGCACCTCAGACTCAGTGACCGCCTGCAGGGAGAAACTTGATAGCAGGGCTGGGGAAAAGAGGGAGGAGCATCGGGGCTAGATGCATTAGAGGGGGTGGGAGATGAGGAAATGTTGGACAGGCAAGGAGGCATGGCTGAATCAAATAGGAATCCTGACTTAATGAAGTGGTGATTAAAGAGCCCAGCCATGCGTATTGGATGACTGTCAATTATATATTTCATTCACCCAGCTCAATTTAACATCGATAGGTTTAGGCTACTACATGATACTCAAATTTTCCATTTACCCATCATGAGGTTGCTACAACCTAGCCTATGAATTAGTTTGTAACGTAATTGGAGTAATCAAGGTGACAGACAGTGACACATTCAATACCGCCTTGCACACTCTTCAGGTAGGTTTATCCCGGTTTCATTCTGTTTGCTTATTGTTAAATGTTTTTGGACAGAATCGGTGGAATGAATACACCCCAGATCACCCGCGTTCACTTTCATAGCAGCCACAGACAAACCACATCATCACTTTGCTCAATTCCTTCTTGCATCCACACGCTCTTCTCCACTCACATTTCCTTTCACTTGTGGACTTCAGTGCAAAACACAACAGCTGTCTGTGGCCAGGCGAAAAAACCTTTCCAATCCAAACCTTCCTACCATAACCGCTAGCCACACACAGCATACATCGTTGTCAATGTCACCATATTAGCTAACGTCATAGTCAATATAGCTGCTAGAACTAACGCGTTAGTAAACCAGTTACAATCACGCAGTACAGTGAACAGCGAGCTGTTACACCGGTAGGCCCAGGTGGCAGTAAATTAATACAACCGAAAATGTACCTTGACTTGGAAAAGTTCTAGTGTTGGATAGCCTTAGCTAGCTAGCTAAATATAATTCCTCTCTGTTTGAGGCGGTTGAAGAAATACAACAAAACATAGCTATCTCTCTCTCTCTTTAATGCTGCTTCTCCTTTTGTTCAAAACTGTTCAACTATTGTCTTTCTCTCTCTAAAGTGTTAGTAAACCTGACTACAATCATGCAATACAGTGTACAGTTAGCAAGCATTTTAACAGTTCCACCGACGGGCCCTGTAGCAATAAATTAATGAAGCCAAACGTTACCTTGACTTGGAAGGGATCCAGTGTTGGATAGCCATAGCCAGCTAGCTAACATAGGTTCCCTTTCTGATTGAGCCAGGTGTTTGATTAGGCTAAACTAGCTAGATGCATTCGCTAGCTAAGTGAATATACAACTAAATATATCTAGCTCTCTCTCTGGCTTCTCCTTCATTATTGAAGAAATTAATTTATTAACTGTTCGTTCAACTATTGTCTCTCTCACTCTTTGAGTCAACTACACACCACATTTTATGCACTGCAGTGCTAGCTAGCAGTAGCTTATGCTTTCAGTACTAGATTAATTCTCTAAACCTTTGATTGGTTGGACAACCTGTCAGTTTATGCTGCAGGAGCTCTGATAGGTTGGAGGATGTCCATTCAAGTTGCCATAATTACTGTGTAAGTCTGTAGAAGGGGGTGAGAACCATGAGCCTCTTAGGTTTTGTATTGAAGTCAATGTACCCAGAGGAGAACGGAAAAAAGCTGTCCTACGGCTACACCATGGTGCTACCCCCAGAGAGTGCTGTTGAGGCTACTGTAGACCTTTGTTTCAAAACAGTATGTTTTAATAAGTTATTTGGTTACATAACTATATTTAGTATAGTTTTATCTAAAAAATTAAATTCACTGAGTAGGAAGGTCCTCCCCTTCCTCCTCCTCGGAGTCTCCATTGATGGAAACGTGGTTAGTGGTTAGTGTCAACCAAGTTAGACAAGGTACAGAGCTATGGAACTGTGAAACTGTGATTAGCTCCTGCATAGTAATTGTATGTTTTATGCAACAGAAAAAAATGAATGAAGTGTAAGGGTTTTCACTTGGTTCAATCTTTCTACTGCAAATTTTATTTTTAGTGTGCAAGAACTTTACCAGAACATTGTGGGGAAATTACAAGAGAGAGTTTCCCAAAACATGAAATCAGTCTAGTTGTGATGACACTCTTAAAATGTGACTCACCACCTGGATTCGGTCTTATGTAGCAACATTTTAATTTCTGTTTTTTACATTGGATAAAAGTAGAGACTGAGAGCTACAAAATGGTATATCATACACTGCATTTTTGAGGAACAATTGGGAAGTAGTTCTGCTTTGAAAGTTGATAAACTTGTAAACTCACTTCTGAGATAATGGCATTTTAAAGTTTTGGTATCTAGTGAATAGCTCTTCTTTGTCTACACCCATTCAGCATAGTTCACACCATCTTAAGCTTTAGCACCACCCATCTCGTTTCGCTCTCGGAGCGTTCAGAGCGCACACTTGACGCTCTGCCGATGATTTGTTTACCTCTGGAGAACATGAAAACAGCCTAACCAGCTCTGCTGGTAACAATTTCACAACGCTTTCTTGCCAACGTTTACTGACACTGGCCATATTCAACGAGTGTTGTACACTTTAGCTTAAGCCATGTTGCTAGCTAGGTAAACAATGAACCTAGCTAGGTAAACAACATGTAAGACCACACATGTCACGTTAGCAAACGTTATCTAGTTAGCCTTTTCACACATACCAACAAACGGGTGTGATCATTCTAGAGTGGTCCCTGGAGCGTATGATCAAACCAGTTTGATTAGAACGTTTATTTAGAACGTCAAGTTTCGATTGATGCAACAATCAGCATTTGAGCTGGCCACTGTTTTTTCACAGAAACCTTTTGCACAAACACAGTCCTTACAAAGCTATGTCCAGAACGTGAGCAGTTTATTTTTGGATGCAATGTTCAGACATTCACAGAAGTAGCAAGAGCATAACACAATCATCCAAACCGGAAAAATTGAGGCTACATTTGGCTAGCGTTAACTGAGGAAACATTGACGCAAGCGGTCATATTTAGCTAACTCTCGGCTGACAGAAATCACAAATCGAATTAGCTAATAGCAATTACTATTTACAATTCATCACATAACGAGTGAGCTCACCATTGATCCAGAGGGATTACACAAAGAAATAAGGTGTACAGGTAAATATACAGTTATATTTACAGGTAAGTGAATACTTGCATGGTTACATAAACTGTACAGGTAAATGACAGGAAGAGATACTTAAATAGCTAAATGTGTGTATGATATAATTTGGGGTAATAATAGTAATTCCCTTAAAATACAGTCCTTAGTGCGCAGGGTTTAATTACAGATAACTGCACGTATTGCACATTCGATATACTAAAAGCAATGAGAAAAGATGCAACTGACAGGATACTAATATGCATTCCTGAGTGAATGAATTACTTGCAATATTGCACGTGATATGATATAACAACTGTACATGAGTATGTATATACAGACCTGAATGAATAAATAAGTCCTGAGTGAATGAGTGATTACGGACTCAAAGATGGATGCATATTTGTCCTAGAACCCAAACAGTTCCAGATCTATGTTGCCGACGGCACGGCACCCCGGTGAGGCATTATATAGTCTAATAGCTGCCGGCAGGAAGGTCCTCCTGTAGCGCTCTCTGGCACACCTTGGTGGGACCAGTCTGTGACTGAAGGTGCTCCTCTGCGTCATAACCATGGCATGCAGAGGGTGGGTGACGTTGTCCATGATGGCCAGCAGTTTGGCCAGGATCCGTCTCTCTGCCACCTCCTCTAGGGTGTCAAGGCTCATCCCCAAGACAGAGCTAGCCTTCCTGATCAGCTTATTTACCCGAGAAGCATCACCGGATTTTATGTTGGCTCCCCAGCACACCACAGACTGGTAGAAGGTATGCAGTAGTTTACTGCACACGTTGAAGGACCTGAGCCTCCTCAGAAAGTAGAGTCGGCTCTGGCCCTTTTTGTACAGGGCCCTGGTGTTACCAGCCTATTCCAGCTTGTTGTCCATATGGACTCCCAGGAACTTGTATGACCCAACCATTTCCACATCCATCCCCTGTATAGGGACTGCAGTCAGTTGTGCCTTGTTCTCCTGAAGTCCACCGCCATCTCCTTTGTTTTGCTGATGTTGAGCTGAAGGTGGTTCTGCTCACACCACAACACAAAGTCACTGATTGTGCTCCTTGGTCTGACAGACGTTTACGTGACACCCACAATGCATTGTATAATGTCAACAAACATGGCGCCACACATAACTGTCAAATAGCTTAGCTCATCAGAAGTAATACAGCCTTCAAAAAAATATTTTACAGACATGATAGGTGTCCATTACAATCTATGCAATAATCAGAATGCATGATTTGTCACCAGTACTTGAAACGTGAATAAACTGTAAATACATCATGTTCCGTAGATACAGTCTCTATGCTACAGTAGAAACGACAACACGACATACAGAAAATAAGGCATTTACTTTGAAAGCAACGAACACATGTCTAGAGTTATTATTTGTAAGGAAAGCGACAAGGAAGCCAATGTGAGCACCAACCAGAAAATGTTCCAGTTCATGAAGACTGACCAAATGTCTGCACACTTGATCTTCAGAAACATGGGGGAGGTGCTTGTGCTCTCCTCCGGTCAAAGAGAGAAATGTTTGTGTGGCTCAGTAAAGCCTCAAACATAAATTGTCCGCAACAATGAAACAGGCTACTTCTATCTGAATTAATGAGGAGGCGGACAAACACCTACATTCAAACTATTGATAGAAAATAACATTTGTTAGAAAATAATTTGAAATGGACAAATTCAAACACAGCCTATAGATAATTAGTAGGCAGGGCATGTTAACTGTCCTGTTGCGTAACAATCACATTTTGGAACAGTGAGAGCATTCTGACATCACGTACATAAAACAACTCACGCTGGGGCGACCATTAGAGATATTTGGAACTCACGTATGAAAAGGTTAAACAACATTATAAACTGGGTGGTTCCAGCCCTGAATGCTGATTTGGCTGACAGCAGTGGTATATGAGACCGTATACCATGGGTATGACCTTGGGTGTTTGTGGTATATGGCCAATATACCACGGCTAATGGCTGTATCCAGGCACGCCGCGAAGCGTCATGCCTAAGAACAGCCCTTCGCCATGGTATATTGGCCATATACCACAACCCCTCGTGCCTTATTGCTTAAATGAACAGTGCCATATCATGTCGTTACTACCCTGCGTACGAATAACAATGTCATACACCCAACGTTAGCTAGATAACAGTACACTTTAGCTTAAAACATGAAGCTAGCTAGCTAGCTAGGTAAACAATGAAACTAGCTAGGTAAACAACATGTAAGACCACACACGTCACATTAGCTAACAAGCCAGCCAGCGAACGTTAGCTAGTTAAACAGCAATAAACAGTGCCAAATCATGTCATGACTACCCTGCATACGAATAACAACGTCATACACCCAACTTTAGCTAGGGAGCCAGCCAGCTCACGTTAGCTAGCTAACAGTACACTTTAGCTTAATACATGTAGCTAGCTAGCTAGGTAAACAACGTGTAAGACCACACACATCACGTTAGCTAACGAGCCAGCCAAATCATGTCATTGCCTACAGGGCTTGAAGATGGCAGATCGCAGGTCCAAACCGACTTGATTACCATTCTTTAAAAAAGCTATAACTATGCTTAGACAATCCCCAAATAAAAATATAATGATGTAAGAAGATTAAAATTAATTAATTATAAATTTATATTTTTGTTCAGTGTATGTTATTAGAACAATTCTGGATCATTATGTAATAACCTTACACGATAATTTGCAGAAATGTTTCTTTTTTTTTTTTAGCACACCTTCTATTGCTGAAGTATGTTCAGGGAATGTTATTATAAACATCATGTCATAATGTCACACTATATCTTTATGAGAGCATTGTGGGAATATTCCTTGCTGTTGTTAATAACATCTCCATCAACATCAGCAGAACGTTTCTCAGAACCATTTATATTGCTCTCACATTTTGTTGTGGCAGTATAAGCTAAACACTGGTAATTTGTGTTATTACATTACCTGGAAACCTAATGAGAATGTTTGTGTTATTACATTACCTGGAAACCTAATGAGAATGTTTGTGTTATTACATTACCTGGAAACCTAATGAGATTGTTTGTGTTATTACATTACCTTGAAACATAATGAGAATGTTTGTGTTATTACATTACCTGGAAACCTAATGAGATTGTTTGTGTTATTACATTACCTTGAAACATAATGAGAATGTTTGTGTTATTACATTACCTGGAAACCTAATGAGAATGTTTGTGTTATTACATTACCTGGAAACCTAATGAGAATGTTTGGGGAATGTTCTGTGGTGGTTGTTGCAGATGTTGTGAACAACATTTTAGTGACCGTTAGCAGAACATTCAAGAAGATCCTAATGTTAGATACATCCCTAACTAGAACTTAATGGGAATCTTAGCTAATGTTTTAGGAATGTTCCCGGTTTTCTGGGATCACATAAAGTGTAGTTATTTGAGATGCAAGAAGATTCTGGGCAGTCCGACTAATGTAGTCGATCTCAAACATTCCTCTGTCAGTAGGCTACATATTATATTGTCACAAGGACACATTTCATTACACCTAAAGGCTGTATTACAGTGATCTGAACGAAATGGAAGGGTTTTTCTCTCCATGTATCGAATCATCCTATGGATGCCTCTAATCGGGGTCAATGTCAGCTATGGCTTCATCCCAAATGGCCCCTATTTCCTACCTAGTGCATTACTTTTGGCCGGAGCCCTATGGGCCCTGGTTAAAGATAGTGCACCATAAAGGGAATAGGGGCCATTTGGGACACCACTTATGACTCAGTCAACATCAGTCTCACAGAGACAATGCGAGTGTCTGTTCTATTTCGGAGGCACTCATGGTACTGTATTTAGTAATTACTTTGAGCAGTACTGTAGATATACTGAGTTGCTATTCGATTTGAGTGTTGAGTACTTTAAGTCCTCATTTGACTCCGTTGCTTAGGTGTGTATCATTACAGTACGGAACAGAACAACAAAATGGCAGTTCAATCTCTCCAAGCTGTTTTAAGTACAGCAGTGTGTTGTTGAATAATTCAAATGTTTTTCTGGAGAAGTCCAGCAGCAATGTTATTAGGTGGCGTGCTTGTTATTTTAATGCCGAGGCTACATAGACTGAATTAACAGTGTTTAATGTGACGACAACAGATTCTAAGTAAGAAACTGAGACTCATCAAGGTGTCTTAATTACGGATGAGGCAACTTCTATGCACAGCAACAAACATTTTAGTAGAGCCTTTTAAAATCAGTTTTTCATTTTTGCATTTTTTGTTTTTCTTCCAAATTCTGTTTTCTTGGTTTTGTTTTTCCAGGTTTTGGATTTTTTTCACAGTTAACAAAAACCAAAACAACAACATTTTATTTTTTTGTGTTCAAAACAATATTTAAGGTCTGGGAAAAATCTAAGAAACTTAGATTTTTGAATGTAGTTGCTCTAATTCAGTGAACATGCCCTTTACTGTTGTTTGGTTAGTGGGTTTTCTGTAGTGCAGTAAACACACATGTGGTGTGAGTCATCGGCCAATGGAATGGGTGCAGTAAAAGGCCAGCAACCCTCCGTATTATTCAGAGCCCCATGAAATGACACCATATAAACATTCTACAGTCCCTACTGATTATTACCTACGATACTCTTACCGAGGGACCCAGAATAAGTCTTACTCTAAGCCAATAATATACTATATACAATGATACACATTGGGGGGGTATATTTGACATTGGAACATGTTTTAAAACCCACATTTTATGCAAATGTCAGTTAATTATGAACAAATCATTGTTAATGTTTAGACCAGGTAGGTTTTGCCCTAGCACTACACACCTGATTTCAAATAATCAAAGCCTGATGATGAGTTGATGATTTGAATCAAAACAAAAATGTCACCCCTTTGTGTCCCCAGGACCAGGATTGAGAACCACTGATTTAGACAATTATTTTTCATATATCATGAATGGTTATTGACACTTTTATACAATTACATGGGTGGTCACCTGATGAGATTTGTAAATGAAAGAGCAATATAGTAGTATAATAATACTAATTGAACGGAGATTCCCATCTTCCCATTTAGAGTTTCTGGCGCAGCACAGAAATGCCCTTATCCTGATGCTGTGACAAAGGCATTTCCTAACAGTTCCTCCAGCAGGATTAGTTTAAGGAAGAACTCTGACTTGTCTGATTAAGTTTGTTTAAAAAAATACCACCACACTACCGCACCTGGTATTAGTCTTCTTTTATTATTATTTTTATTATTATTATTATTATTATATTATTACTATTGTTGTTATTATTATTATTGTTATTATTTTTACCCCTTTTTCGTGATATCCAATTGGTAGTTACAGTCTTGTCCCATCACTGCATCTCCCCAACGGACTCTGGAGAGGCGAAGGTCGAGAGCCATGCGTCCTCCGAATCACGACCCTGTCAAGCACACACTGCTCACTTAACCTGGAAGCCAGCCACACCAATATGTCAGATGAAACACTGTCCAGCTGGCGACCAAAGTCAGCTTGCAGACGCCCAGGCCGCCACAAGGAGTCTCTATAGCGCGATGGCACAAGGAAATCCCGGCCGGCCAACCCCCCCCCCTAACCCGGACGACGCTGGGCCAATTGTGCGCCGCATCATGGGTCTCCCAACACAACAACAACAAGCCATGTAGCTCGGTGCTGGGCCCAGTCAGGTCTTTGACACATTCACCCACTCCCCTGCTGAAAGATCAGCCCTGGCCTCCAGCATGGGTTCTAGAAGAAAGCCTCTTTCAATTTCTTTAGGTCGGGGGCTTTCATCAAGCTAAGTGTTTCTTGGTCTAACGTCATCCCCAGGCTACTGCACACACAACACATATAAGCCTGGGATATCAACTATTCAAAGTTGGCCTTAGTGGGAGTGACCATATAATTCTATAGGAGGGACCTTCGTACAGTATTTGTCAATGTCACTAGTTAAGATAGTCATGAAGTCATAATTATGGTTAAACCCTGTCCATTTCTACAATGTATCTTCTTAAAATGTTATTTTAAACCTAACCCTAACTAGTGAAGGCCAAGTTTGCTGCGTTGGTCCAGCAGACCTTCCGAGCATTTGGGTGGAAGTGTCTGGGAACGAGATTAGGTGTAATGTGATTAAGCTTATGCCATCCTTCAGCACATCATGTCAAGTACATTTCTATCATATTCAACATAGTGGGTCGTGCCCCATTTGACATGGGGTGATTATGTCACACAGTTATGCCACATTTATGAACCCTTTATAAAGCATGACATACGGTTATAGATTCTTTGTAAAGCATGTATGTAGTGCGTATGAAGGCATTATGAAGCCTTTATAAGCTGAACCTTTACAATAAGGTTACATTTATAAAGGGGTTATAGTTACGTTATTAATGATCATCTGATCATTAATGGCTCCCGAGTGGCACAGCGGTCTAAGGCACTGCAGACCCTGGTTCGATCCCGGGCTGTATCACAACCGGCCGTGATCGGGAGTCCCATAGGGCAGCGCACAATTGGCCCAGCGTCGTCGGGGTTAGGGGAGGCCGGGGTGTAGGCCGTCATTGTAAATAAGAAACTGACTTGCATAGTTAAATAAAATTCAATAATTTAACCATTAATAAACGATTATATATCACATTGGTCAAAATAGTGGTCAGTGTTTGCCAAATAGTGATCCAATATCTACATCCAGTTATAAATAAATATACTTACAAATGCTTATAAGATGAACCCTTATGTATCATCATGCAACCTGATTTTCAATAGTTGCACTGTTGAACAATGGTTGTCACAGGAACAGAAGAGGTTGGTTTTCATGATGTCTTGACCCACCTTTGAAAGCCTGATGCGCTGGACAAATTTACATTCAGGACATTATTCAATCATCATTCCTAACATATTACCCCTTTACCAGATTATATCAACACACTTAACACTTCCCTGTGATATTCCAAGTATGGTGAACGCTCCGGTGTGAAATGGTAACCACAATAGCTTTCGTTGGTGGAGGAGGTGTCCTCTCACAACGTTGAATGTTTTAGTCTTCATACACACCATTCATTGACTGAACATGTTTAGCAAAGTGTTACATCTTCTCTCTGTCATGACTTCCGTCTGATCTGCTGTGTTTTGTGTTTTTTGAGCACATGTGCCTTGTTTTGACAGCTGGCCATGTGCTCCCCTGTCATTGTAGTGTCTCCCCTCCCACTCGTTATCCTTAACTATCCTTGTTCTCTTCACACCTGCTGTCAATTAATCCCTCATTACCTCCCCTATTTTAGGTCTTCTTGTGTTCAGTCTTTTGTCAGACCGTTGTTGTGAGTATGCTTTTCCTGTGACCTACTTATCCTTGCCTTGTCTTGCTGTTTTTCTTCAGACTCCAAGTGTTGTTTTGTTTTTGTTTTGGCATTTTGATTTTTGTCCTGCTTCCACTGTGTCCTGCCAGGCCTGGTTTCCTAGTCTGCCTGCCCAGGTGTTTTCTCTGTTGGGACTTGGATGTACCACCCCAGACCCTCACTGTCTGCTCATCACCATTCCCAGGGAACTCAATGTAACTCGGACACTGCGTCGGATGACGCCATAATTTGTTTCTTTTGAGAAGTACTCTCCTGGCCCAGAGGACATTTATTTGGACTTCCTCTTTTCTTTTGTGTTCCTGTTTATTTTTTCCTGGGCTCATTTAAGAGCAAAATAAACACTGTTGCCTGCAACTGAATCCGTGTCTCTCCCTGACAGAACGGTCTGACCATAAAATGGATTCAGCAGGTGCAGACCAAGTCAGAAATGCAGTGAGTCAACAGGGCGCTCTTCTGGGACAGCATTCCAGCCAGTTAACTGCCACTTCACGGGAGGTTGAGTGCCTGACCGCCCAAGTAGCGGATCTCAATCTCCAGATCCAAGAACTCCAGCGGGAAGCCTTGGCCAGAAGATCAGCTGCAGCATACGGCCGTCCTCTACCTAATGCTGAACCTGAACCCCATGCCAATAGTCCGCCACCCTACGACGGGGATCCCAATTCCTGCCGTGCGTTCCTGTCTCAGTGCTCCCTTGTCTTCGCACTCCAGCCTCGACGTTATGTTACGGAAGAGTCCCAGGTGGCCTTTGTCATCACACTCCTGAAAGGAAGGGCCCGCGACTGGGCAACGGCTGTGTGGGATGCTCGTGCTCCATTCTGTGCCACATTCGAGGACTTCAGAGCGGAGATGATTAAGCTGTTTGACCGCTCTGCTCAAGGTGATGAGGCGGCCTCCCAGCTGGTGCGGTTAAATCAGGGCGGCCGCTCTGTTACGGAATACTCCATCCAGTTCAGAACTCTGGCAGCCACATGTGACTGGAACGAGGCAGCGTTACGCGCTAGGTTTCGGGAGGGGCTGGCTGACGACATCCAGGATGAGATTGTCACTCACGAGCTGCCTCACAACTTAGACACCCTTGTGGAACTGGCGCTTCGTGTGGAGGGGCGTCTTCAACGTCGACGTCAGAGGTGTACAGCTCGATCCTCCTGGGTGCTGGATGAAGGTGCCTCCAGTGCTGTTCCCACCTCCTCGTCTTCTTCAGCAGACCCTGAGCCCATGCAAGTGGGGCGTGTTCGTCTCACCCCTAAGGAGAAGCAGGATCGTTTGACTCGGGGCCTTTGCCTTTACTGCGGGAAGCCAGGGCATCGTGCTATCCGGTGTCCTTTAAAAGCCGGAGCCCATCAGTAATCCGGGGAATCCTGGTGGGTGCTACTCCTTGTCTCGACTCCCCCATCTCACGTTCCCTGCTAAATGTTTCTGTTCAATATCAAGATACTGTTCACTCCTGTTCAGCCCTGATTGACTCGGGTGCTGAGGGCAACTTCCTGGATGTCTCCGTTGCTGTGCTGTGGGGCATTCCTGCCATTCCTCTCCCTTCTCCTATCTCTGTCCGCTCCCTTAATGGTCTCCTCATTACCTCCATCACCCATTCCACTCCTTCCGTAAGTCTTCTTGTCTCCGGCAATCACCGTGAGGTGATTGAGCTGTACCTCCTAGATTCCCCAAGTGCCCCCGTTGTCCTAGGGCATCCGTGGCTGGTGCAGCACAACCCTCACGTGGATTGGTCAGGGAATTCTGTGTTCTCTTGGAGTCCGTCTTGTCTTGCGTCATGTTTAGGTTCTGCCTTGTCTCCTGGCTCTGTGTCTTCTGTTTTTCAGGTTGAGGAGGCCGATCTCACCGGAGTCCCGGTGAAGTACCACGATCTCTGTCAGGTCTTCAGTAAGTCCCGAGCCACATCCTTGCCTCCTCATCGGCCATATGACTGCGCCATCGATCTCCTCCCAGGCACTTCTCCACCCAAGGGTCGTCTGTATTCCCTTTCTGGTCCTGAGAGAGAGGCCATGGACAAGTATATTCAGGAATCCTTAAATGCCGACCTCATCCGTCCCTCTTCCTCGCCCGCTGGGGCTGGGTTCTTCTTCGTTAAGAAGAAGGATGGCTCCCTGCGACCCTGCATTGACTACCGGGGTCTTAATGACATCACCAGAAAGAACAGGTATCCTCTGCCTCTGATGTCATCAGCTTTTGAGTTGTTACAGGGAGCCAGGGTCTTTACCAAGCTAGACCTCCGCAATGCCTACCATTTGATCCGGATACGTGAGGGGGATGAGTGGAAGACAGCCTTCAACACCCCAACGGGACACTTTGAATACCGGGTCTTACCCTTTGGGCTCACCAACGCCCCAGCTGTCTTCCAGGCCCTGGTGAACGATGTGTTGAGGGACATGGTAAACAGATTTGTCTTTGTGTACCTGGATGATATTCTCATCTTCTCTCCCTCCTTGCAGGTACACACTCAACACGTCCGTCAGGTGCTACAACGGCTGCTGGAGAACCAGCTTTACGTGAAGGCAGAGAAGTGCGTGTTCCACGCCAAGTCTGTTTCGTTCTTGGGGCATATCATTTCAACGGAGGGGATCAAAGCCGACCCCGCTAAGGTAAGGGCCGTGGCCGAGTGGCCAACCCCTGACTCTCGGAAGGCGTTGCAGCGGTTCCTGGGGTTCGCCAACTTCTATAGGCGATTCATCCGGAACTTTAGCCTGGTTGCTGCACCCTTAACAGCACTCACCTCTCCTAAGGTACTGTTCAGATGGAATTCTCAGGCTCAGGAGGCCTTTGATGTTCTTAAGTCCCGTTTCATCTCTGCTCCTGTTCTGTGTCTTCCAGATTCTGAATGCCAATTTATTGTTGAGGTGGATGCCTCCGATGTCGGGGTAGGCGCGGTCCTATCTCAGCGGTTCCCCAGAGATGGGAAGGTGCACCCGTGTGCCTTCTTCTCTCACCGTTTGAGCCCTGCTGAGCGAAATTACGACATAGGTAACAGGGAGCTGCTGGCAGTCAGGCTGGCTCTGGGGGAATGGCGTCACTGGTTGGAGGGAGCAACGCGGCCCTTCTTGGTCTGGACGGATCACAAGAATTTAGAGTATGTCCGTTCGGCCAAGAGGTTAAATGCTCGCCAGGCCCGCTGGGCACTCTTCTTTGGGCGGTTTAACTTCTCCCTCTCGTATCGGCCGGGCTCCAAAAATGTTAAGCCTGACGCCCTCTCTCGTCTGTTCGAGGGTCCTGGCGGGGAGGCGACCCCCAAAACCATTCTCTCCAGGGAGTTGGTGGTGGGGTCCCTTTCCTGGGACGTCGAGCGGCGGGTGAGGGAGGCCATCGAGGGCGGGGAGCCCCCGAGGGGGTGCCCAGGGGGTCGGTTGTTTGTGCCGGCTGCGCTGCGTCCTGAGGTCCTTCGGTGGGGACATGAATCCAGAGTAGCCTGTCATCCGGGGGTTCGGAGGTCGCTGGCTGTCATCCGTCAGCGATTTTGGTGGCCATCCATGGCCCAAGATGTCAGGCAGTTTGTGTTGGCTTGCTCGGTATGCGCTCAAAATAAGACGTCTAACCGTTCTCCTGTTGGTCTGTTGCAGCCTTTGCCCATTCCCTCTCGCCCTTGGTCACACCTAGCCCTTGATTTTGTCACTGGCCTTCCCCCATCGAGAGGTAACACCGTGATTCTGACGGTGGTGGACCGCTTCTCCAAGGCGGCCCATTATATCCCCTTACCCAAGCTCCCCTCCGCCAGGGAGACAGCACAGGTGGTGGTGGACCACGTCTTCCGGATCCATGGACTTCCGGTGGACGTGGTCTCCGACAGAGGACCCCAATTTGTCTCCCGGTTTTGGAAAGAGTTCTGTAGACAGATCGGGGCCTCAACGAGTCTGTCTTCAGGTTTTCACCCTCAGACCAATGGGCAGGCCGAGCGAGCCAACCAGGATCTCGAGCGAGCTCTCCGCTGCCTGGCGTCACATAGTCCGAGCTCCTGGAGTCAGCAGCTATCGTGGGTGGAATATTCCCACAACTCCCTGCCGGTAGCGTCTACGGGTATGTCTCCTTTTCAATGTTCTGTGGGTTATCAACCGCCCCTTTTCCCCACACAGGAACCCGAAGCCGCGGTCCCGTCTGCCTTGGCCTTTGTCCGTCGGTGTCGTCGCACCTGGAGGAGGGCTGAGGAGGCCTTGGCCCGGGCTTCCAGACGGACCAAAGCGGCGGCTGACCGTCACCGGACTCCAGCTCCCCAGTATGTGTGCGGTCAGAAGGTGTGGCTATCCACCAAGGACCTGCCTCTCCGGGTGCCTTCTCGTAAGCTGGCACCCAGGTTCATTGGGCCATACCGCATCACCAAGGTCCTGAGTCCGGCAGCAGTGCGGCTCAAGCTTCCCCCCACGCTTGGTCGGGTTCACCCTGTCTTTCATGTGTCCAGGGTCAAGCCTGTGTTTCGGTTCCCCCTTAATCCTGTTGTTTCTTCCCCGACACCGCCCCCTCCTCGTCTGGTGGATGGTACTCCAGTGTACACTGTGAGAAAGCTTTTGGACGTTAGACGCCGTGGTCGGGGTTTCCAGTATTTGGTGGACTGGGAGGACTACGGCCCGGAGGAGAGGAGTTGGATTCCGGCTCGGGATATTCTGGACCAGACTCTGATCGAGGACTTTCGTCGGAGACTAGGTGAGCCCCTCCCGGTTGCGCCAGGTGGCGCTGCTGGGGGGGGGGGGTACTGTCATGACTTCCGTCTGATCTGCTGTGTTTTGTGTTTTTTGAGCACATGTGCCTTGTTTTGACAGCTGGCCATGTGCTCCCCTGTCATTGTAGTGTCTCCCCTCCCACTCGTTATCCTTAACTATCCTTGTTCTCTTCACACCTGCTGTCAATTAATCCCTCATTACCTCCCCTATTTTAGGTCTTCTTGTGTTCAGTCTTTTGTCAGACCGTTGTTGTGAGTATGCTTTTCCTGTGACCTACTTATCCTTGCCTTGTCTTGCTGTTTTTCTTCAGACTCCAAGTGTTGTTTTGTTTTTGTTTTGGCATTTTGATTTTTGTCCTGCTTCCACTGTGTCCTGCCAGGCCTGGTTTCCTAGTCTGCCTGCCCAGGTGTTTTCTCTGTTGGGACTTGGATGTACCACCCCAGACCCTCACTGTCTGCTCATCACCATTCCCAGGGAACTCAATGTAACTCGGACACTGCGTCGGATGACGCCATAATTTGTTTCTTTTGAGAAGTACTCTCCTGGCCCAGAGGACATTTATTTGGACTTCCTCTTTTCTTTTGTGTTCCTGTTTATTTTTTCCTGGGCTCATTTAAGAGCAAAATAAACACTGTTGCCTGCAACTGAATCCGTGTCTCTCCCTGACACTCTCATGTATGTAGTGAGTACACAATACTGCCTATAAGTATGTATAAGCTCTGAGCGAACTCTCAAATGATTTAGCCATATGTATAGCTGCTAAATGTATACCTTAAAATGACAAATCTGTACACATTTATAACTGAGTTAAACGTTTATAACTGCTAAAAATATACCTAATTTTAAAGTGACAGACCTATGAACATTTATAACTGCTAAAATGATATCTTATTTTAATGTTGCAATACACTGATTATTAACAAATGAGTTACCAATATTAAAACTGCTGAAAAGATGCCTTTAAAGAAAAATTGGATATCTGCGCCTTTTCTCTTCATCACATCACGCTGCATTTTATTTCCCCTTTTTTCTGACAGCACAAAATGCAGAGGGATAATAAACAATAAATAAACCAAATGCAAACACAATGGGCTCCTGTAAAAATATTGGGTGGGAACAAACAGCCATTTGGAATATTTGGTATTTTATTAGGATCCCCATTAGCTGTTGCAAAAGCAGCAGCTACTCTTCCTGGGGTCCACATGAAAGATGGAACATGACATAATACAGAACATTAATAGACAAGGACAGAACTACATAAAAATGCTTTTAAAGTCACACTTAGCCTACATATCAATAAATACACACAAACTATCTAGGTCAAATAAGGGAGAGGCGTTGTGCCGTGAGGTGTTGCTTTATCTGTTATTTGAAAACAGGTTTGCTATATGAGATGGAACAGAGTTCCATGTAATAATGGCTCTATATAATACTAATCTTTCTTGGATTAGTTCTGGATTTGGGGACTGTGAAAAGACCCCTGATGGCGTGT
This sequence comes from Thymallus thymallus, assembly GCA_023634145.1. NCBI lineage: Eukaryota > Metazoa > Chordata > Actinopteri > Salmoniformes > Salmonidae > Thymallus > Thymallus thymallus. The sequence goes on along the minus strand of CM042389.1, from coordinate 31,675,901 downwards.
CTGGTGGGGTAAGTGTGTGTGTCAGTGACTTCATTAGCTGTGGTTGCTGATGCGTTGAGTCATCAGCATACATGGCCACACATGCATTGATTAATGCCAGTTGCAGGTCATTGGTCAAAATATAAAAGAGTAGAGGGCCTAGAGAGCTGCCCCGTGGAACACCACACTTTACATGTTTGGCATTAGAGAAGCTTCTATTAAAGAAAACCCTCTGTGTTCTATTATATAGATAGCTCTGAATCCATGATATGGCAGAGGTTGAAAAGCCATAAAACATACGTTTTTTCAACAACAGGTTATGGTCGATAATATCGAAGGCTGCACTGAAATCTAACAGTACAGCTCCCACAATATTCTTATTATCAATTTCTTTCAACCAATCATCAGTCATTTGTGTCAGTGCAGTACATGTTGAGTGCACTTCTTTATAAGCGTGCTGAAAGTCTGTTGTTAATTTGTTTTCAGGGAAATAGCATTGCATTTGGTCAAACACAATCTTTTCCAACAGTTTGCTAAGTGCAGGCAGCAAGCTTATAGGTCTGCTGTTAGAACCAGTAAAGGCCGCTTTACCACTCTTGGATAGTATTACTTCCCTCCAGGCCTGAGGACAAAGACTTTCCTCTAGGCTCAGATTAAAGATATGACAGATAGGAGTGGCTATAGGGTCAGCTAACATCCTCAGTAGCTTTCCATCTAAATTGTCAATGGCAGGAGTTTTGTCATTATTGATCAATAACAATCATATTTCCACCTCTCCCACACTAACTTTACAAAATCCAAACTTACAATGCTTTTCTTTCATTATTAGTTTTTGTATTCATGAATAAGACGGCTTACTATTCATTGTTGGCATTTTCTGCCTAAGTTTGCCCATTTTGCCAATTAAGTAATCATTAAAATAATTGCCAACATCAAATGGTTTTGTGATGAATAAGCCATCTGATTTGTCTTTCTGCCCATAATTTCATTTAAAGTACTCCAAAGTGTTTTTTCCATCATTCTTTATATCATTGATCTTGGCTTCATAATACAGTTTCTTCTTCTTTTTGTTGATTTTAATCACATAATTTCTCAATTTGCAGTAAGTCAGCCAGTCAGATTTGCAGCCAGACTTATTAGCCAATCCTTTTGCCTCATCTCTTTCAACCATACCGTTTTTCAATTCCTCATCAATCCATGGAGCCTTAACAGTTCTAACAGTCAGTTTCTTAACAGGTGCATGTTTATCAATAATTGGAAGAAGCAATTTCATAAATTCATCAAGTGCAGCGTCTGGGTGCTCCTTATTAATCACATCAGACCAACACATATTTTTAACATCATCCACATAAGAGTCACAGCAAAATCTTTTGTATGATCTCTTATACATTATTTTAGGCCCAGCTTGTTGGAACTTTGGCTTTCCTGGATATAGCCACTTTATTGTGATCACTGCATCCAATGGGTTGGTTTCTGTCTGTCTGTCCCAGGTAAACTATCTTGTTTGTGTAAACTTCTAATATGCTTAAGAGGTGATTGCTAAACTTCTAATTTGCTTAAGAGGTGATTGCTACCCATTCAGAGTGGGTGTCCATCCACCTCATTTGTTCTCTGCAGATTCCAACTGAATAGGAGGGGAGTGGCTACACCTGTGCTAGGCAATTAGCTTAGTGTTATTAGCACAGCCTCCTTGTTCAGCGGCAGCTGTTTGCGTCAGGCGTCCCCAAAACGAAGACTGTCCCTGAAACAAAGACAGTTCTGCTGAGTTGTTCTGCGCGAGTTAGTCAAGGAAGGTAAGTGAGGGAGGTCCCGTTCTCTCGCTTGCCCATATGTTTAGTCAATATTATTTATTGTATCTATTTTGCATTATTGTATCCTTTTCTGTATCCTGTTAACTATGTGTCTGTCTATCCCTGTTATCTCCTCTCTGTACAGACCATACAAACACTTCACACCGAGTGGCTGCAATCACTCTAATCTGGTGGTCCCTGCGCACACGACCCATGTGGAGTTCCAAGTCTCCGTCAGCCTTTTGAACTGCCGTTCTGCGGTCAACAAGGCAGAGTTCATCTCAGCCTATGCTGCCCTCCAGTCCCTCGACTTCTTGGCGCTGACGGAAACATGGTTTACCACAGAAAACACTGCTACTCCTACTGCTCCTCTCTTCTGCTCTTATCCTTCTAGACCTATCTTCTGCCTTTGATACTGGGAACCATCAGATCCTCCTCTCCAGCCTCTCCGAGTTGGGCATCTCCGGCGCTGCACACTCTTAAAATGCATCCTACCTGACAGGTTGCTCCTATCAGTTAGCGTGGCGAGAATCTGTCTCCGCACCACATGCTCTCACCACTGGTGTCCTCCAGGGTTCAGTTCTAGGCCCTCTCCTATTCTCTCTATACACCAAGTCACTTGGCTCTGTCATATCCTCACATGGTGGCACAGGAATTCTAATCTCTCCCAAGTGAACATTCTCTCTTTTCCCCCTGATCCATCTGTCTATCTCCTCATTTGAATTCCACACTGACACAGTCACTAGCCCGTTCAACATCCTTGTCATTTATCGCCTTAGGCCCTCTCCTATTCTCTCTATACACCAAGTCACTTGGCTCTGTCATATCCTCACATACTGCAAATGTCGATACCTTTTGGAAACAAAACACGTTTTAAAAGGAGGATGATCATTTGGGTTCATGGATCCTTTCTCAGCATTAAAAGGCTGCGTTGAGACAATAACTTATCAATGACCCAAGCCCAGCTCAGCAAATCCCTATCATTGTGAAGCAGAGTTGTCATAATGCTTCAGCAAATGTAAATTACACCAGGGGCGTCGGTAGACAAAATATAAATAACCTAATTTATGTCCCTCTAACAGCCCTGAATGCCTCTGCAGATTTATACTGTTAGCACTAGGTCCACTGTGTGCAGCTCACCCTGCAGCTCACCCTGCACTAACATAAATGACAAGAGCACATCTACTGCTGGTAAGCTTCCCAGTAAAGCAATAAAAACAAGTATCCCAGAAGAAAAGTGCTCAAAATAGCCCACATTAACGTATGTAGAAAGAAACAAGGTTCATGAAATCAATAATTTGCTAGTAAAAGATGACATTCATACTCTGTCACGGCTCGTATTGACTGGACGATAGACAGAGCGTTGGTGGAGCGACATTCCTTTTTATTTTATATATGAAACACAAAACAACAAAGGAGAGGTACTAACCGTGAACTGGAGTGACATACACTGACACACACAAGAATCCACACCCAGGTGACAATCAAAGGAACTTAAATAGAATCCCCAATTAGAGACAACACGAGACAGCTGTCTCTAATTGGGGATAGAAATTAACCTACACCACCAACACCCAGTCAACTGTCAAGCTCTAACCGTGGCTCTCCAACTCCCCCACACGAGGGAGCCAGACCTGGCCACAGTCAGAACCTGACAGTACCCCCCCCTAAGGCGCGGGCTCCCGACCGCGCTGCTCCCTCCCTGCCTCCCCATGGCACGCTCTGTCCTGTCCGGACCCCGGCGCGATGGAGACCTCCCCAGTACTCCCCTGACGCACCAAGTCCAGTCCGGACCCTGGTGTGGGGACCTCCACCTCTGAAGAGGGGCAGACAACCGGTCCCGGAATGGATCCCGGTGGATCGGACTGCTCCGGCACTGGAGAGGAGCAGACGCCCGGAGCCGGACTAGGCACCGGTGAAGCGGACTGCTCCTGCATGGGAGCGGAGCAGACGACCGGATCCGGACTGGGCACTGGTGGAGCGGACTGCTCCGGCACTGGAGCAGTTCTGACCGCCCTGCCGGCCTGGGACCCGACACCGCTGATGCTCCCAGCCACATGGCGAGGCTGGTTCCCAGCCCTGGACTGGGCATCGGCACGAATAACATCGCTTGGTACTCTCATCGGTCTACCTGTTACCACTTCATGTGGCGTAAGTCCAGTGGTAGTGTTCATTGATGCCCTCATTGACATCAGCACCACAGGTAAGTTCATACCCAGTCTTTTCCTTTGGTGCTCAACGTATTGGCCAATTTCTCCTTAATCGAACGAATCTGACGCGCCGTAATTCTTGCAGCTTGCGGGCTATATGGACAATGGAAAGTGTGTTCGATTCCCAGAGCCTTACACACAACCTATTGCACTTTGGAGGTGAAATGCATTCCCTGATCGGAATCTAAGGTCCGGAATAAGCCCCACCTTGGAATCACTTCCTTCAACACAGTTTGTGTTACAAAGTTTTGCTGAATCTGAGGAAGTTGCAATCTTCTGTCCATCTGGAGAATCTGTCCACTAGTCTTTCCCCTGCTCCGAAGGAGTGGCCCTATAAAGTCTATCTGTAATGATGCTGTCGGGCAGGAGTAGGCATCGTACGTGCAATATTGTGCTGTGCACATATCACACATCTTTCGACCCAGTCCCGGAATGTTCCCAACACCCCTTTTCCCCACAAACTGAGAATACATGTTCACCGCTGATTGATACATTTCAGAGAGAGTAACATGTATCTCACTTGGTGCTATGGGCCGTACAGTAGTAATATTATACCCACAAAACCTCATTGTCTACTTGGCACCCATGTTCTAAACACTCCCACATCTCTTTCCTGTTGGTTTGTTGCTGCAATTCTCGTATACTTAGAATTCCAGCCTTAGTATTTACAATATTCACATGCGGTTCCTTAACATCTTCTCTAACTAAGACTGCTGCCTTGGCAGCTTCATCTGTTTGTCAATTCCCTATGGCTATTTTATCTGTACGACGGGTATGAGCTTCACATTTCACTACTGCTAATTTACTGGGTAACTGACATGCTTCTAATAATGCCTCTACTTTCGGTACGCTGTGACCACAATGTACCGAAATCTTGAACTAACCCAAATGCATAACAAGAGTCCGTATATATGGTGACATTCTCCCCTTCCGAGGCTTTGGTTTAATTTGTTCAGGGTCACCTACAGCGGGTGAAATAAGTATTGAACACGTCACCATTTTTCTCAGTAAATATATTTCCAAAGGTGCTATTGACATTACATTTTTACCAGATGTTGGTAACAACCCAAGTAATCCATACATACAAAGAAACTACGTTATTGTGATATTGCGAGGGGTGAAAGTGAGTGATGAGGCTAAGAACGAGCGAGAGAGAGGAAATTAGCGTATATAGGATTTTAATATAAAGAAAAGACAGCAATATACATAGAAAGACTAATAACCCGCAAGGGTTGAACAGAAAACATGGAGTTAAATAGTGACCCTGATGACCGATGAGGAACAGGTGTGGGTCATCAGGGTGTTGCTACCATCTTCCCCCGACCGCCGGTTAGAACGCCGGCGAGGATGATCGCTGGAGAGGAGGAGGGACCGGTGCTCTGCGCGGGGCATTCGTTACAGTACCCCCCCCCCTAGGCGCGGCTCCCGACGTCGCCACTCGTCGTCGATCCGGACGGCGAGCATGAAACTCTGTGGTAAGTGACGGATCGCAGATGTCCGCCGCCCGAACCCAGCTACGCTCCTCAGGGCCGTATCCCGCCCAGTCCACCAGGTACTGGATCCGACCCTGCCGTAGCCAAGAGTCCAGCACCTTGTCCACTCGATATGCCAGACCCCCAGCTACCTCCGTTGGTGGTGGAGGCGCCACTGCAGGTCCGGACCCCCCTAGTGGACCAGAAACCACCGGTCTGAGGAGAGAGACATGGAAAGAGGGAGACAGGTTGTTATAAGGTGGTGTGAGTCTCAACCTATAGGTGACCTCGTTCACTCTCCGAAGGACCGTGAATGGTCCCACATACCGGGGTTCTAGCTTATGACTGGACAAACGGAGCTGGAGGTTCCTCGTGGACAGCCAGGCTTTATCCCCTGGGTGGAACACTGGAGCCTCACTCCGCCGCCTGTCCGCCTGTGTCTTTTGCTGCAGAACTGCCTTCTGCAGACGGACCCTAGCGGCGGACCAGACTCCCTCAGCCTTCCCAAACCACTCCTCCACCGCCTGAATTTCACTAGAACCCCTCCCCCAGGGGCACAAACGGGGCTGAAAACCCAGTACCACCTGGAAGGGGGTCAGACCAGTGGAGGCGTGGCGTAGGGAGTTCTGAGCGTATTCCGCCCAGGGAAGGAAACGGGTCCACTCACCTGGCTGTTCCATGCAATACGCCCGAAGGAACCTCCCCAGTTCTTGGTTGGTGCGCTCCGCTTGCCCATTCGCCTGAGGGTGGTACCCGGATGTGAGACTGACCGCGACCCCCAGCTTGGACATGAACGCCCTCCACACACGAGAGGTAAACTGGGGACCCCGGTCAGATACGATGTCCTCCGGAAGTCCATACTGTCGGAAGACCTGTTGAAAAAGCACCTCAGCGAACTGTAGAGCAGAGGGGAGGCCGGGTAGTGGTATGAAGCGCACCATCTTAGAGAACCGGTCCACTACCACGGCGATGGTGGTCTTCCCCTCTGCTGGCGGTAGATCGGTGAGGAAATCTACCGCGATGTGAGTCCAAGGCCGCTGAGGTACTGGTAGGGGATGGAGCTTTCCTGTTGGAGCCGTTCTCGGCGCCTTGGACTGTGCGCACACCACACAAGACAGTACATAATGACGCACAGTCCTCCCCATGCCCGGCCACCAATACTTCTCCCGGAGCGCCTCCAGGGTCCGACTGATACCTGGGTGCCCGGTGGCAGGTGTTGTGTGTGCCCAGGTTACCAGTCTTCCCCGCACTCTCCTTGGAACGTAGACCTTCCCCGGAGGGCAGGTTGCTGGGGTAGGATCCCGTCTCCCTGCTCGTTGAATCTCTGTGTCGATGTCCCAGGAGACGGGTCCCACAATACATGATGGAGGCAGGATGGGGACGTCCTGCCTCGTCTCTGCCCCCCGGTCGTGGATGCGGGAGAGTGCGTCCGCCCTGCCATTTTTTGTTCCCGGGCGATAGGTCAGGGTGAACTGGAAGCGCTCAAAAAACAAAGTCCAGCGGGCCTGTCGGGGGTTAAGGCGCCGGGCTGCCCTGACGTATTCCAGGTTCCGATGATCCGTCAGGACAGTGAACGGCTCATGAGCGCCCTCTAGCCAATGTCTCCACTCCTCCAATGCCAACTTTACCGCCAGTAGCTCTCGGTCACCCACGTCGTAGTTCCTCTCTGCAGCAGTCAACTTTTTGGAAAAGTACGCACAGGGGTAGAGCAGGGGAGGGTTCCCCTGCTGCTGAGAGAGGACCGCCCCTACCCCGACCTCCGATGCGTCTACCTCGACCGTGAAGGGCTTCAGCGGGTCTGGGTGGCGGAGCAGAGGAGCGGTGGTGAATCGGCCCTTCAGGTCGAGAAAAGCCTTCTCGGCACTCGGGGTCCAGGTGAGGCGTTGAGGGTTTCCTTTCAACAACGACGTGAGTGGCGCTGCGATGGAGCTATAGCCCTTAATAAACCGGCGGTAAAAGTTGGCGAAACCGAGGAAGCTTTGGAGCCCTTTAATGTCCCGAGGGACTGGCCATGACCTGACTGCCTCTACCTTCAACTCTTCCATCTTCACCCCCTCCGGAGAAATACGATACCCGAGGAAGGAGACGGCCGTTTGGTGGAAGGCGCATTTTTCCTCCTTGACATACAGCTGGTTCTGTAATAAACGGCGGAGGACAGCACGAACGTGCGTCACGTGTTCTGAGAACGTCGGGGAGTACACTAGGATATCATCGATATATACCACTACATACCTCCCCGACATATCCCGAAATACCTCATTCAGAAAAGACTGGAATACCGCGGGGGCATTGGCGAGTCCATATGGCATCACTAGGTATTCATAGTGACCTGACGCCGTGCTAAATGCGGTCTTCCACTCATCTCCCTCCCGGATTCGTATAAGGTTGTATGCGCTCCGGAGGTCTAGCTTGGTGAAGAAACGCGCTCCCCGTAGCTGCTCTATGGCCGCAGGAACGAGGGGCATTGGATATCGGAACTTCGTTGTTACCTCATTTAGTCCACGATAGTCAATGCACCAGGCATCAGGTCGATGGCACAATCCCAATCACGGTGTGGAGGGAGACATTTGGCTTTTTCTTTGGAGAACACTCCGCGTAGATCTTCATATTCGGGCGGAATGTTCCCCGGGAGGGCACTTTCCGGACTCTCCACCGATGTTGCCCCTACCGTCGTTGGAATACAGGTCTTCCTACATTTATCCGACCATCCCAGAATCCTCCGTGCGCTCCAGCTGATGGTAGGGTTGTGCTGCTGGAGCCATGGAAGTCCCAAGATGACCGGATGTATGGACGACGAGATCACCAACAATTCCAGCCTCTCTTGATGGCAGCCGTGAATGGTGAGGGTGACTGGACGGGTAACGTGGGTAATGGAACCGGAACCCACCGGCCTTCCATCCAGAGCCTGAACTGGCAGGGAGGACCTCAAGCGGCGCAACGGCAGCCGGAGAGCGTCAACCAAAATCCGGTCAATGAAACTCCCCGCCGCTCCGGAGTCAATCAGGGCTGTGGATACATAATCGGGGAAGTTACCAGACAGCACAACTGAACAGCAGAAAGGTCTGGCGATTTTCTCAGCCCGTAAAACACTTACTGTGCCCACCTGAGCCATCCGGTCACTTACCCCTTTCCTGCGTCCTGCTGGCACAGAGGGGCATGCCCTCCTGACATGACCCCTCTCCCCGCAGTACAGACAAAGTCCCTGACGACTCCGTCGCTCTCTCTCCTCCGCGGAGAGTCTCGTGATCCCCACCTCCATCGGCTCATGTTCCGGCTCGGATCGAGGAAGGGAAGAATGCGCGCGGCGCGCCAGTTGGTCACGGTCTCGGAGCTGACCGTCGATGGCAATGGCCCGGGCGATGTAGGCGTCCAGGGGCATAGATTGACTCACACAGGCCAGCTCCATTTGGACCTCCACCCGCAGCCCCCTACGGAAGGCGGTCCTAAGAGCCGGCTCGTTCCACCCACTGGACGCCGCCAGCGTCCGGAATGACAGGGCATACTCCGAGGCCGTGCCCTTCCCCTGGGCAAGGCGCATAATCCGCTCGCCCGCATCTCTCCCCTCCGCTGGATGGTCAAATACGGCTCGGAACTGAGCGACGAATTTAGGGACCGACCGTAACTCTTCGGATCCGCTCTCCCACAGTGACGTTGCCCACTCGAGTGCACGCCCCGTGAGGAGAGTGATCATCGTGTGGACCTTCTCCGAATCGGGCACTGGCTGATCACCCAAATACAGCTCGCACTGAAGAAGGAACCCACGACAACCCTCCGGATTGCCATCATATTTGTCTGGGGTGGCTCTCCGGAGTTCTCCTCTCGGGACGTGCCGAGACTCCACACAATCGGGTGCTGGGGGCGCAGTAGCTCCCTGTGAAGCCACCGGGTGTTCCCCGCTCGATCGTGCCGCCATGAGAGACATCATATCCCCGAGAGCCTTAACCAACCCGGCGACCTGTGTCTCCATGGCCTGGAGCCTCTCCTCCAGCTCTGGAGACCTACCGGGTGTCCCAGCTCCCCCTACGTGCCCGTCCATGGAGACCTAGGGATATGAGTGAGAAAAGAAAAGAGTTAACGGTGAAGATGACACAACAGGTAAGTGAAAAAAAAATAACATTCTCCCCTTCCGAGGCTTTGGTTTAATTTGTTCAGGGTCACCTACAGCGGGTGAAATAAGTATTGAACACGTCACCATTTTTCTCAGTAAATATATTTCCAAAGGTGCTATTGACATTAAATTTTTACCAGATGTTGGTAACAACCCAAGTAATCCATACATACAAAGAAACTACGTTATTGTGATATTGCGAGGGGTGAAAGTGAGTGATGAGGCTAAGAACGAGCGAGAGAGAGGAAATTAGCGTATACAGGATTTTAATATAAAGAAAAGACAGCAATATACATAGAAAGACTAATAACCCGCAAGGGTTGAACAGAAAACATGGAGTTAAATAGTGACCCTGATGACCGATGAGGAACAGGTGTGGGTCATCAGGGTGTTGCTACCATCTTCCCCCGACCGCCGGTTAGAACGCCGGCGAGGATGATCGCTGGAGAGGAGGAGGGACCGGTGCTCTGCGCGGGGCATTCGTTACAGTTATGTGTAATAATGTGAAATGACACAGGGAAAAAGTATTGAACACATGAAGAAAGGGAGGTGCAAAAAAGGCATGGAAAGCCAAGACAACAGCTGAAAACTATCAGTAATTAAAAAGCAATCCAGCCCCCTGTCAGTGCAAATTAATATCAGCTGGTTCAGTCCCAACTGATGGCCTACAAAAACGTCTCATTGCCAAGGTGTCACACAAGACACATCTCATGATGGGTAAAAGCAAAGAGCTGTCTCAAGACCTTCGCAACCTAATTGTTGCAAAACATAATGATGGCATTGGTTATAGGCGCATTTCTAAGCTTCTGAATGTTCCAGTGAGCACTGTTGGGGCCATAATACGGAAGTGGAAAGACAATCATTTCACCATAAATTTGCCTTGACCAGGTGCTCCTCGCAAGATTTCTGACAGAGGAGTGAAAAGAATAATCAGAAGAGTTGTCCAAGAGCCAAGGACCACTTGTGGAGAGCTTCAAAAAGACCTGCAATTAGCAGGTACTGTTGTCTCAAAGAAAACAGTAAGTAATGCACTCCACCGCCATGGCCTGTATGCACGCTCACCACGCAAGACTCCATTCCTGAAAAAAAAAGCATGTTGAAGCTCGTTTAAAGTTTGCTGCACAACATTTGGAAAAGCCAGTGCAATACTGGGTCAGATGAGAGCAAAATTTAACTGTTTGGATGTCATAATACACACCATGTTTGGAGGAGAAATGGCACTGCACATCACCCTAAAAACACCATACCAACAGTGAAGTTTGGAGGTGGGAACATCATGGTGTGGGGCTGCTTTTCAGCAAATGGTATTGGCAAACTTCACATAATTGAAGGAAGGATGAATGGGCAAATTTACCGAGACATTCTTCACAAAACTCTGCTGCCATCTACCAGGATGATGAAAATGAAACGAGGGTGGACATTTCAGCAAGACAATGATCCCAAACACACAGCCAAGGAAACTCTCAATTGGTTTCAAAGAAAGAAAATAAAGCTGCTAGAATGGCCCAGCCAATCACCTGACTTAAATCCCACTGAAAATCTATGGAAAGAATTGAAGATCAAGATTCATAGAAGAGGCCCACGGAACCTTCAAGATTTGAAGACTGTTTGTGTGGAAGAATGGGCCAAAATCACACCAGAGCAATGCATGCGACTAGTTTCTCCATACAAGAGGCGTCTTGAAGCTGTCATTACCAACAAAGGCTTTTGTACAAAGTATTAAATAAATATCAGTAAGTGTGTTCAATACTTTTTCCCTGTTTTGGTTTCTTTGTATGTATGGATTACTTGTTTGTTACCAACATCTGGTGAAAATGTCATGTAAATAGCACCTTTGAAAATATATTTACTGAGAAAAATGGTGACGTGTTCAATACTTATTTCACCCGCTGTATATTTATACCCTTCTAATAGTGGTCAACTCCTTACACATCTAAACAACCAATACAGCTCTGTTGCTAGGCAGGAATTTAAACTCTGAGCTGTAGTCTATGAACAGCATTCTCACATAGGTGTTCCTTTTGTCCAGGTGCAGTGTGGAGTGCAATTGAGATTGCGTAATCGGTGGATCTGTTGGGGCAGCATGCAATTTTGGAGTGGGTCTAGGGTTTCTGGGATGATGGTGTTGATGTGTGCCATGACTAGCCTTTCAAAGCACTTCATGGCTACAAGGAGAAGTTGAAAATGTCAGTGAAGATACTTGCCAGTTGGTCCGCGCATGCTCTGAGTACACGTCCTGGTAATACGTCTGTGAATGTTGACCTTTGTAAAGGTCTAGCTCACATCGGCTACATGATCACACAGTCATATGCTCTCATGCATGCTTCAGTGTTGCTTGCCTCGAAAAGCATTGGTTTGTTATGAAAAAGAATGCAATTAAACATTTGCATTTAAAGTCTAACTTTTTTATGTATTTAAAAAAAGTGCATATAAATCTAACCAATCAAAACAAATACAATAATAGATAATAATACATAATAGAATATTACATCATATCAAATAAAAATAAATAACAATTTGCAAAAACTGCAGCATAAAAGGCATTTAGCCCGTCTGGTAGGCTCGCGTCACTGGGCAGCTCGTGGCTGGGTTTCCCTTTGTAGCCCGACGAGTGTCAGTGCCGGTGTAGTAGGAGCCAATTAAATGTTGCATTGTTCCTCAGAAATGCAGTGTATGATATACCATATTGTAGCTTTTATCCCATGTAAAAAAAAACTGCATTTCAAATGTTGCTACATATGACCAAATCCAGATGGTGAGTCACATATGGTCATACATTTGTCAGGAGGTTAGGAAGTGCAGCTCAGTTTCCACCTCATTTTGTGGGCAGTGTGCACAATAGCACTGAGTCTTAATCCTTAATTCTTAATTCTTATCCTTAATTTTGGAAAAGTCACAATGGTCAGGTATTCTGCCATTGTGTATTCTCTGTTTAGGGCGAGACAGCATTTCTAGTTTGCTCTGTTTTTTCATGTGTCAAGTAATTATCTTTTTGTTTTCTCATGATTTGGTTGGGTCTAATTGTGTTGCTGTCCTGGGGCTCTGTGGGGTCTGTTTGTGTTTGTGAACAGAGCTCCAGGACCAGCTTGCTTAGGGGACTCTTCTCCAGGTTCATCTCTCTGTAGGTGGTGGCTTTGTTACTCTTTTCTGGATTTTGATAATTAGCGGGTATCAGCCTAATTCTGCTCTACATGATATTTTTTTACAGAATTCTGCATGCAGAGTCTCAATTTGGTGAATTGTTGGTTGGTGAGCGGACCCCAGACCTCACAACCATAAAGGGCAATGGATTCTATAACTGATTCAAGTATTTTTAGCCAGATCGTAATTGGTATGTCGAATCTTATGTTCCTTTTGCTAACATAGAAAGCCCTTCTTGCCTTGTCTTTCAGATCGTTCACAGCTTTGTGGTATGTTTAGGCTGAGGTATGTATTGTTTTTTGTGTGCTCTAGGGCAACGGTGTCTATATGGATTTTGTTGTCCTGGCAACTGGACCTTTTTTGGAACACCATTATTTTTGTCTTACTGAGATTTACTGTCAGGGCCCAGGTCTGTGAAGAAGATCTAGGTGCTGCTGTAGGCCCTCCTTGGTTGGGGACAGAAGCACCAGATCATCACCAAACAGTAGACATTTGACTTCAGATTCTAGTAGGGTGAGGCCAGGTGCTGCAGACTGTTCTAGTGCCCTTGCCAATTCGTTGATATATATGTTGAAGAGGGTGGTCTTAAGCTGCATCCCTGTCTCACCCCACGGCCCTGTGGAAAGAAATATCTGTGTTTTATTTTTCTTTTATCCGCCTACTTTTTGATTGTGTACATGGATTTTATAATGTCGGATACTTTTCCCCCAACGCCACTTTCCATCGATTTGAGTCAAAAGCTTTTTTTAAATCAACAAAGCATGAGAAGACTTTGCCTTTGTTTGGGTTTGTTTGTTTGTCAATTAGGGTGTGTAGGGTGAATACGTGGTCTGTCGTACGGTAATCCGGTAAAAAGCCAATTTTACATTTGCTCAGTACATTGTTTTGTACGAATCTGCTGTTAATGATAATGCAGAGGATTTTCCCAAGGTTGCTGTTGACGCATATCCCACAGTAGTTATTGGGGTCAAATTTGTCTCAACTTTTGTGGATTGGGGTGATCAGTCCTTGGTTCCAAATATTGGGATACCATCAACACCACAGGCCTTTTTGGGTTGGATGGTTTGTATTTTGTCCTATAGTTCATTCAATGTAATTGGAGAATCCAGTGGGTTCTAGTAGTCTTTAATAGCTGATTCTAAGATCTTTATTTGATCATATATGTTTTTTTCTTGTGTTTGTTTCTTCTCTCTCTCTCTTCCATGCTGTCCCCATCTCCCTCGCCCTCTATTCCACCATCCCTCAGTTGCGTTCTCTGGCTTGGGCTTCACCTCCTTCTACCTGGCTGGCGTCTGTGTGCCAAGTTACTACCCCTCACTGATGATCGCCCTGTCCTGCACCTGCAAAACCCACTGGCAAGGTCCGCCATGGTTCCTGTCACAGTCACGCAACATCCAAATTAATCCGCAGATATGCCGTTTAGGTCCAGGAGTTTCAATTCAGTCAACTTTATTATACAACGTGGGGGAATTCACGTTGGGTTGCAACATTCTTTTAACTATCCCCAATTTCCCTGGTTTTCAACTAATCCTGGTTGAAGGATTCCCGGATCGTAATTCCAGGAATGTTCCAAATAGGATTTCTGGAAAACCAGGGAATTGCAACCCTATCATCACGATGTATACAGAAGACATACAAACTAAAATCACCATGAATTTACTTAAAATTGTAGGCCTACATAAGATTATTAGAATGCACATGAACTTGGTATATAAGGCCCATAGTTTTACCTGGTATATACATTTACATAATTTATATCTATGCCAGCACTCAAGGCCCCAGGTCGGGCAGGAACCATACAGACTGACTGTTTATATAACATCTGTAAGCCTGTGTATGTTTAGTTAGGAGCCAAAACCCTATCTTTATCACATTATTCACTTTACCAAATGAAAAAATATTACCGTTTACTATAGTGAACTGTAATATACTATAGAGTACTGTACTTCACACGGTACTATCCATCAATCATGTGTATAACTTATTTTAGAATGTTGTAGTATACTGTAGAATACTATAGTAAGTACTACAGTATTATCTGCAAAAAAGCACTGCAGTAAATACTACAGTAATGTCCGAAAAAACACTACAGTCTGCAAAAACACTAGACTTTTTAAACTATAGTAAATGCTACAGTATTTAATTTGCATATACCCCTCCCATTCCCCTCCCCATATCATAATTTTTGCCACCCATAAGTTGTCAGGCTCTGGCCATAGGGAGTACCTTTTGGCCATGGTCAGAGCCTGACAGATCTAGATACCTAGATCTATGTTTTTCATTTTGTGTTGAATCCCAATTGGAGACAGCTGTGAGACGTTGTCTCTGATTGGGGATTCTATTTAAGTTGCTCAACCCCACATGTTTGTGTGGGTCATTATTTCAATGTCATTATCAATAGTAAGTGTGTGGATGTTCACATTTTTCTTACTCTGTTGTTTTGTATAGTTCGGACTAAGTTTAGTTTATTTGTGAATAAATCATGTCGAACTATCGCTACGCTGCGCCCTGGTCTGTCTCTACACACGATCGTGACAGAATGACCCACCAAAACGAGACCAAGAAACGCAGCGGAAAGAACAAGCGACGGACAAGAAAACAGCCTGGAGCCCAGAAACCCCAAACAGTTTTTGGGGGGGGGCTATGGGGGTGGTCGGGGGTTGACGGTGAAGAGCCCCGGCCACTACACTCGTGGGGGATCCTGGAGGAGCCCCTACAGCCATGGGAGCAGAGGTACGAAGAGGAGTCGGAGGGAGACGACGACTATGTGCCTTTGTTCCCTCACTCGTGGGGGCTCCCGGAGGAGTCCTCACAGGAAGGGGATTGGCGATGGAAAGAAGATCGGGGCAGTAGCAGCCCTCCAACGCCAGTTCCCAACCCGGTGCCTCCAGCGCTGGCCCACAGCCCGGCACGATCCGTGCCGACTTTGCGCACCACACCATCTGTGCGCAGCCAAAGCACGGAGAGGATGGAGGAAAAGGATCGCCCACCACTTCGGATGCCAACGGTCCATGACCGAGAAGAACCCGAGGGTTTTTTTGACCGCCCGAAGGAGGAACAGATAAGGTGGTGGAGAGCGTGGGTGGCTCTTCCATTGGAGCAGCATACAGACCCGCTGCTAATAGAGATAGAGGAGGAGGAGGATTTTGGGCGCCGATACGCTCTAGTTACCAGGCTGATGGATATGCGGGAGCGGGCTTCTAAACCAGCCAAGGTCAGCAGCCCTGAGCCTCCAGCCAAGGTCAGCAGCCCTGAGCCTCCAGCCAAGGTCAGCAGCCCTGAGCCTCCAGCCAAGGTCAGCAGCCCTGAGCCTCCAGCCAAGGTCAGCAGCCCTGAGCCTCCAGCCAAGGTCAGCAGCCCTGAGCCTCCAGCCAAGGTCAGCAGCTCTGAGCCTCCAGCGAAGGTCAGCAGCTCTGAGCCTCCAGAGACGGTCAGCAGCCCGGTGCCTCCAGCGACGGTCAGCAGCCCGGTGCCTCCAGCGACGGTCAGCAGCCCGGTGCCTCCAGCGACGGTCAGCCGCCCGGGGCCTCCAGCGACGGTCCGCCGCCCGGGGCCTCCAGCGACGGTCCGCCGCCCGGGGCCTCCAGCGACGGTCCGCCGCCCGGAGCCCAATCCGGGTCCAGCAGTCTGCTCCGCTACAGCGCCGGAGCAGTCCGCTCCACCGGTGCCCAGTCCGGGGCCGGCCGTCTGCTACGCTCCAGCGCCGGAGCAGTCCGCTCCACCGGTGCCCAGTCCGGGGCCGGTCGTCTGCTCAGCTCCAGAACCGGAGCGTCCTGCCACACCGGTGCCCAGTCCGGGTCCGAACGTCTGCCCAGCTCCAGAACCGGAGCGTCCTGCCACACCGGGGCCCAGTCCGGTTCCGGTCGTCAGTACCGCTACAGGGCCGGAGCCGTTCGCCATGCTAGGTCCCATTCCGGGACTGGTCATCAGACTCAGGTCAGGGAGGAAATTATCCACTTCGCCGGGGCCTGAGCCGCCACCGAAGTGGATTGTCCCTCCTCACACCCCCCATGTCACATAATTTTTTTTTTTTTTTTTTTTTTTTGTGATTATCGCGGCCGGGAGTCCGCGCCTTAGAGTGGGGGTACTGTCAGGCTCTGGCCATAGGGAGTACCTTTTGGCCATGGTCAGAGCCTGACAGATCTAGATACCTAGATCTATGTTTTTCATTTTGTGTTGAATCCCCAATTGGAGACAGCTGTGAGACGTTGTCTCTGATTGGGGATTCTATTTAAGTTGCTCAACCCCACATGTTTGTGTGGGTCATTATTTCAATGTCATTATCAATAGTAAGTGTGTGGATGTTCACGTTTTTCTTACTGTTGTTTTGTATAGTTCGGACTAAGTTTGGTTTATTTGTGAATAAATCATGTCGAACTATCGCTACGCTGCGCCCTGGTCTGTCTCTACACACGATCGTGACATAAGTGAGAAACATACAAGTATAGACCATATACACGGTATTGCGCTCCTTAAATGTTATAGAAAAAGAGCAGAAGTGTTGAAGTACATGTTCAGACGCCAGTTATGGTACATTTGCTATTTTAGTATTTCTCCAGTAGGTTTCTTGAAGGAGAAAATACATTACCCTGTTAAGCCACTTTATGCAGCAACACGCACGCACACACACACACACAGGCACACACACACACACACAGGTACGCACACACACACAGGTACACACACACAGGCACACACAAGTACACACACACTCACACACACACAGGTACACACACACACAGGGGTAATTGGAGGTTTCTATCAGGAAAATGGTGATACTTGTGTGAAAAGCACTGGCGGTGACAGTGAGGTAATTTCTATGGGGTCTTCACTGCCGTCTGTTCCTCAATCCCCACCAACATGGACAGTAACGTCCAGAGAGATGAAGAGACATAAAGCAAGCACACAGCATTGGGTCGTTTCCTGAGAGAGTGAGAGAGAGATACTGTAGTATCCAAAGCCTTCACTTCTGTAATAATAATACAATCTTCAAAAACACTACATTAAAGTGGAACAGTGTTTTAGCAACATGAAACCTTATTAAAATCTGTTCATATACTGTGCACCCCCAGAAATGGGCCAGACAGCAGCAGCGGTCCGGCCCATTAAACTTGAGTGTCCCAATCAGCTATGTAAACCCTGCTGGGTGCATAACACAACACACTCTTCCCCATTCAGGGATGCTGTAGTCCTTGGTAAATGTGTGGGGTTCAGCTCCAGCACTGGAGAAGGTACCTGTACTAAAGCATCAACACCATCAACCTTTAGATGACTTTCTACATAACCTTTAGAATGGTCATCCATCTCGACTGCATAGTTAATATTTGCAGCTTGTGTGAGGTCATCAACAGGAGAAACTACTGTCTGTTCCAATCCTCACTAGCATACACAAGTTGAAGCAATTCATTGGACATGTCTTCTAAGTGGGATGCTACAATGGACATTGGAATGTGGCCAGTCTATTTTCAAGCACAATTTATGGTGCAGGTGTTTACTTAATTTTCTCCAGCTGGACAGATAAATAATCGTTTCCAAAACCTTGCTGTTGCACAAGTTAGTCATTCTCTCTACAACATTACAATGTATTTGTTTGTGAACAATTGTTTTTATTGGATCACAAATCAACATTACAATTTAGCACAATTTAGCACTCAAACACCCCGGAGCCCGAGACCATCCTTCTCACCTCGTGCCTGGCGACGGAACTCAGCTGGGGTATCGGGAAACAGGTCTGGGAGGCGCAGCGGTCCCAGCCGAACCCTGGGGGGGGGGGCTCGGATAACCGGATGTTTGTGCCGAATGTTATCCTCTCCGTGGTCCTGGAGTAGGCCCATTCCTCCAGGCTTGCCTGCCACTCGGGCTCCCTTGCCTTCATGCAACAACGCTTTTGGTGGCCTACTATGGTTACGGATAGTAGGGGGGGGAGGGTAACACCCTGATCTGTTTCACCTGTCTTTGTGCTTGTCTCCACCCCCCTCCAGGTGTCGCCCATCTTCTCCATTATCCCAGTGTATTTATCCCTGTGTTCTCTGTTTGTCTGTTCCCAGTTGTTTTTGTTTCGTCAAACCTACCAACATTTTTCCCTCTGCTCCTGTTTCTCTATAGTTCCTGTTTTCTAGTTCTCCTGGTTTTGACCTTTCTGTCCTGACCCTGCCTGCCGTCCTGTACCTTTGCCCCATCTATCTGGATTACTGACCTCTGCCTGCCCCTGACCCGTCTTTTGCCTGCCCCTGTTGGTTTAGTAAACTGTTGTTACTCTGACGTTGTCTGAGCACACAGCCAAGACAACACAGGAATGTCCTTGAGTGGCCAGAGCCCGGACTTGAACCCGATCGAACATCTCTGGAGAGTCCTGAAAATAACTGTGCAGCAACACTCCCAATCCAACCTGACAGAGCTTGAGAGAATCTGCAGAGAAGAATGGCAGAAACTCCCCAAATATACGTGTGCCAAGCTTGTAGCGTCATACCAAAGAAGACTATGCCTGGCTATGCCAGCCATAGCTTTCATCAGCACCGTACTAACCAGCTGTGGGATGTTGTGTCCTGGGTGGTGTACTGGTAATAATATTGCATTAACCTCTGCGTAGATGTTGATGAAGTTAACCACTCGCTGCAAGTCCTCATGCTTCAGGTATAACCTGTTCTTGCCTGGGCCATCTCTCTTTTTGATGGGAGGCATTAGACCATTCTCCTTGTATGCCTGGTGGAGGAGAATCAGGCGTGTTCTACTGATGCTGAAAGACAAATTCCAGATGCAAATATTTTAACATTATTATACAATAGATGGCTGTAATCACTGCCAGACACACCTTGCTAACTTAAGTCTTTTACACAATGAACCATTATCCCAACCTGGCTAACTTAATGGATCGTCAGCTACCTAGCTAATAGTAATCTTTCCCTTGGGGTCTTTTGTTTAGACATGTAGCTAGCTAGCTAGCTAAACAATGAAGCATAATCCCAATCTAGCAATACAAACCGATTGTCATAGCTAGGTTAAGTTAACCAAATAGATTCAATGTTAGCTAGCTAATATTAGGCTATAACTAGCAATGCGAAATGGCATTCTAAGATAACATCACTACACACAGATCACACACCTAATGTTAGCTAGCAAGCCAGCCATCTAACGTCAGATAGCTAGCTAAAAGTAAGCTTTAACTTGGGGTCTTTTGTTTAGACATGTAGCTAGCTAGCTAAACAATGAACCATAATCCCAATCCATAGAGTACTAGCAATACAAACTGATTGTCATAGCTAGCTTAAGTTAACCAAATATGTTCAATGTTAGCTAGCGAATATTAGGCTATAACTAGCAATAACTGCGTAGATGTTGAGACCAGGGGTCTTTTCACAGTCCCCAAATCGAGAACTAATGCAAGAATGCTTAGTATTATATAGAGCCATTATTGCATGTAACTCTGTTCCATCTCATATTGCTCAAATAAACAGCAAACCGGTTTAAAAAAAACAACAAATAAAGCAACACCTCACGGCACAACGCCTCTCCTCTATTTGACCTGGATAGTTTGTGTATGTATTGATATGTAGGCTACATGTGCCTTTAAAAAAATGATCCTTAGCCCTGTATTTGGTATTTTGGTATTTTATTAGGATCCCCATTAACTGTTGCAAAAGTTGCAGCTACTCTTCTTTCCAAACATGGAACATGACATAATACAGAACATTAATAGACAAGAACAGCTCAAGGACAGCCTTGAGCTGTTCTTGTCTATCAATGTTCTGTATTATGTCATATTCCATGTTTTGTGTGGAACCCAGGAAGAGTGGGGATCCTAATAAAATACCAAAATACCAAATACAGGGCTAAGGATCATTTCATTATCACGTCAGGGTCACCAAACTGTAGAGGGAATTATGTATATTTTTATTTACGTGTTTGTTTTTATGGAATTACACACGCATTATCAGTGGTCTGAGGACAAGTACATAGTTTGAGAAATAGACCCTCAGAAGTTTATAATTAATAGTTATATGTGTGATTCGGACCACGAGAAGGATAGACCTGTCTATAGTATATTTTTCTATTCCTGTAAATAAGTTATGGGTACAATGTTTTCTTTCTGGAGTTATTAAGCGTAGTGATTCAAATTCAATTTGTTATTTTGAATTGTTCTATTTTTTACTTCACCTGTAGTAGTGTTGTTTTTTACACATTGATCACAATGTGAGTCGTGTCAAAATAGGGGAATTACCAGTCTCTGAAGGTTTTGGATTGAGGTTTACACACTTTAAGTGATATATGAAGGAGTGTATTTTTGCATTGTTTGTTTGTTTTGTTTCGATACAAATCTCAGCAGAAAGGGTCTGCTGGATGATCGAGATTACTCCCTAAGGATTAGTTCTCTAACTTGCTGACCCTGTGACTCTGCGATGAGGTTTTTTATTTTTTATTTATTTTATTTCACCTTTATTTAACCAGGTAGGTCAGTTGAGAACAAGTTCTCATTTGCAACTGCGACCTGGCCAAGACAAAGCAAAGCAATGCGACAAAAACAACACAGAGTTACACAGTAAACAAACATAGTCAAAAACACAATAGAAAATCTATATACAGAGTGCAAAATGTAGGTTGACAGTATTATAACGCTAATTTAGTACATGCTAATTTGAAAAAATGGTTTGTTGTTATTTTCTTTGACATTTGTCTTAGGAATTTATATAATTATAATATGGGTAGTAGTAATAATTTGTCATACAGTAAATCATTTGTCTGGATTTCTTTAATAATTTGTCTGGATATCTGAATCAGGAATGCTCTGAACTAAACAGTTGTTCTGATCTGTCGTATTTCGAGGTGATGGTGAAGGTGACTAGAGATGGTATCTAGATGCATGGAAGGGACAATTTGATCAAGCATTAAGATCAAGATCAAGATACTCCGCCACTTCAACCTGAACTTCCATTGTTATGCCGATGACACCCAGATCTACCTCAGCACCAAATCCCCCCACAATCCTCCCCTCTCCCACATCAACTCCTGTCTGTCAGCTATTAAAACCTGGATGCAACACAACTTCCTCAAACTCAACAGCAATAAAACAGAATTCCTCCTCATAGGCTCCAAATCCACACTCAGCAAAACCAATAACCCCACTCTCACCATCGACGGCACCATTGTCTCTCCATCTCCCCAGGCTGCTACCTCGGCGTGATTTTTGGTTCAACCCTCTCCCTTGAGCCCCACATCCGTCATGTCATTAAAACCTCCTTCTTTCACCTCCGCAACGTCGCCAAAATCAGACCCTCACTCACACCCCCTGCTGCTGAAAGACTCATTCACGCCTTTATCTCCTCACAACTGGACTACTGCAACTCACTACTCCTTGGTATCAGCTCGACCTACATAAAAAGACTCCAACTGGTCCAGAACGCAGCCGCCCGACTCATCACCCGCTCCAAATCCTGGCACCACATCACTCCAGTCCTAAACAACTACACTGGCTTTCCATTTCCCACCGGATCACATACAAAATCCTGGTCCTTACCTACAAAGCCATTCACCACCTGGCCCCCTCATACCTCACTGACCTCCTCAGCCAGTCTCCTCTGCATCCACAAGTCCAAGCTCCGCAGTTTTGGGGACAGAGCCTTTTCCAAGGCAGCTCCCAGGCTCTGCAACTCCCTCCCTGTCAGGCACTGGCCATAGAGAGGCCTATGTTGCTTCTCTATGTAGCTATGGTCAGAGTCTGACAGTGTCTTTCTTTTCTGTTTCTGTGTGGGTTTGGGTTGGATCCCTAATTAGAGGCAGCTGCACCGCATGGTCTCTAATTAGGGATCCTATATATGTTTGTCTGTCCTTCACTCTTGTGTGGGTCGATATATTCCTCCAGTCATGGGTGAAGTAAGTGCTTTACGTTTGTCCATTCATGTTTGTTTGTTTGTTCGGATGTTCCACAAGTGTTGTATTATACATAGTATAACAAATTAAAAACAATGTCGAACTATTACTGCGCTGCGCCTTGGTCTCTCCTTCCACCCCCTTGTGACAGATCGACCCACGCAAAGGAGACCAAGCAGCGCAAGGGAAAGGGGAAGCGACGACGGACCCAGAAGGAACAGCCTGGAGCCCAGACACCCCAAACAATTGTTGGAGGGGGGCTATGGGGGTGGTCGGGGGTAAACGGAGAAGAGCCCTGGCCACTGCACTCGTGGGGGTTCCAGGAGGAGCCCCTACAGCCAAGGGAGCAGAGGTACGGAGAGGAGTCAGAAGAGGAGGACGACGACGTACTTCTGTTCCCTCTCTCGTGGGGACTCTTGGAGGAGATCTCACGAGGAGGGGATTGGCGATGGAGTGAGGAAGATCGGGATGTCACAGCCCCCCAAAGCCAGTTCCCAACCCAGTGCCTCCAGCGCCGGCCCGGAGCCAACAAAGGTCCGTCGTGGCTTCGAGCACCACTCCATCGGTGCGCAGCCAGATCCCGTAGAGAATGAAGGGGGATCGCACACCTCTTCGTCTGCCCACATTTCATGATCGGGAGAAGCCCGAGGGGTTTCTTAAATACCCGGAGGAGGAGCAGACGAGGTGGTGGAGAGCCTGGGTTGCACTTCCGGGGGAGGTGGAGAAAGACCCATTCCTACGGGAGATAGAGGAGGAGAAGGATTTCGAGCGCAGACGGGCACTATTGCTGAGGCTATGGGACAGAGGAGCACCTCCAGCGAAGGTCAACAACCCTGAGCCTCCAACGAAGGTCCGCAGCCCGAAACCTCCAGCGAAGGTCCGCAGCCCTGAACCTCCAACGAAGGTCAGCAGCCCTGAACCTCCAGCGAAGGTCAGCAGCCCTGAACCTCCAGCGAAGGTCAGCAGCCCTGAACCTCCAGCAAAGGTCAGCAGCCCTGAACCTCCAGCGAAGGTCAGCAGCCCTGAACCTCCAGCGAAGGTCAGCAGCCCTGAACCTCCAGCGAAATCAGCAGCTCAAAACCTCCAGCGAAGGTCAGCAACCCTGAGCCTCCAGCGAAGGTCCGCATCCTGAAACCTCCAGCGAAGGTCAGCAGCCCTGAACCTCCAGCGAAGGTCAGCAGCCCTGAACCTCCAGCGAAGGTCAGCAGCCCTGAACCTCCAGCGAAGGTCAGCAGTCCTGAACCTCCAGCGAAGGTCAGCAGCCCTGAACCTCCAGAGAAGGTCAGCAGCCCGGAACCTCCAGCCAAGGTCAGCAGCTCGAAACCTCCAGCGAAGGTCAGCAACCCTGAGCCTCCAGCGAAGGTCCGCATCCCGAAACCTCCAGCGAAGGTCAGCAGCCCTGAACCTCCAGCGAAGGTCAGCAGCCCTGAACCTCCAGCGAAGGTCAGCAGTCCTGTACCTCCAGCGAAGGTCAGCAGCCCTGAACCTCCAGAGAAGGTCAGCAGCCCGGAACCTCCAGCCAAGGTCAGCAGCCCTGAACCTAGAGCGAAGGTCAGCAACCCGGAACCCCCCAGTGGAGCAGGACCCCTGTAGTCCACCGGTGCCCAATCCGGGACCAACTGTCTGCTCCGCCCCAGAGCCAGAGCAGTCCGCTCCACCGGTACCCAATCCGGGTCCAGCCGTCTGCTCCGCTCCAGTTTCAGAGCAGTCCGCTCCACCGGTACCCAATCCGGGTCCACCGGGGCCCAGTCCGGGCCCGGTTGTTTTCCCCGCTCCATGGCCGGAGCCGTTTACCCCACCGGTGCCCAGTCCGGGCACGGTTAATGGTCCCGCTCCATGGCCGGAGCCGTTGGCCCCACCGGTGCCCAGTCCGGGCCCAGTTGTTTTCCCCGCTCCATGGCCGGAGCCGTTTGCCCCACCGGTACCCAGTCCGGTCCCGTTTATAAAGAAGGGGCATGGGAGAAAACTGTCCACTTCGCCGGAGCCAGAGCCGCCCCCGATGGACTGAACCCCGTGTAATTGAGTTTTGTTGTTGGCATCCGGGAGTCCGCGCCTTGGGGGGGGGGGGGGGGTACTGTCAGGCTCTGGCCATAGAGAGGCCTATGTTGCTTCTCTATGTAGCTATGGTCAGAGTCTGACAGTGTCTTTCTTTTCTGTTTCTGTGTGGGTTTGGGTTGGATCCCTAATTAGAGGCAGCTGCACCGCATTGTCTCTAATTAGGGATCCTATATATGTTTGCCTGTCCTTCACTCTTGTGTGGGTCGATATATTCCTCCAGTCACGGGTGAAGTAAGTGCTTTACGTTTGTCCATTCGTGTTTGTTTGTTCGGATGTTCCACAAGTGTTGTATTATACATAGTATAACAAATTAAAAACAATGTCGGACTATTACTGCACTGCGCCTTGGTGTCTCCTTCCACCCGCTTGTGACACTCCCCCATGAGATCCGCACCTCTGAGTCCCTCACCATCTTCCAGTCCCGCCTGAATGAAACTGAATGATTTTAAAACTGATTTTAGTATGTTAAATATATGAGTGAAGCAATTGATGTATGATGGATGGATTGTTTTGATTGTTGTTATGCTAATTGTGGGTAAAGAAGTTGTGTGAACTAAAGACGTTGACACTATTCTCAGCGTGCCCTGGTGAATGGAGAGGGTGAAACTGATCCTAATCTATTTGACCTATATTCATTACCAAATTCCATTTTGATTTAATGATAATACTCTATAAACTATAACAGGTTTATGCTAATGCCTTATAAATAGTGTTTTTTAGGCACTAAACAGAAGAAATCGAACTGAAACTGGGAGTCACTACCTGGATCTGTCCAACAAGATATGCTCATTTTAGTTTCTACAGATGGTGTTATAGGGATGGAATTAGTTATTTCTACCATGCTGACCAATGGGAGTATGCTTGGTATCAACATGATGATTTTGTTTCATACTGATGAAAAATGTATTTCTTAACAATATTTTAATGTCTTTATGAAGCTTGTAATTTTACTTTTAAGTTGAAAGAAGTCTCAAAATGGGGGAATGTGAGAGCAAAATTACAAGATGATGTTATAATACTGTTTATGCATCGAATAACTTTAATGAGTACTCTGATCTGTGTCTGTAGGTTGAGTTGGGCCTCTCTGATCAAACCTAAAGACTCATTCCATAGACAATATGTGTTGGGTGTAACCGAGAGTTGGCTTATGATGCCACAATCTGCATGGGAGTGGTGGAACCAGCCATGACTAAGGATTTTTACTGTCAACTATATAAAGAACTCTCAACTCTCATTTCTGTAAAGGTTCAAGTCAAGAGTGTTGGGTCGACCAGTCTCATTATTGCAATAATTCATCGATATTGAATAAAGATGATTGTTTGAAGAAATGACAAAGTCTCACTTGATTAGAATATTCCACCACAGTGTGTGAGTGAGTGAGTGAGTGAGTGAGTGAGTGAGTGAGTGAGTGAGTGAGTGAGTGAGTGAGTGAGTGAGTGTGGGATGCAGCCAGTCAAGATGCTCTCAATGAGGATCTGTCATGCCTTCTTCACGACTGTGTTGGTGTGTTTGGACCATGATAGGTCCTTAGTAATGTGGACACCGAGAAACTTGAAGCTCTCGACCCGCTCTACTACAGCCTTGTCGATGTGGAGAAGCAGCCCTCTTGTTACAGATAACTCCTGTGGAACAATGGATTTCACCTTTTATAAACTAGATTTACAGTGGGGAGAACAAGTATTTGATACACTGCCGATTTTGCAGGTTTTTCCACTTACAAAGTATGTAGAAGTCTGTAATTTTTATCATAGGTACTCTTCAACTGTGAGTGACGGAATCTAAAACAAAAATCCAGAAAATCACATTGTATGATTTTTAAGTAATTCATTTGCATTTTATTGCATGACAAAAGTAAGTATAAAAGCAGAACTTAATATTTGGTACAGAAGCCTTTGTTTGCAGTTACAGAGATCATATGTTTCCTGTAGTTCTTGACAAGGTTTGCACACACTGCAGCAGGGATTTTGGCCCACTCCTCCATACAGACCTTCTCCAGATCCTTCAGGTTTCGGGGCTGTCGCTGGGCAATACGGACTTTCAGCTCCCTCCAAAGATTTTCTATTGGGTTCAGGTCTGGAGACTGGCTAGGCCACTCCAGGACCTTGATATGCTTCTTACGGAGCCACTCCTTAGTTGCCCTGGCTGTGTGTTTCGGGTCGTTGTCATGCTGGAAGACCCAGCCACGACCCATCTTCAATGCTCTTACTGAGGGAAGGAGGTTGTTGGCCAAGATCTCGTGATACATGGCCCCATCCATCCTCCCCTCAATACGGTGCAGTCGTCCTGTCCCCTTTGCAGAAAAGCATCCCCAAAGAATTATGTTTCTACCTCCATGCTTCACGGTTGGGATGGTGTTCTTGGGGTTGTACTCATCCTTCTTCTTCCTCCAAACACGGCGAGTGGAGTTTAGACCAAAAAGCTCTATTTATGTCTCAACAGACCACATGACCTTCTCCCATTCCTCCTCTGGATCATCCAGATGGTCATTGGCAAACTTCAGACGGGCCTGGACATGCGCTGGCTTGAGCAGGGGGACCTTGCGTGCGCTGCAGGATTTTAATCCATGACGGCGTAGTGTGTTACTAATGGTTTTCTTTGAGACTGTGGTCCCAGCTCTCTTCAGGTCATTGACCAGGTCCTGCCGTGTAGTTCTGGGCTGATCCCTCACCTTCCTCATGATCATTGATGCCTCACGAGGTGAGATCTTGCATGGTGCCCCAGACCGAGGGAGATTGACCGTAATCTTGAACTTCTTCCATTTTCTAATAATTGAGCCAACAGTTGTTGCCTTCTCACCAAGCTGCTTGCCTATTGTCCTGTAGCCCACCCCAGCCTTGTGCAGGTCTACAATTTTATCCCTGATGTCCTTACACAGCTCTCTGGTCTTGGCCATTGTGGAGAGGTTGGAGTCTGTTTGATTGAGTCTGTGGACAGGTGTCTTTTATACAGGTAACGAGTTCAAACAGGTGCAGTTAATACAGGTAATGAGTGGAGAACAGGAGGGCTTCTTAAAGAAAAACTAACAGGTCTGTGAGAACCGGATTTCTTACTGGTTGGTAGGTGATCAAATACTTGTGTCATGCAATAAAATGCAAATTAATTATTTAAAAATCATACAATGTGATTTTCTGGATTTTTGTTTTAGATTCCTTCTCTCACAGTTGAAGTGTACCTATGATAAAAATTACAGACCTCTACATGCTTTGTAAGTAGGAAAACCTGCAAAATCGGCAGTGTATCAAATACTTGTTCTCCCCACTGTATGTTTGTCTGTCTTTCACTCTTGTCTGGGTCGTTGTCAATGTATTTCGCAGTCACGGTGAAATGTAAGTGTGCTATTCGTTACGTCCATGAACCTCCGGCAAAGGTCAGCAGACCTGAACCTCCGGCGAAGGTCAGCAGCCCTGAACCTCCGGCGAAGGTCAGCAGCCCGGAACCTCCCGTCGTCTGCTCCGCTCAAGGGCCAGAGCAGTCTGCCGTACCGGTGCCCATTCCGGGTCTAGCCGTCTGCTCCACTACAGTGCCAGATCAGTCCACCCTACCGGTGCCCAATCAGGGTCCAGCCGTCTGCTCCGCTCCAGAGCCAGAGCAGTCCGCGCCACCGGTGCCCAACCCGGGTCCAGCCATCTGCTCCGCCCTAGTGCCAGAGCAGTTTGCCTTACCGGTGCCTAATCCGGGTCCAGCCGTCTGCTCCGCTCCAGTGCCAGAGCAGTCCGCTCCACCGGTGCCCAGTCCAGGCCCGGTTGTTTTCCCAGCTCCATGGCCGGAGCTGGTTGCCCCACCGGTGCCCAGTCTGGGCCCGGTTGTTTTCCCCGCTCCATGGCCAGAGCCGTTTGCCCCACCGGTGCCCAGTCCGGGCCCAGTCCGGGCCCAGCCGTCTGCTCCGCTCCAGAGCCAGAGCAGTCCGTGCCACCGGTGCCCAATCCGGGTCCAGCCGTCTGCTCCGCCCCAGTGCCAGAGCAGTTCGCCTTACCGGTGCCTAATCCAGGTTCAGCCGTCTGCTTCGCTCCAGAGCCTGAGCAGTCCGCCCCACCGGTGCCCAGTCTAGGCCCGGTTGTTTTCCCAGCTCCATGGCCGGAGCTGGTTGCCCCACCGGTGCCCAGTCTGGGCCCGGTTGTTTTCTCCGCTCCATGGCCAGAGCCGTTTGCCCCACCGGTGCCCAGTCCGGGCCCGGTTGTATTCCCCGCTCCATGGAGGGAGCCGTTTACCCCACCGGTGCCCAGTCCGGGCCCGGTTGTTTTCCCCGCTCCATGGCAGGAGCCGTTTGCCCCACCGGTACCCAGTCCGGGCCCGGCTATAAAGAGGGGGCATGGGAGTAAACTGTCCACTTTACCGGAGCCAGAGCCGCCCCCGATGGACTAGTCTTCCCTCCCTATTTACCCCCCCTTGTTTTGTGTGTTATTTTGGCGTCCGGGAGTCGGCGCCTTGGGGGGGGGGGTACTGTCAGGCTCTGGCCATAGAGAAGCCTATTTGCTTCTCTATGTAGCTATGGTCAGAGTCTGATAGTGTCTTTCTTTTCTAATTCTGTGTGGGTTTGGGTTGGATCCCTAATTAGAGGCAGCTGCACAGCATTGTCTCTAATTAGGGATCATATATATGTTTGTCTGTCTTTCACTCTTGTGTGGGTTGTTGTCGATGTATTTCGCAGTCACGGTGAAATGTAAGTGTGCTATTCGTTACGTCCGTTCATTCGTGTTTGTTTCGTGTAACGTGACGTTTTTGTAAATCGGTTTTTGTTTTGGTGTTGTATAGTTCATTCCTGTTGGGTTATGTTATACATAGTATAAATAAATCATCATGTCGAACTATAATCCCTGCGCTGCGTCTTGGTCTCTCCACACACACAACTGTGACATAGATTTAGCCGGTGGTAACTTGTCGAATAGACACCTGCTAGATGCTGTTTTAATCAATCAGCATTCAGGATTAGACCCGCCCGTTGTATAATAATTAGACTTATCCACCAATCCAAAGAAAGGATAGGCGGGAGCTAGACAGCCCGCCGTGGCGCTTTGTGGACAATGACTCCCCTTGTTAGGGCAGAGAGACATGTATCTTGTTAGTTTATTCATAATCTTTGCCTATGTTCAAAGATGTTATTGTAACGACCTCTGTTCCCTCAGCAAGAATAATCAAGACCTAGCAAGAATAAGGCCGTGACCTCAGCCATTTTCCTTCAAAATAAACGTAGTGCAATGGTGAAAAATAATACAAATGGTCGAAATTCGTAACATTTTATGAGGAAATGTTAGCAGATTTTGAGTTTTGTTTAACAATATGAAAAAAGGAATAAAGTTAATCCCCTTTATAGTACAAATATTATTATAGCATTGACATTAATTATTATTATTAATAATTATTATTATTATTAATTATAATTATAATAATCAACTTTAGAAAACAAATCCCATTAATTAGCCCACACGATGCTCAGTACGTTTTGAAATTGGACATACTGTACCGTAGTATACAATTTCCTGTACATTGTGTGGCAGTAAAAGGGGGGTCCACTCACTCAGGGGAACCTGTAGTTTCCAACCTGCTCAATATGCAACCCTTAAAGAGTGGCCAATGAGTTTAAATGCAGCACCGTAGACAATTTCCTGAACATTGTCGCAGTACAAGGGAGATGCATTCTACACAGGAGCACTTTCAGTCTCGAAAATCTATAGAGTTTACACCCAAATGAACTTCGCTGATCATTTGGCGGCCCTTATAAAATGGCCCTTCAACTTAAATCCAATCGTTATTTTTCCATATACCACATACGTATTGCACCTTACAGGAGTGTCGCTGCTCATTTGGTGGCCCTTGCATTATATAGTGAATGTGCCGAATGCACATGCACTCTAGCCAAATAAAATAAAATCAAACGTTATTGGTTGCATATACACTACCGTTCAAAAGTTTGGGCTCACTCGTCCTTGTTTTCGAAAGAAAATACATTTTAGTGTCCATTGAAATAACATCAAATTGATCAGAAATACAGTGTAGACATTGTTAATGTTGTAAATGACTATTGTAGCTGGAAACGGCTGATTTTTAATGGAATATCTACATAGGCGTACAGAGGCCCATTATCAGCAACCATCACTCCTGTGTTCCAATGGCATGTTGTCTTAGCTAATCCAAGTTTATCATTTTAAAAGGCTAATTGATCATTAGAAAACCCTTTTGCAATTATGTTAGCAGAGCTGAAGACTGGTGAAAACTGGTGTGCTGATTATAGAAGCAACTGAACAAGAGGCCAAAGTTCATTAGAGTGTCTAGTTTGAGAAACAGACGCCTCACAGTTCATCAACTGGCAGCTTCATTAAATAGTACCCACAAAAAACACCAGTCTCAACGTCAACAGTGAAGAGGCGACTCCGGGATGCTGGAGTTTGTTTTATTTGCAGTTGGTTGAATTTGCATTGTCCCTCCCACCCCCTCTTTTACACTTCTGAAATTCTCTGTGTATTATCTATGCATAGTCACTTTAACTCTACCTACATGTACATGTTATCTTAATTACCTTGACTAACCTGCGCCCCCGCACATTGACTCTGTACCAGTACCCCCTGTATATAGCCTCATTACTAACCTGTACCCCCACACATTGACTCTGTACCGGTACCCCCTGTATATAGCCTCGCTAATGTTATTTTACTGCTGCTCTTACATTTTTAGTTATTTAAATTTTTTACTTAACACTTATTTTTCTTAAAACTGCATTATTGGTTAAGGGCTTGTAAGTAAGCATTTCACTGTAAGGTCTACACCTGTTGTATTTGGCGCTTGTCAAACTTGATTTGATTTTAGTATGAAAGAACTATTGGATTTAAGTTGATTGGCCACTCTATAAGGGGATTTGGAAAGCTGAAGTGCTCCTGAGTAGAATGGACCCTCTTTTACTGCGACACAATGTACAGTACATTTGCATGGTGCAATAAATGAATGGAGTACACACACGAACAACATTGAAAAAAAATGTTAAATACAAAATGACATATCTTATATAAATACCTTTACTTATTCGTTGATTGATAACTAGTATAACATAGATACACTGTTAGTGATTTCCCCATAATTTTCGCCCTAATTGTTAATTTACAAAGTACACAGGACAGGACGTTTACCCGGAAGTACTTAGTTCTTGTTCCGGCTTAAGCAGCTGTATTATAACGCATCCTGTAATCGATACTTCCTGCTTATTTTTATTTCGCCCCGGTCATTAAAACCGAAGTACAAGTCCTATGTGAGATTTTGTCCATTTATTTCGATAGAATTCATAGTAACAATGATTCCTTACTCTGTCAATATTAAACTGGCTGCGCGGACATTGACTGGCACGCTCAATTTGCAGAACAAAACTGCTGTTGACTGGTGAGTAAAATGTTAATTAAGCTGAAATGTTAATGGAAATGACATTACATTGTTTAGTCGTTGGGTAATGTCAATATTTCCACATTCTGCTACAGGTTTCAGCAAAGCTAGCTAGCTAACGTGAGATATCGTCGTCCCGCAGTTAGCTTAGTTATTCGTGTAAGTTAATATTTGGATGAACCATTTTGACTTTTACTTTGCCATCTGTAGACAATGTAATGTAAATGTTAGCTAACATAAAGGGCTAAACTGGTTCTGTTACGTTGGTAACGTTAGGCATGTCGATCATTAGCGAGCAAGCCAATAACGATGCCACTGTTTAGTGTGTCGTATTGGTTGAGGATACATATGTTAGTAATGGATGGCATATTGCTAGTAATTAGTTGTAGAAAATACAAGTGTGCTTGTCAGCTGCACCAAACACTCAAACTGGACAGTTTTATCTCAGTCTCTTCATTTAAAGACTCAATCATGGACACTCTTACTGACAGTTGTGGCTGCTTTGCATGATGTTGTCATCTCTACCTTCTTGCCCTTTGTGCTGTTGTCTGTGACCAATAATGTTTTGTACCCTGTTTTATGCTGCTACCATGTTGTGTTGCTGCCATGTTGTTGTCATGTTGTGTTGCTACCATGTTGTGTTGTTGTGGTGCTGCCATGTTGTTGTGTTGTCATTTTGTGTTGCTGCCATGATGTCATGTTGTTGTCATGTTGTGGTGCTGCCATGTTGTGTTGATGTCATGTTGTTGTTGTGTTGCTGTCATGTTGTGTTGCTACCATGTGTTGCTGCCATGTTGTCATGTTGAGTTGCTACCATGTTGTGTTGCTACCGTGTTGTTACCATGTGTTGCTGTCATGTTGTGCTGCTGCCATGTTGTGTTTCTGCCATGTTGTGTTTCTGCCATGTTGTGTTGCTGCCATGTTGTCATGCTGTTGCTACCATGTTGTGTTGCTGCCATGTTGTGTTGGTGCCGTGTTGTTGTGTTGTTACCATGCTGTGTTGTCATGTGTTGCTGCCTTGCTATGTTGTTGTCTTAGGTCTCTCTTTATGTAGTGTTGTTTTGTCTCTCTTGTCGTGATGTGTTTGGTCCTTTTATTTATATTGTATTTATTTGTATTTTTAATCCAAGCCCCCGTCCCTGCAGGAGGCTTTTTGCCTTTTGGTAGGACGTCATTGTAAATAAGAATTTGTTCTTAACTGACTTGCCTAGTTAAATAAAGGTTAAATAACGTCTGGTAGCCCAGTGGTTAGAAAATTGGGGCCGTCTCTTGGGGTGACGATATATCATAGTGATTTTCTTTAAGGTCCCTAGAGGTGGAAAATGTATGATAGTGCAGCAGTAGTAACATTCTCTGTGTTATCCCTCTTTCTTTCATCCCTCCATCCCATATCAAATTTTATTTGTCACATGTTTTTCTTAACAGGTGTAGACTAAGAGGGACGTTCTTCCCAACAATGCAGAGATTAAAAAATAGCACAAGGAATAAATACAGTGAGTAATGATAAGTTGGCTATATACAGTTGTGGCCAAAAGTTTTGAGTATTGGTCTCCACAAAGTTAGCTGCCTCAGTGTTGATGATGGCTAT
Source organism: Thymallus thymallus (assembly GCA_023634145.1). Taxonomy (NCBI): domain Eukaryota; kingdom Metazoa; phylum Chordata; class Actinopteri; order Salmoniformes; family Salmonidae; genus Thymallus; species Thymallus thymallus. The sequence continues at coordinate 31,642,326 of CM042389.1, read as the reverse complement.
TTGCATATACTCCAGAATGTCATGAAGAGTGATCAGATGAATTGCAATTAATTGCAAAATCCCTCTTTTCCATGAAAATGAACTTTATCCCCTGCATTTCAGCCCTGCCACAAAAGGACCAGCTGCCATCATGTCAGTGTCTCGTTAACACAGGTGAGAGTGTTGACGAGAACAAGGCTGGAGATCACTCTGTCATGCTGATTGAGTCAGAATAACAGACTGGAAGCTTTAAAAGGAGGGTGGTGCTTGAAATCACTGTTCTTCCTCTGTCAACCATGGATACTTGCAAGGAAACGTGCCGTCATCATTGCTTTGCACAACAAGGTGTGTCTGCACGCACAGTGAGGTGAAGACTTTTGGAGGATGGCCTGGTGTCAAGAAGGGCAGCAAAGAAGCCACTTCTCTCCAGGAAAAACATCAGGGACAGACTGATATTCTGCAAAAGGTACAGAGATTGGACTGCTGAGGACTGGGGTAGAGTCATTTTCTCTGATGAATCCCCTTTCCGATTGTTTGGGCCATCCGGAAAACACCTTGTCCGGAGAAGACAAGGTGAGCACTACCATCAGTCCTGTGTCATGCCAACAGTAAAGCATCCTCAGACCATTCATGTGTGGGGTTGCTTCTCAGCCAAGGGAGTGGGCTCACTCACAATTTTGCCTAAGAAAACAGCCATGAATAAAGAATGGTACCAACACATCCTCCGAGAGCAACTTCTCCCAACCATCCAAGAACAGTTTGGTGATGACCAATGCCTTTTCCAGCATGATGGAGCACCTTGCCATAAGGCAAAAGTGATAACTAAGTGGCTCAAGGAACAAAACATTTTGGGTCAACTCCCCAGACCTTAATCCCATTGAGAACTTGTGATCGATCCTCAAGAGGCGGGTGGACAAACAAAAACCCACAACTTCTGACAAACTCCAAGCATTGATTTTACAAGAATGGCCTGCCATCAGTCAGGATGTGGGCCAGAAGTTAATTGACAGCATGCCAGGGCGGATTGCAGAGGTCTTGAAAAAGAAGGGTCAACACTGAAAATATTGACTCTTTGCATAAACTGAATGCCATTGTCAATGAAAGCCTTTGACACTTATGGAATACTTGTAATTATACTTCAGTGTTACCATAGTAACTACTGACATAAAGATCTAAGAACACTGAAGCAGCAAACTTTGTGGAGACCAATACTTGTGTCATTCTCAACTTTTGGCCACAACTGTACACAATGTACCAGTACAGGTATGGATAAAGTGACTAGGCAACAGGATGGATAAACCGTAGCAGCAGCGTATGTGGTGAGTCAAAAGTGTCAACGGTTACTTGTTTAACTGTTCAGGATCCAGTTTTATTTTTCCAGACTTGGTACTTCGGTACAGCTTGCTGTGCGGTAGCAGAGAGTCTATGACTTGGGTTGGTGGAGTCTTTGACAGTTTAGGGCCTTCCTCTGACACTGCCTGTTATAGAGGTCCTGGATGGCAGGGAGCTCGGCCCCAGTGCTGTACTCGGCCCCAGTGCTGTACTCGGCCCCAGTGCTGTACTCGGCCCCAGTGCTGTACTCGGCCCCAGTGCTGTACTCGGCCCCAGTGCTGTACTCACTACCCTCTCTATAACGCATTGCGGTTGGATGCCAAGTAGTTGCCATACCGAGCGGTGATGCAGCCAGTCAAGATGCCAGTCGAGAGCTACTTGAACCAGGTCACACGTTCTGTAGTCGAATGTTGCAGATAGAAATTGCATTAACAGAGCCAATGGCCGTGTCTGAAATCTGGCTTGCTTTTACAGTGCCTTCAGAACGTTTTTACACCCATTTACTTTTCCCACATTTTGTTGTTACAGCCTGAATTTAAAATAGATGAAATTGAGATTTGTGAGTTTCAAACACAGATTCGACCACTAAGACCAGGGAAGTTTTCCAATGCCTCGCAAAGAAGGGCACCTATTGGTTGAAAAGCAGAAATCGAATATCCCTTTGAATACAGTACAATATAGTCTTATGTTTGGGCCAAATCCAATACAACACATTACTCAGTACCACTCTCCATATTTCCAAGTATAGTTGTGACTGCATCATGTTATGGGTATGCTTGTAATCATTTAAGTATTTAGAGTTTTTCATGATAAAAAAATATATGGAATGGAGGCAAAATCCTAGAGGGAAAAACTGGTTGTCTGCTTTGCACGTGACACTGGGAGATGGAATTCACCTTTCAGCAGGACAATAACATGAAACACAAGGCCAAATCTACACTGGAGTTGCTTACCAAGAAGACAGTGAATGTTCCTGAGTGGGCGAATTACAGTTTTGATTTAAATCTACTTGAAAATCTATGGCAAGACCTGAAAATGGTTCTCTATCAACGATCAACATCCAATTTGACAGACCTTGAAGAAGAACAAAATAATAATGTGCAAATGTTGCACAATCTAGGTGTGGAAAGCTCTTAGAGACTTACCCAGAAAGACTCTCAACTGTAATCACTGCCAAAAGTGCTTCTACAAAGTATTGACTCTGGTGTGAATACATACATTTTCAATCATGTCTAAACATGTTTTCAATTTGTCGTCATATTATTTTGTGTAGATGTGAGATCTTTTTAATCTATTTTGAATTCAGGCTAACACAACATAATGTGGAATGCATCAAGGGGTATGAATCATTTCAGAGGCACTGTATCTAAACTGCATACTGTGTATTACATATTAAGAATGTACTGTTCAGTACAATCCAAATACAGTGCCTTCGGAAAGTCTACAGACCTTGACTTTATTCTAAAATTTAGTTAATTGATTTTTTTCCCTCAACAATCTACACATGTTTTAGACATTTTTTTGCTAATTTAAAAAAAAATAAGAAACTGAAATATCATATTTGCATACAGTGAGGGAAAAAATTATTTGATCATAGCAAAGGGTCTGTATACTTATTTTGGGTAGATTGATGAGGATTTTTATTTAATCCATTTTAGAATAAGGCTGTAATGTTGCAAAATGTGGAAGTCAAGGGTTCTGAATACTTTCCGAAGGCACTGTATATATAGAAGTATGTGGACACCCTTTCAAATGAGTGGATTTGGCTATTTCAGCACACCCATGGCTGACAGTTGTATAAAGTTGAGCTCACAGCCATGCAATCTCCATAGCCTAACATTGGCAGTAGAATGGTCTTACTTAAGAGCTCAGTGACTGTCAATGTGACCCTGTCATAGGATGTCACCTTTGCAACAAGTAAATGTGTTAAATTTCTGCCCTGCTAGAGCTGCCCCGGTCAACTGTAAGTGCTGATATTGTGAAGTGGAAACTTCTAGGAGCAACAACGGCTCAGCCGTGAAGTGGTATGCCACACAAGCTCACAGAACGGGACCGCCAAGTGCTGAAACTCGTAGTTCGTTAAAAAAACACTTGAGTTTCAAAATCTTTCTGGAAGCAACGTCAGGGCAAGAACTGTTCGTCGGGAGCTTCATGAAATGGGTTTCCATGGCCGAGCAGCCTCACACAAGCATAAGATCACCATGCGTAATGCCAAGCGTCAGCTGGAGTGGTGTAAAGCTCGCTACCATTTGACTCTGGAGCAGGGGAAATGCTTTTTCTGGAGTGATTAATCATGCTTCAGCATCTGGCAGTGCGACGGACGAATCTGGGTTTGGCGGAGGCCAGTAAAACACTACCTGCCCCAATGCATAGTGCCAACTGTAAAGTTTGGGGGAAGAGGAATAATGGTCTGGGACTTTTTTTCATGGTTTGAGTTAGGCTCCTTAGTTCCAGTGAAGGGAAATCTTAACAATTCTGTGCTTCCAACTTTGTGGCAACAGTTTGGGGAAGGTCCTTTTCCTGTTTTCAGCATGACAATGTCCCCGTGCACAAAGCAAGGTCCGTCCAGAAATGGTTTGTCGAGATCTGTGTGGAAGAACTTGACTGGCCTGCACAGTCCTGACCTCAACCCCACCTTTAGGATGAAGTAGAACGCCAACTGTGTGCCAGGCCTAATCGCCTAACATCAGTGTCTGACATCACTAATGCTTGTGGCTGAATGGAAGCAAGTCCCCGCAGCAATGTTCCAACTTCTAGTGGAAAGCCTTCCCAGAAGAGTGGAGGCTTTTAGAGCAGCAAAGAGGGGACCAACTCCATATTAATGCCAATGATTTTGGAACTAGATGTTCATCCAATGTCCCAATTCTGATTTTATCAGCTGTTTTCAAAAATGTGGTTCTCAATATTGTGCAGCGAATTCGACTACATGAAAAGCCAAAAGGTAATCGCACATCTGATCTGTCTTTGTTGCAGGTGCATGGTAACAGTTTAATAAGATGAGAAAAAAGAAGCTCTTTGATAATCTTTAAGTATCGTCCTCCAGGCCTTCGTCAGAGTGTTTTTTTATTTTATTTTTTATTTGCACCCTTATGTAAACATTGCTCCACTCACATCCGCTCAATTCATCGAATGGTGTTGGAGTATAATTAAAACAAGCATATGTTACTAAATATAACAATTTCATAAGTATTCTAGTAATTCTAATAAAATGTGTACATAAAATGTATTAAACAACCACAATGAGGACATCAACCTATCATGCAGGTTTTCATAAATCCTTGGGTATAGTACAATAAAACGTCTGAAGTGGCGGCATTAACTCATGTTCACATTTACAACCTAATGGGCATTTCATCATTAAGACCTTTAGGAAATAATGTCTGGAGGGTGACAATCCACAAACGGTCTCTTTTGCTCAGAGTATTATTTATATCACCTCCCTGGTCGGATATCTTAACTTTCTCTATGCCACCAAATATAAAGGTAGAAATGTCATGTTTTAGGTCATTAACATGTTCTGCGACTGATAATCCCTGTCGTTTCTCCTGGTTGAACTTTATGTTCACTAATTCTCCGTTTGAGAGAATTAGAGGTTTTACCAACATAACACAGACCACATGGACATGTAATAATGTAGATAACATGGGTGGTGGAGCACGTAATAATGTAGATAACATGGGTGGTGGAGCACGTAATAATGTAGATAACATGGGTGGTGGAGCACGTAATAATGTAGATAACATGGGTGGTGGAGCACGTAATAATGTAGATAACATGGGTGGTGGAGCACGTAATAATATCATTTGTTTGGAACGGTTTTCCTGAATGTGGGTGGCAGAAATATTCACCCTTCATCATATTGTTGCACTGTGGGCAACCTCTGCATTTATAGCTACCGTTCAGAAGAGGGCGTGAAAGAGCCTGGCTGGTTTTCTTTTGTGGCTGGCAGTTGGCATGGACCAATTTGTTGTGTAAATTGTGACCTCCCCTATATACATTATAGGAGTGGTGGGTTCTTAAACTCAGCTGGGAGAGCTGGGTCCGATGATAAAACGCAATATTACTCTGACGTTCTTTCTGTACCAATGTTTTAGGAGAACTTACTTGATAGGTTGACGTCCTCATTACTTTAGTTTATTTTGTAAATGTTTTCTTAACTGCCTTGTTGGTTAAGGGCTTGTTAGTAAGCATTTCACTGTAAGGTCTACACCTGTTGTATTGTTGGTTAAGGGCTTGTTAGTAAGCATTTCACTGTAAGGTCTACACCTGTTGTATTGTTGGTTTAGGGCTTGTTAGTAAGCATTTCACTGTAAGATCTACACCTGTTGTATTGTTGGTTAAGGGCTTGTTAGTAAGCATTTCACTGTAAGATCTACACCTGTTGTATTGTTGTTTAAGGGCTTGTTAGTAAGCATTTCACTGTAAGGTCTACACCTGTTGTATTGTTGGTTAAGGGCTTGTTAGTAAGCATTTCACTGTAAGGTCTACACCTGTTGTATTGTTGGTTAAGGGCTTGTTAGTAAGCATTTCACTGTAAGGTCTACACCTGTTGTATTGTTGGTTAAGGGCTTGTTAGTAAGCATTTCACTGTAAGGTCTACACCTGTTGTATTGTTGGTTAAGGGCTTGTTAGTAAGCATTTCACTGTAAGGTCTACACCTGTTGTATTGTTGGTTAAGGGCTTGTTAGTAAGCATTTCACTGTAAGGTCTACAGCTGTTGTATTTGGTGCTTGTGACAAATACAATTTTATACAGGCCTTAATATATATTTTTATTTTAATTATTGACCAAACAACTAAAGACATTCCGCACCCTCCCATTTCCCCCTACATATATTGTTTTACCTTTATTTTACTAAGCATGTCAGTCAAGAACAAATTCTTATTTACAACTTCCTTGTCAGCTCGGGGATTCGACCCGGCAACCTTTCAGTTACGGGCCCAACACTCTAACCACTAGGCTACCTGCCGCAACAATATCTCTGATATATTTTAAATCTCTTCTCCTCCAGGGGTTGGCAGGGGCTGATAGCCCAGGGATGTCACTCCAGCATCCTCATCATCGACCCAAAGACTTCCCAGACAATCCAGGTTCTGGAGAGGCACAAAGCCAATGTGGTCAAAGTAAGTGTCAGTGAGGGTTATTCAATACCCTTTGCTTTCTCATTATCCAAAATTGTATTTATCTCTTTTGTTTACATCCCTGTTAGTGAATATTTCTCCTTTGCCAAGATAATCCATCACCTCACAAGTGTGGCACATCAAAAAGCTGATTAAACAACATGATCGTTACACAGGTGCACCTTGTGCTGGGGACAATAAAAGGCCACTTTTGAAATGTGCAGTTCTCTCACCATGCAATGCCACAGATGTCTCAAGTTTTGAAGGGGAGTGCAATCGGCATGCTGACTGCAGGAATGTCCACCAGAGCTGTTGCCAGAGAATTTAATGTTCATTTCTCTACCATAAGCTGCCTCCAACGTCGTTTTAGAGAATTTGGCCGTATGTCCAACTGGCCTCACAACCGCAGACCACGTGTAACCACGCCAACCCAGAACCTCCACATCCGGCCTCTTCACCTGTGGGATCATCTGAGACCAGCCACCCGGACAGCTGATAAAACAGGAGTGTTTCTGTCTGTAGTAAAGCCCTTTTGTGTGGAAAAACTCATTCTGATTGGCTGGGCCTGGCTCCCCAGTGGGTGCGCCCCAGCCCAGTCTTGTAATCCATAGATTAGGGCCTAATGAATTTATTACAATTGACTGATATCCTTAAATTATCTGTAACTCACTGAAGTCGTTTAAATTATTGCATGTTTATATTTTTGTTTAGTAACGATAGCTAACTTGCTACTTACTAAATTGGCAAACCAAATGCACAACTGCAGAGCATTTAGCACATTTTAAACAATTACCTTAATAGTTATAAGATATCTAGCTGACAAACATTTAGTTGTGAATTACGTACTGTAACTAGATCACATGACACGTGCTCACGACTCACAAGACTCCGGTCTCTCGTCATTCTGTGCTGTGGACTACCGGTAAGCTTCATGATGAAAAATTGTGAAGTGAAATAAAGAACGCTATGAAGCAATCTGCTTTAAGTTGAACGTATTGCAGAAGTTGACTGCAGGTATTTACTTAAATATTCACATTTATAAAATAAATAGTTTCAACGGTATTGAGAAACCATCCCGTGGCTTTTTCCAAATACCCCAGTGTACCGCCCAAGCCTACATCAGAGTTCACATTCAGCATCAAACCATTTTCTTTTTTTGAGGTTTCTAATTAAAACAGTTTTTTCTTTTGCATACATTTGCTTTTGTGGCTGCCATGCTGTGCACTGTGAGACTGTGTTCAAATAGGCTAAACCATAATCTCTCCCCCTCTCTCGGGATTGGGTAAAATGCGGAAGACACATTGAATGCATTCAGTTGTACAACTTGACTACGTCTCTCTCTGCCTGCAGGTGAAATGGTCCAGGGAGAACTACCACCACAGCCTGAGCTCCCCGTACTCTCTGAGGCTGGCCTCTGCTGACGCAGCAGGGAAGATTATCGTGTGGGATGTGGTGAGTGGCACGGCCCACTGTGAGATCCAGGAACACTCCAAACCTATCCAGGGTGAGAGCCAAACCTTGGAAAAGGACCATTTCTGCATTTCTGACATCGACTTTGAGAAAGCGAGAGATGCCCAGAAAGTACAACCTGTATCAATTATTTATTTTCAAGTACATTCAGCCCAAACCTTCCTGACATAAATGTGGCTATGAATAAATTAAGTGAGATCTATTATAAACCCTGGGATAGTTTTATTTTTCAGCAATGTTATTATCATCCTCTTCAGCTGACATAAAATCCTAGTCCCTGAAATCGGGTAATAGGCTATTTAAATAATGACAAAATTTAAAAATAATTATAAAAACGTACATTAAAAACATAATAAGGTTGTTGTACAACTACTAATAGGCCTACAACTAAAAATATTCTAAATGAAAAACATACTTTTTTATTTACATAGATAGATAGATAGATAGATAGATAGATAGATAGATAGATAGGTACTTTATTGATCCCCCGGGGGGGAAAAAGTATTCAGACCCTTTGCTATGAGACTCTAAATTGATCTCAGGTGCATCCTGTTTCCATTGATCATCCTTGAGATGTTTCTACAACTTGATTGGAGTCCACCTGTGGTAAATTAAATTGATTGGACATGATTTGGAAAGGCACCCACCCATGATTGGCGCAGCGGTCTAAGGCACTGCATCTCAGTGCTAGAGGCGTCACTGCAGACCCTGGTTCGAACCTGGGCTTGCCTAGTTGAATAAAAAAAGTCTAAGGTCCCATAGTTGACAGTGCATGTCAGAGCAAAAACCAAGCAATGAAGTTGAAGGAATTGTCCGTATAGCTCCGAGACAGGATTGTGTCGAGGCACAGATCTGGGGAAAGGTACCAAAACATGTCTGCAGCATTTAAGGTCCCAAAGAACACGGTGGCCTCCATCATTCTTAAATGGAAGAAGTTTAGAACCACCAAGACCCTTACTAGAGCTGGCCGCCAGGCCAAACTGAGCAATTTGGGGAGAAGGACCTTGGTCAGGGAGATGACCAAGAACCAGAGATGGGAGAACCTTCCAGAAGGACAACTATCTCAGCAGCACTCCACCAATCAGGCCTTTATGGTAGAGTGGCCAAACGGAACCACTACTCAGGAAAATGCACGACAGCCCACTTGGAGTTTGCCAAAAGGCACCTGAAGTCTCTCAGACCATGAGAAACAAGATTCTCTGGTCTGATGAAACTAAGCTTGAACACGTCTGGAGGAAACCTGGCTCCATCCGTACGGTAAAGCATGGTGGTGGCAACATCAGGATGTGGGGATGTTTTTCAGCGGCAGAAACTGGGAGACCAGTCAGTATTGAGGATAATATGACTGCCGCAAACTACAGAGATCTCCTTGATGAAAACCTTATGCAGATCGTTCAGGACCTCAGACTGGAGCAAAGGTTCACCTTCCAACAGGACAATGACCTTAAGCACACAGCCAAGACAACGTAGGAGTGGCTTCGAGACAAGTCTCTGAAAGTCCTTGAATGGCCCTGCCAGAGCCCGGACTATAACCTGATCGAACATCTCTGGAGAGACATGAAAAAAGCTCCCTATCCAACCTGACAGAGCTTGAGGGTCTGGAGAGAAGAATGGGAGAAATTCCCCAAACACAGGCGTGCCAAACTTGTAGCGTCATACCCAAGAAGATTCAAGGCTGTAATCGCTGCCAAAGTACTGAGTAAAGGGTCTGAATACTTATGTAAATGTGATATTTCTGGTTTTTATTGTTAATACATTTCATTATGGGGTATTATGGGGTATTATGTGTAGAAAGAACAATTGAATACATTTTAGAATAAACTGTAACGTAACAATGTGGAAAAAGCCATGGGGTCTGGATACTTTCCGAATGCACTGTGTATATATACAGCGGGTGAAATAAGTATTGAACACGTCACCATTTTTCTCAGTAAATATATTTCCAAAGGTGCTATTGACATGAAATGTTCACCAGATGTTGGTAACAACTCATACATCCATACATACAAAGAAACCAAAACAAATAAGTTCAGAAATTAAGTTATGTGAAATGACACAGGGAAAAAGTATTGAACACACTTACTGATATTTATTTAATACGTTGTACAAAAGCCTTTGTTGGTAATGACAGCTTCAAGACGCCTCCTGTATGGAGAAACTAGTCGCATGCATTGCTCTGATGTGATTTTGGCCCATTCTTCCACACAAACAGTCTTCAAATCTTGAAGGTTCCGTGGGCCTCTTCTATGAATCTTGATCTTCAGTTCTTTCCATAGATTTTCAATGGGATTTAAGTCAGGTGATTGGCTGGGCCATTCTAGCAGCTTTATTTTCTTTCTTTGAAACCAATTGAGAGTTTCCTTGGCTGTGTGTTTGGGATCATTGTCTTGCTGAAATGTCCACCCTCGTTTCATTTTCATCATCCTGGTAGATGGCAGCAGATTTTTGTCAAGAATATCTCGGTAAATTTGCCCATTCATCCTTTCTTCAATTATGTGAAGTTTGCCAGTACAATTTGCTGAAAAGCAGCCCCACACCATGATGTTCCCACCTCCAAACTTCACTGTTGGTATGGTGTTTTTAGGGTGATGTGCAGTGCCATTTCTCCTCCAAACATGGTGTGTATTATGACATCCAAACAGTTCAATTTTGCTCTCATCTGACCACACTATATTGTCCCAGTATTTCACTGGCTTTTCCAAATGTTGTGCAGCAAACTTTAAACGAGCTTCAACATGCTTTTTTTTCAGCAATGGAGTCTTGCGTGGTGAGCGTGGATACAGGCCATGGCGGTGGAGTGCATTACTTACTGTTTTCTTTGAGACAACAGTACCTGCTAATTGCAGGTCTTTTTGAAGCTCTCCACAAGTGGTCCTTGGCTCTTGGACAACTCTTCTGATTATTCTTTTCACTCCTTTGTCAAATCTTGCGAGGAGCACCTGGTCGAGGCAAATTTATGGTGAAATGATTCATTCCACTTCCGTATTATGGCCCCAACAGTGCTCACTGGAACATTCAGAAGCTTAGAAATGCGCCTATAACCAATGCCATCATTATGTTTTGCAACAATTAGGTTGCGAAGGTCTTGAGACAGCTCTTTGCTTTTACCCATCATGAGATGTGTCTTGTGTGACACCTTGGCAATGAGACCTTTTTGTAGGCCATCAGTTGGGACTGAACCAGCTGATATTAATTTGCACTGACAGGGGGCTGGATTGCTTTTTAATTACTGATAGTTTTCAGCTGTTGTCTTGGCTTTCCATGCCTTTTTGCACCTCCCTTCATGTGTTCAATACTTTTTCCCTGTGTAATTTCACAACTTAATTTCTGAACTTATTTGTTTTGGTTTCTTTGTATGTATGGATTACTTGGGTTGTTACCAACATCTGGTGAAAATTTCATGTCAATAGCACCTTTGGAAATATATTTACTGAGAAAAATGGTGACGTGTTCAATACTTATTTCACCCGCTGTATAAAGGTATGTGGAAACCCTTTCAAATGAGTGGATTTGGCTATTTCAGCCACACCCATGGCTGACAGTTGTATAAAATCGAGCTCACAGCCATGCAATCTCCATAGACTAACATTGGCAGTAGAATGGTCTTACTGAAGAGCTCAGTGACTGTCAACGTGACACCGTCATAGGACTGGATGGGGAAACTAATGAGAATGGTAGCAGACTGTATTGCCAGCCCTATTTGCCTTGTTTTTAAGGAGTCTGAATACTTTTCCAATGCACTGTATGCTGAGCTGGCGTTCCCACATATTCTGAGCACTTGTTGGCTGCTTTTCCTTCACTCTGCAGTACATCTCATCCCAAACCATCTCAATTGGGTTGAGGTCGGGTGATTGTGGAGGCCAGGTCATCTGATGCAGCACTCATCACTCTCCTTCTTGGTCAAATAGCCCTTACACAGCCTGGAGGTGTGTCGATCCATTGTCCTGTTGAAAAACAAATGATAGTCCCACTAAGCGCAAACCAGATGGGATTGGCTTAGTGGGACTAACATTTGTGGTAGCCATGCTGGTTAGGTGTGCCTTGAATGTCACCAGCAAAGCACCCCCACACCATCACACCACCTCCTCAATGCTTCAGGGTGGGAACCACACATGCAGAGATCATCTGTTCACCTACTCTGCGTCTCCCAAAAATCTCAAATTCAAATTAAAGTGAGCTTTAGTACAGCGACTTAGGATGTGCTCCAGTGTCCCTCTTTTGTGGCATAGCGGGCATGCAGGAGTTTCCACTTTGCCCCAGCAGAACAGGTTTGATGATTTTGGACTCATCAGACCAAAGGACAGATTTCCACTGGTTTAATGTCAATTGCTAATTTTCCTTGGCCAATGCAAGTGTCTTCTTATTGGTTTCCTTTTTAGTAGTGGTTTCTTTGCAGCAATTTGAATGAATGCTTGATTCATGCAGTCTCCCGAATAGTTGATGTTACTTGATCTCTGAAGCATTTATTTGGGCTGCAATCTCAGGTGCAGTTAATTGCAGATTTCTGAGGCTGGTAACTCTAAGTAACGCTGGGTCTTTTCTTTCCTGTGGTGGTCCATATGAGAGCCGGTTTCATTATAGCGCTTGATGGTTTTTGCGACTGCATTTGAAGAAACTTAAGTTCTTGAAAGTTTCCGGATTGATTGACCTTCATGTCTTAAAGTTGTCATGACTCTCCTGGCTGTGGATCCAAGGCCTCAGATCAGCTTGGCAAATTGCTGACGATAGCCAGACCCGTCTCTCTCCCCTAGAAGACTTTTGCCGCCAAAACTATAACGTCCAAAAAGTAAACACTGGAACAATATTTCTAACATCCGAATGTTTGGAATTGTCTGTGGGGATCTAAAGAATAATCATGTCACTTTTATTTATTATTTTGTGATGTTATTAAAAATGTTATCACATTTTATGAGCTTGAGGAATTTTGACATTTTTTTTCATATTATGTTGCCTAATTGCTGCCAAAGGTGCTTCGACCAAGTATTCATTAACTCTGGAGTATGAAGAAATACTCAATCAAGACATCTCTCTAATTATTTTAGGCAATTTTCTATAATTTTTCTTTCACTTTGTCAATATGGAGTAGGTTGTGTAAATCCCTTTATAGATTTAATTGTAAGGCAACAAAATGTAAAAACTGTGGAAGGTTTGTGTGTAGACTTTCACCAGGCCCTGTAGTTATGTGCCTATCATTCTCCCTCTTACTTTTGTTTTTTAATCTCTTATTTTTCTCTCTCGCTCTCTTTCCCGTATCTTTCGCTCTCAGATATGGACTGGTTGTGGACCCAGGACGCTTCACGTGATCTTCTCCTGGCCATCCATCCACCCAACTACATAGTCCTGTGGAACGGAGACACAGGAACCAAGCTGTGGAAGAAGAGCTATGCAGAGAACATCCTCTCCTTCTCTTTCGACCCCTTCGATCCATCCAACCTGGCATGTAAGCAACCAACCAGCAACCACCCATCCACTGTGTCATGTTCTATAGATCTGTCTTTCCTACGATGTCTCTCATCTGTCTACCATCTCCTTAATCTCACTGGTTAAATGTTCTTTGTAGCTGATTCCTTGCCTGCTTGTGGAATCAGCTTCTCTTTCAGATAATGTTGGAAGTCAATCTTTGTGAATCAAGTGGTAGATATTTCCAGTCCAGTTAATAATAAGGTAAAGAACATACACAGAGGGATCATGCCCATAGGGGGCACAGGGCCGCGTGCCCTCTCAGATGTGTCAATTTTATGAAGTTGGCTTTAGCTAGCCCAGATAGGTTCCCAACCTCATAACTAGCTACCAAGAAGCCATTTCAGGCTATCAATCAAGTAAGAGTAGCTTGCTTGGCTAACTATCTTATCTGGCATGCCTGCTGGCAAGGTTGGTAGACTTTAGAAAAGCATGCAATAACTAAATATACTGAATAAGAGTCACACATTCCTTTCAATCTTTTACACAGAAGTTAGCAGAGAAGCATATTTAGTTTCTTAAAAAAAAAAAAAAACACCAGTCAGGAGGATAGAAAGCTCAAGAGGTATGCTTAGATATGCAGAAGAACATATTTTTGACGTTATGGAGGCGACGATATGTCTGTATTAAGTTTTGATTGGTTAAAGTGACGCCGCCTCTTCTCTTCTCTGTCAATACTCCATATTCCTGAACGGAATTTGCCACCTCAGCTGATAACTCCATTCCCTAATCGGTCACCAGATGACGGCGTGATCTGTTCGCATCTTTGCCTGATTCATTAACAACTTGGCTATTGAAATGCAAGCAGCAGGTGATGAGACCCATTACAGAAAGTATTACAATATCAAAATATAAAAGTAAAACCTTACCAACATGATTGTAATACAGTCATCGGTACTATTGATATTAACCTTAAAGGACCTCCTTAGTACAAACAAACAATAATATGCATCTTGCATTGAGTCTGTTGATTCCATCTAGATCTGAATATCCTCATGGTGGTACTCCAGCCCTCTGGGACCTGATTTGGTATCAAACTTTTTCCCCAGCCCCAGCCAACACACCTGATTAAACTAATTGCATTACGAGGACTAGAGTTGCCCATCTCTATGATGAGACTGTCAACATGATCACCTGAAAAACATTACTTTGTTTGCAAACTGGAGCAACACTGAAACGTCTTAAAAACCAAGCAATGCTCTTGTATCTAACTTACGTGCTTGTGCTCGGCAAAGAAATAAAACAGGTACACATAACAAACATGAATTGAAGTATAGTCAGGGTTGGATCATGTCTACATACGGTAGCCAGGGAGAGGTGAGGTGGGGAATGTTATCATCCAGTGTTGCTGATTTTGAATCAGGTGTGTAGTGCTAATGCAAAACGGTATATCGTCCCACACTGGGCTCAAACCAGGGATCCTCAGCTAGCAAGTACATGGTTTAAGCCACCTAAAAGATACCAATTGGGATGGCTCCAACAGCAACATTTCAAGCTAGCTGTGGGGGTGAGATTACGGCACGTTCTTAACTCTGTTACACTAACACATGCTCACATACAGTGGGGAGAACAAGTATTTGATACACTGCTGATTTTGCAGGTTTTCCTACTTACAAAGCATGTAGAGGTCTGTAATTTTTATCATAGGTACACTTCAACTGGGAGAGACGGAATCTAAAACAAAAATCCAGAAAATCACATTGTATGATTTTTAAATAATTAATTTGCATTTTATTGCATGACATAAGTATTTGATCACCTACCAACCAGTAAGAATTCCGGCTCTCACAGACCTGTTAGTTTTTCTTTAAGAAGCCCTCCTGTTCTCCACTCATTACCTGTATTAACTGCACCTGTTTGAACTCGTTACCTGTATAAAAGACACCTGTCCACACACTCAATCAAACAGACTCCAACCTCTCCACAATGGCCAAGACCAGAGAGCTGTGTAAGGACATCAGGGATAAAATTGTAGACCTCCACAAGGCTGGGATGGGCTACAGGACAATAGGCAAGCAGCTTGGTGAGAAGGCAACAACTGTTGGCGCAATTATTAGAAAATGGAAGAAGTTCAAGATGACGGTCAATCTCCCTCGGTCTGGGGCACCATGCAAGATCTCACCTCGTGGGGCATCAATGATCATGAGGAAGGTGAGGGATCAGCCCAGAACTACATGGCAGGACCTGGTCAATGACCTGAAGAGAGCTGGGACCACAGTCTCAAAGAAAACCATTAGTAACACACTACGCCGTCATGGATTAAAATCCTGCAGCGCACGCAAGGTCCCCCTGCTCAAGCCAGCGCATGTCCAGGCCCATCTGAAGTTTGCCAATGACCATCTGGATGATCCAGAGGAGGAATGGGAGAATGTCATGTGGTCTGATGAGACAAAAATAGAGCTTTTTGGTCTAAACTCCACTCGCCGTGTTTGGAAGAAGAAGAAGGATGAGTACAACCCCAAGAACACCATCCCAACCGTGAAGCATGGAGGTGGAAACATAATTCTTTGGGCATGCTTTTCTGCAAAGGGGACAGGACGACTGCACCGTATTGAGGGGAGGATGGATGGGGCCATGTATCGCGAGATCTTGGCCAACAACCTCCTTCCGTCAGTAAGAGCATTGAAGATGGGTCGTGGCTGGGTCTTCCAGCATGATAACGACCCGAATCACACAGCCAGGGCAACTAAGGAGTGGCTCCGTAAGAAGCATCTCAAGGTCCTGGAGTGGCCTAGCCAGTCTCCAGACCTGAACCCAATAGAAAATCTTTGGAGGGAGCTGAAAGTCCGTATTGCCCAGCGACAGCCCCGAAACCTGAAGGATCTGGAGAAGGTCTGTATGGAGGAGTGGGCCAAAATCCCTGCTGCAGTGTTTGCAAACCTGGTCAAGAACTACAGGAAACGTATGATCTCTGTACCAAATATTAAGTTCTGCTTTTCTGGTGTATCAAATACTTATGTCATGCAATAAAATGCAAATTAATTACTTAAAAATCATACAATGTGATTTTCTGGATTTTTGTTTTAGATTCCGTCACTCACAGTTGAAGAGTACCTATGATAAAAATGACAGACTTCTACTTGCTTTGTAAGTGGGAAAACCTGCAAAATCGGCAGTGTATCAAATACTTGTTCTCCCCACTGTACAAACGTGTAGGTCTGTGATTCCTCTCGTGACCCACCTGCTCTCGGCACTACTCATTCATGTCTCCTCTCTCTCTTAGACCATGGTACTGTTCTGTACTCCTCAGTGTTGCCGTAATCGTTCTTCAGTGAGACGTGGTTTCCCTCAGTCTCATTCATCCGAGGCAGGCCTCTCCAGAGGCCTATCAGGCCTATCAGTAAGGTATACAAGTATTCAGGTTTAAAATGGGGTGCTTGATGAGGCAAATAATGCATTACTAAACCTTCAAGAATGTAGGAGCCATTTAGGAGCTGAGGGGATGATACTAATGTACATGGATAGGAAGCCTAACTAACAGTGTGTGTCTTACTGTGTCTGTATACCACGAAGCAAGCTAGATCTACTCTGACTTTTATAAAGCTAGTCGGCTTCAGTTAGCTTCACATTCCGGCTTCATCCGTACTACGACATTGTGTATGGCTCGCCAGCCCGCCTGCCGATAACTCTAACTCTACCAGGCTTGTAACGGCGCGTGCATGGCACACGTGGCTAGTCGAACGCCAAACTCTTAATTGAGACAAAGCTGAAGCATCAATCCATGGGTGAGTCATTGCCACATTTTTTTATTTGTGCCAAAATCAAAATGAAAGATATCTTGCAAATCCAGCAGTATATGGTATGAAAAAGGCTTTCAGAAATCGTCTAACTTATGAATTATTGTTCATGCCGTGTTTGTTGTGCTTTTCAATGTTCAAGCCTTTTTCCCCTATTTCTGGAACAACTTGTTGCGTAGCAATGGCTGCCATCTATGAATTAAATGTCTATGGTTGGTTACGGCTGCCAGTTTGGGATTTTTTGCAAATGTCACAATACAATTGTGCGAAAAATTTACTATTTGGAAAGCACTTGCTATCCTTACTAAATGTATTTTATTATTATTATTGTTATTATTATTATTATTATTATTATTATCCTTCTTCTTCTTGTTCTTCTTCTTGTTATTCTTCTTGTTATTCTTCTTGTTATTATTCTTCTTCTTCTTCGTCTTGTTATTCTTCTTCTTCTTGTTATTATTCTTGTTATTATTCTTATTATTATTGTTTATTTTAATATCGCTATTGTTATTATTGTTTATTTGTTATTGTTATTATTTTATATATAAAAACAATTATTCAAATGAAGGGGTTGACACTATTTGCCAGATGAAGGGTATCTGATTTCGTTAGTCCTCAACTAGTGTGTCAGACACTTCATTCAGGGTAAATGGAGTTAGCCTGCCCCAGAGCAGGTTAGTTCTGACATAGAAATGTACCTGGCTAAAAGGTGAACCGCTTTCATGGGTACCAGTTATCCTGAGTTGAACTCTGTTGACTAAAGTTACCTCACTTACTCCTCAAACCTGATTCGTAGTATGAGTACTGAACGATTCCAACTATTTAAGGCCTTTGCAGACTGCAAGACTTTAGGCGTCTTATGCCACGATTTTTCCATCCCGGGGCGGCAGGTGCCCTGGAGGGTAGGAGCGTTGGGTCAGTAACCGGAAGGTTGCTGGATCGAATACTCGAGCAGAGAGCAGACAAGGTAAAAATATGTTCTGCCCCTGAGCAAGGAAGTTAACCCACTGTTCCCTGGGCGCCGAAGATGTGGATGTCGGTTAAGGCAGCCCCCCGCACCTCTGAGGGGTTGGGTTAAATGTGGAAGACACATTTCAGTTGAATGCATTCAGTTGTGCAACTGACTAGTATCCCACTTTCCCTTTCCCCATTAGTCTGCTGTGTGTACGTGTTGCACCTGGAGCTGAGGCTAGTCAGCACAGTTTGTCCTGCTCATTGATGGCCATGAGTGTTGTGGAGTTCATTATACACAGTCTTCACAATGGGGGAGAGAGAGAAGGGGAAGAGTGAGGGGGAATGAGAGATCAGGGCAAGACAGAAATGATCGGTGAGTGGAAGCGCATCCGCGACCAATAATAGTCATGGGAGCGAGTATCTCCGTTTTGTACCAA
The DNA here is from genome assembly GCA_023634145.1 of Thymallus thymallus. NCBI lineage: Eukaryota > Metazoa > Chordata > Actinopteri > Salmoniformes > Salmonidae > Thymallus > Thymallus thymallus. Next base: position 31,623,837 of record CM042389.1, on the reverse strand, counting down.
CCAAAATGGTTATATGAAGAAACAAGACATAGTTTTAATTAAGACATTAAAATCAATAGATTATATCACCAAGTAACCGGGAGAGAGTGAGCACTCAGTCGTTCACAACAGCGAACCAATCTAGGAGTGAAGTGACGCTGAGACTCGAACCCCACATGCCATGGCTTCCTTTAGAATAACATAGATATACAACTGAAGGATATCCAGGAAAACGTGGCTAAAATGCTCTCAATGCTCACCAAAACAAACAAACTGTTGCAATCCGTTAAAAAATATAGTCTATTGAGTCAGATATTGGTGGACGAACAAGACAACAAGATTGGAAACAAAAGGTACACGTTTTAGAAGATTAACTGGATCAGCTAGAAAACAGATCAAGACAAAATAATATGAGAACATTGTCCTTAACGGAGGATGAGAAGAAAGGGTACCTTTCCAGCTACATGATCAAGCTGATATCGCAGGAGTTCGATGTGGGAGGATCTGGAGCGATGCCATCAGACCAAAGTGAATTAGAAGAACGCTAAATACCCTCACATGGTCATCTTTAAGCTTTTTAACTATCAGACCAAATTCAACATTCTGCGGGCACAGGGGGGAAAGATTCGTCCAGGACCTGTCTGCTAGACTGAAGAGAAAAAATGCCAGCAATTCATTCTGATCAGACAGTCACTGGAGGAAAAAGATATTACGTCTCAAGTCTGATTCCCGGCAGTACTGTGGGTATGGCAGGGCACACAGTGAATGGAGTTCACAAGTGCCGATGAAGCCCTGAACAGGCTGCAGGAAAACTTTCCAGTTGACGCGGAAAAAAACAGACCCCTTGACTTTTTCCACATTTTTTTAAAAGTTAGACTTATTCTAAAATGGATTAAATCTTAACTGAGGAGTGGCCTACCATAAAATCCTGATTGGTGGAGTGCTGCAGAGATTGTTGTATATCTGGAAGGTTCTCACGTCTCCACAGAAAAACTCCGGAGCTCTGTCAGTGACCATCAGGTTCTTGGTCACCTCCCTGACCAAGGCCCTTCTCCCCCGATTGCTCAGTTTGGCCAGGCGGCCAGCTCTAGGAAGAGTCTTGGTGGTTCCAAACTTCTACCATTTAAGAAACTTCTACCAGATCAGTGGAGGCCACTGTGTTCTTTGGGACCTTCAATGCTGTAGACATGTTTTGGTACCCTTCCACAGATCTGTGCCTCGAAACAATCCTTTCTCAGAGCTCTACGGACAATCCCTTCTACGGCATAGCTTGGGTTTTGCTCTGACATGCACGGTCAACTGTGGGACCGTATATAGACAGGTGTGTGCCTTTCCAAATCATGTCCAATCAAATGATTTTACCACAGTTGGACTCCAATCAAGTTGTAGAAACATCTCAAGGATGATCAATGGAAACAGGATGCGCCTGAGCTCAATTTTCGAATCTCATAGCAAAGGGTCTGAATGCTTATGTAAATGTAATAGCTGTTTTTTACTTTTTAATAAATTTGCACACAAAAAACAACTTTTTGCTTTCTCATTATGGGGTATTGTGTGTAGATTGATGAGGAGAAAAAACTCTAATCCATTTTAGAGTACGGCTGTAACATAACAAAATGTGGAAAACGTCTATGGGTCTGAATACTTTCCGAATGCACTGTATAGCCAGATATTAGATTTTCTGGCATAGTCATAAATAGCTAGCTAAGTAAATAACTGGATAGGTAGCTAACAACAACTTTTAGGCACTAGACGTGTTCGCTGGCAGGAAATACTATTATTGGTAATGTCAGCTAACAGGATAGCCTATTCTCTTCTGGAGCTATCAATGTTCAACGCTAACAATGTCACTGCCCAGTGACAGAGCCAACAAACAAAGCAAAAAAAATGTATTCTTACCTTAACATAATAGCTAGTTATCTATTTCAGTTTGGACATTCAACACTGGTACACTAATCCAATCTCTTGTACGACTATGTCCCTACGCAAACAAATGTCAGAGGTGCATTCCGCCACCTGCTGTACTGGAGTGTGTAGTCAATCACAGTGTACAGATTAAATTAATACATAAACCAACCTTAAGAAAAACAAAACTGTTCTACCAAATTCTGTACTGAAAATAAAGAAGAGACATAACTTCTATCGAACCCTCCGTCGTCCCCCAAATCCCTTCCACACCCCCGCAATCTCAATAACCCTACACAACCCTACACTTTCCTTCTCTCCCACATACCGGTACTTACAACAGCACATCAGCACATGCTTCACTGTTTAATCAACCATACACTCCGCGCACAAACAATTCACATGCTTGCCAACCAGATGTAGTGACGAGTTCAATGTACAATGTCGTAGGTGCAACTGAGCAAACGCCACCTCTTCGTACCTAATCTGACCTCTGGAGTGCCTTCAGAAAGTATTCACACCCCTTTTTCCACATTTTGTTGTTTTACAGCCTCAATATAACTTAGAGTAAATTAAGATGTTGTGTCACTGGTCTTATGTTTTACAAATTAATAAAAAATGAAAAGCTTAAATCTTATTATTCAACGTCAAGCTTAAATAAGTTTAGGAGTGAACATTTTGCTTAACAAGTGATATAATAAGTTGCATGTACTCACTCTGTATGCAATAATAGTGTTTTGCATCGTTTTTGAATGACTGCCTCATCACTGTACCCTACACATACAATTATCTGTAAGGTCGAGCAGTGTATTTCAAACACATATTCATTGGAAAACCAGGGAGGTTTTCCAATGCCTTGCAAAGAAGGGCACCTATTGGTAGATGGGTCAAAATAAATAAAAAAGCAGGCATTGAATATCCCCTTGAGCGTGGTGAAGTTTTTAATTAGGCTTTGGATTGTGTATCAATACACCCAGATTTTAAAACAGTAAAATGGTTGTAATAGGAGAAAACAACTGAGGATGGATCAACAACATTAGTTACTCCACAAAACTAACATAATTGAAAAGAAGGAAGCCTGTACAGAATACAAATATTCCAAAACATGCATCTTGTTTGCAATAAGGCACTTAAAAAGATCTGACCCTTTTTTCCCCTAAATTTTAACCTAAAATGACATACCCAAATCTAACTGTCTCTAGCTCAGGACCTGAAGCAAGTATATGCATGTCCATATACTTGATATCATTTGAAAGGAAAGACTTTGAAGTTTGTGGAAATGTGAAATTCATGTAGGAGAATATAACACATTAGATCTGAAAAAAAAAATCTATAGCTTTGAAATGCAAGATAAAGGCCACACAGTGATGTAGGATTCTAGGTGTAATTTAGATGTTGCCCACCAGATGGCAGCAGTGTGTGCAAAGTTTCAGACTGATCCAGTGAAGAATTACGTCACTACACAATATTTTCTACCGTGAGTTTTCCTAAATCTTCCGAATTGGTCAATGTATACATTTTCAAGGACATAACTATAGAGAACATACAAAAATGCTTTGGTAATAATACATGTAAGTTTACACACTCCCAGGAATGTCATGCATGATGGATCATTAACTTCCCTACAGAAAAGACACTAGCCTTCACACATCTAGATGGCCGGGTGGGGTGGCTGTGGAGCCAGAGACAGCAGTGGGATCTAACTGTAGAACCCAGTTCCTACATTTTGAATATAAAAATATTTTCAAAACATAACTACACTACATTTTATCTCTGGGACCCTTAGGATGACAAATCAGATAAGGATTACTGAATGGAAGTACATTATTTATCTTCAGAGGTGAATGTACCATGTACTAGCTGTAATATCTACTGTAAATTGGACACTGCAGTTAGATTAACAAGAATTTAAGCTTTCTGCCCATATAAGACATGTCTATTTCCCGGAAAGTTAGCTGGTGTTTACTTACACCATTCTGGTCACATATTACATATTGAGCAGCAACGGTCCCGTATAGGGACACCGATCCTGTTGAGATACTGCAAAAATGTGGCAAAGAAATTCACTTTTTGTCCTGAATACAAAGCGTTATGTTTGTGGCAAATCCAACACAACACATCACCGAGTACCGCTCTTCATGTTTTCCAGCATGGTGGTGGCTGCATCATGTTATGGGTATGCTTGTCATCGGCAAGGACTAGGGAGTTTTTTGGGGGGGGTTAAAATGGAATGGAATTCAGTTTTAAGCACAGGCAAAATCCTAGAGGAAAACCTGGTGCAGTTTGCTTTCCAACAGACAAGTGCATTGCTAAAATAAATTTGCTAAAATGTCTAAACAGGTTTTCACTTTGTCATTATAGTGTATTGTGTGTAGTCAATTTTGAATTCAGGCTAACACAACAATATGTCAAATAAGTCAATACTTTCTGAAGGCACTGTAGCTAACCAACAACTGTAACAATGTATTTATTTTTTCAATAAACATTTGGAGACTAAATATAGATTACTTGTTGTCAACAGTCTAAGCCAATCCCGTCTGTTTTGCCCCATAGTTGCACACACGTCGGTTTTTGTTGCTTAACAACCAATCCGTCTAACATTTACCTGTGACTGTATTCAGAACATCCGTCATGGGGGAAGTTAGGTACTGTGGTCAATGTATTCCTCTTATGCAAATGTATGCACATTTTAAATCAGTATATTAGTTCATAAGCTAGTTATGTAATTGTAAGATCTTTTCACAGTTGGTTTAGTGTCTGTAGCTTAAACTGTTAGAGCTGTTCCTTTTTGAAAACCAACAACTTTAGTCTCCCATTTACAGTTATGTTGTTTTCAAATAGTTATAATGCACAGTAATAATGTTTGGTGGCAGACTTGTGCTGTTATCAGACCTTCCAGGACAAAACAAAGTTAAGGGAAATATTAGCTTTTGTCTGAAGCTGTAAAAAACATGAAATTCTTAAGCAAATCTGACCTTTGCACTAACAGGGCTTTTCAGCATAAGCAGCTTGACTACTGCTGTAGTACTGTAGCTTTATGGATCTACTGTACTTCAACTACAGATGTACTCACATTAGATGGGTTGATGAGGATTCAAACCTTCTCTCAAACATCCTAATATATACTCTTAGAGTAGGTTTATCCCATCAATGCACTTGTTTTAAATTTTTAACATCCCATTCCACTAATTAAAACATTATGGGGAGGTTTTCCCGGACACAGATTAAGCGTAGTCCTGGACTAAAAAGCAATATCAATGGATAATCTCCAGCCAAAATCCAATGTGAGTACATCTGTTGCAAGTACAGTAGATCAATAAAGCCACAGTACTCTAGCAGTAGTCAAGCTTGTTGGTGCAAAGGTCAAATCAGCTTTTAATTTCCTGTCTTTTTCGGCTTCAGACAAAAGCTAATAATATCAAATTAGTTTTTTGTATTAATAGGATTAAGTATAATGATGATGATGTCTCTACATGACAGGAAAAATTCTCAAATTTACAGATGGGGGCATATTACCCCTCTGGACCGCCTCAGATGTTTGGGGTGCATGACACCCCCGAACAACATTCAGTCATTACAGTCCAGTTAATAATAACAATAAAAAAAGGCATTACTTTGAATGGATCTCAAACCTGTCATAATCTGTTCCTATGCTCTCTTCTTCTTTCCTGCTCAGTGCTGACCAGCGAAGGCATTGTCTTCATCTCTGACTTCTCTCACTCCAAACCCCCGGGCAGCGGGGGCAAGAAGGTCTACATCGCCAGCCCTCATGCCAGCCCTGCACACACTAAGCCTGTGCCTGCTGCCCTCCCCGCCCCCACCGGTGCCAAGAAGGCCCTGAACAAGGTCAAAGTGCTCATCACCAACGAGAAGCCCACGTAAGAAAAACCCATAGCCAAACATTTCATGATCCATATTAGATGCATTAAACTTACTACACATTCCATATCATGAGAAACGCTTGTATTGTTTAAACGATACATCTAAAAATCTAAATGGGTAATTTTGAGATGTATTTGTATTATTCACAAATGAGTGTAGAGATTGTATTGTTAATCTAAACCGTAAGGTTTCAAATGACAACACGACTTGCATCTACAGACTCATCATTGTAGGCCTGGGTAAGGCCAAATGTCACCAATTTTCCAGTGTGAATCAATAATTTTTGCCATTACCATTTTGGATACTGACTTCAAAGGTATGCTAAACATCCTTCCCGCAAAGGACCTTTCTATGGATTTAATTTCACGAAAATCAAAAACATCTTTGGGCCAACCTGTATGGAATTATGCCTATGTAATATTTGTTTGACTGTTGCAGTAAGGCATAGGCTACCGTTGCTGTAATAATCAATCCTTTAATACCATCCCACCTTCATATCTGTTATTGGTTTATTGTTCAGTCTTGTAATACTAATAATTTATTATGCATGAGTATGGATGAGCTTAGGAAGTCACTCAACGGTACAAACAGGAAGTAGTAGTAGTAGTGAACACAAAGCTGATCATGGCCTGTCTATGATTCTGTCACCACAGGGCATATTAGCTTGATTTTGAACAGTAACTAGCTAGACAGAGGACAGTTGAGAGAGCGAGAAAGGTTGTCACTCCTTCTATGGTCGTCACTGTCAGAGAGGCTTGTTAATATTACTATCACCTTTCACTTCCCACCTTTTTTTATTTATTTAACCTTTATTTAACTAGGCATGTCAGTTAAGAACAAATTCTTATTTACAATGACAGCCCCTGGAGCATATTAGTGTTAACTCACTCACTCACTCACTCACTCACTCACTCACTCACTCACTCACTCACTCACTCACTCACTCACAATTCAATTGGCTTTTTTGGCATGGGAAACATGTTTACATTGTCAAAGCAAGTGGAATAGATGATGAGCAAAATTGTAAAATCAGAAATGAACATTACACTTACAAAATATTCAAAAGAATAGAGATATTTCTAATGTTATATTACTGGCTATGTACAGTGTTGTAACAATGTGCAAATAGTTGAAGTACGAAAGGGAAAATACAAATAAATACGGAACAAAATATAAATGCAGCTGTTGAGCTGAAATAAAAGATCCTAGAAATGTTCCATACGCACAAAGAGCTTATTTTTTTACATCCCTGTTAGTGAGCATTTCTCCTTTGCCAAGATAATCCATGTTCCTGACAGGTGTGGCATATCAAGAAGCTGATTAAAAAGCATGATCATTACACGGGTGCACCTTGTGCTGGGGACAATAAAAGACCACTCTAAAAGACAATACCACGGATGTCTCAAGTTTTGAGGGAGCGTGCAATTGGCATGCTGACGGCAGGAATGTCCACCAGAGCTGTTGGCATGCTGACGGCAGGAATGTCCACCAGAGCTGTTGACATGCTGACGGCAGGAATGTCCACCAGAGCTGTTGACATGCTGACGGCAGGAATGTCCACCAGAGCTGTTGACATGCTGACGGCAGGAATGTCCACCAGAGCTGTTGACATGCTGACGGCAGGAATGTCCACCAGAGCTGTTGACATGCTGACGGCAGGAATGTCCACCAGAGCTGTTGGCATGCTGACGGCAGGAATGTCCACCAGAGCTGTTGGCATGCTGACGGCAGGAATGTCCACCAGAGCTGTTGACATGCTGACGGCAGGAATGTCCACCAGAGCTGTTGGCATGCTGACGGCAGGAATGTCCACCAGAGCTGTTGACATGCTGACGGCAGGAATGTCCACCAGAGCTGTTGGCATGCTGACGGCAGGAATGTCCACCAGAGCTGTTGGCATGCTGACGGCAGGAATGTCCACCAGAGCTGTTGGCATGCTGACGGCAGGAATGTCCACCAGAGCTGTTGGCATGCTGACGGCAGGAATGTCCACCAGAGATGTTGGCATGCTGACTGCAGGAATGTCCACCAGAGCTGTTGGCATGCTGACGGCAGGAATGTCCACCAGAGCTGTTGGCATGCTGACGGCAGGAATGTCCACCAGAGCTGTTGGCATGCTGACGGCAGGAATGTCCACCAGAGCTGTTGGCATGCTGACGGCAGGAATGTCCACCAGAGCTGTTGGCATGCTGACGGCAGGAATGTCCACCAGAGCTGTTGGCATGCTGACGGCAGGAATGTCCACCAGAGCTGTTGGCATGCTGACGGCAGGAATGTCCACCAGAGCTGTTGGCATGCTGACGGCAGGAATGTCCACCAGAGCTGTTGGCATGCTGACTGCAGGAATGTCCACCAGAGCTGTTGGCATGCTGACTGCAGGAATGTCCACCAGAGCTGTTGCCAGATAATTACATTTTAATTTCTCTACCATAAGTCGCCTCCAATATTGTTTGGCTGTACGTTCAACTGGCGTAGACCGTGTATAACGACCACGCTCCCTCAACTTGAGACATCTGTGGCATTGTACAGTGCATTCGGAAAGTATTCAGACCCCTTGAATACTTTTTCTCCACATTTTGTTACATTACAGCCTTATTCTGAAATGTATTAAATACAATTTTTCCTCATTGATTTTCACACAATACCCCATAATGACAAAGTGAAAACAAGTTTTTAGTATTCAGACCCTTTGCTATGAGACTCTAAATTGAGCTCAGGTTCATCCTGTTTCCATTGATCATCCTTGAGATGTTTCTACAACTTAATTGGAGTCCACCTGTGGTAAATTAAATTGATTGAACATGATTTGGAAAGGCACACACCTGGCTATATAATGTCCCACAGTTGACAGTGCATGTCAGAACAAAAACCAAGCCATGAGGTTGAAGGAATTGTCCGTAGAGTTCTGAGACAGGATTGTTTCGAGGCACAGATCTGGGGAAGGGTACTAAAACATGTCTGCAGCATTGAAGGTCCCCAAGAACACAGTGGCCTCCATCATTCTTAAATGGTAGAAGTTTGGAAACACCAAGACTCTTCCTAGAGCTGGCCGCCAAGCCAAACTGCGCAATCGGGGGAGAAGGGCCTTGATCAGGGAGGTGACCAAGAACCCAATGGTCACTGACAGAGCTCCAGAGTTCCTCTGTGGAGAAAGAAGAACCTTCCACAAGGACAACCATTTCTGCAGCACTCCACCAATCAGGTCTTTACGGTAGAGTGGCCAGACAGAAGCCACTCCTCAGTAAAAGGCTCATGACTGCCTGCCGAGTTTGCCAAAAGGCACCTAAAGACTATCAACCATGAAAAACAATATTCTCTGGTCTGATGAAACCAAGATTGAACTCTTTGGCCTGAATGCCAAGTGTCACTTCTGGAGGAAACCTGGCACCATCCCTACGGTGAAGTATGGTGGTGGCAGCATCATGCTGTGGGGATGTTTTTTTGAGGGAAAGATGAACAGAGCAAAGTACAGAGAGATCCTTGATGGAAAAACTGCTCCAGAGTGCTCAGGACCTCAGACTGTGGTGAAGGTTCATCTTCCAACAGGACAATGACCCGAAGCACACAGCCAAGACAACACAGGAGTGGCTTCGGGACAAGACTCTGAATGTCCTTGAGTGGCCCAGCCAGAGCCCAGACTTGAACCCAATCGATCATCTCTGGAGAGACCTGAAAATAGCTGTGCAGCAACACTCCCCATCCAACCTGACAGAGCTTGATTGGATCTGTAGAGAAGAATGGGAGAAACTCTCCAAATGCCAAGCTTGTAGCGTCATACCTAAGAAGATTCAAGGCTCTAATCACTGACAAAGGTGCTTCAACAAATGTGATATTTAAGTTTTTTTATTTTTAATACCTTTGCAAAAATGTTGTTGCTTTGTCATTATGGGTTATTGTGTGTAGATTGCTCAGAAAACAACACACTAATCAATTTTAGAGTAAGGCTGTAACGTAAAAAAGCCAAGCAGTCTGAATACTTTCCAAATGCACTGTATTTCTGTCTGTAATAAAGCCCTTTTGTGGGGAAAAACGTATTCTGATTGGCTGGGCCTGGCTCCCCAGTGGGCAGGCTTGGCTCCTAAGTAGGTGGGCCTACGCCCTCCCAGGCCCACCCATTGCTGCGCCCCTGCCCAGTTATTTGAAATCCATAGATTAAGGGCTAATTTATTTATTTCCATTGACCAATTTCCTTCTATGAAAAAATCTATCAGCACAATCTATGAAATTGTTGCATGTTGTGTTCATATACAGTATAAATACAGTTTTTATTCACAATGGTGTTTGTACTTCACTGGTTGCCCCTTTCCAGTGGCAACAGGTCACAAATATTGCTGCTGTGATGGCACACTGTGGTATTTCACCTAATAGATATTGGAGATTATCAATTGGATTTGTTTTCAAATTCTTTGTGGGTCTGTGTAATCAGAGGGAAATATGTGTCTAATATGGTCAGCTCAGTTTCCACCTAATTTTGTGGGCATTGGGCACATAGCCGGTCTTCTCTCAAGAGCCAGGTCTGCCTACTGTCGCCTCTCTCAATAGCAAGACTATGCTCACTGAGTCATTTTGGGTCCATCACAATGGTCAGGTATTCTCTGTTTAGGGCCAAATAGTATTCCAGTTTGCTTAGTTGTTTGGCTAGTTTTTTTTTTGTGTCAAGTAATTCTCTTTTAGTTCTCTTATGATTTGGTTGGGTGTAATTGTGTTGTTGTCCTGGGGCTCTGTGGGGTCTGGTTGTGTTTGTGAACAGAGCCCCAGGACCAGCTTGCTGAGGGGACTCTTCTCTAAGGTGATGGCTTTTTTATGGAAGATTTGGGAATTGCTGTAGAATTGAACGGCTCTTTTTCTGGATTTTTATTATTAGAAGGTGTCGTCCTTATTCTGCTCTGCATTATTTGGTGTTTTACCAGATGTTTTTGCTGGATTCTGCAGGTGTTTGAACCTGTTTAGTGAATTGATGGTTGGTGAGCGGAACCCCAGACCTCACAACCGTAGAGGGCAATGGGTTCTAGAACTGATTTAGGTATCTTTTGCCAGATCCTAATTGGTATGTCGAATTTGAAAGTCCTGTTGATGGCGTATTAGGTCGTTCACAGCTTTGTGGAAGTTAGTTTTAATTGTGTGCTCTAGGGCAACCGTGTCTAGATGGAATTTGTATTTGTGGTCCTGGCAACTGGACCTTTTTTGGAACACCATTATTTCTGTCTTACTGAGATTCACTGTCAGGGCCCAGGTCTGTGCAGAAGATCTAGGTTTTAGTTTTCTATGTATTATTTAGCAGACCCTCATGACAAATTGACTCAAAAGCTTTTTAGAAATCAACAAAGTATGTGAAGACTTTTTTCTTTGGTTTTGTTTGTTTGTCAATTAGGGTGTGCAGGGTGAATACGTTGTACGGTAATTTGGTAAAAAGTCAATTTGACAATTTGCTCAGGATGTTGTTCTCTGAGGAAATGTAGTAGTCTGTTGTTAATGATAATGTAATTGATTTTCTTGAGGTTGCTCTTGACACAGATCCCACAGTAGTTATTGGGGTCAAATTTGTCTCCAATTTTGTGGATTGGGGTGATCAATCCTTGGTTCCAAATATTTGGGAAGATGCCCGAACTAAGGATGATGTTAAATAGTTTAAGTTTAGCCTATTGGAATTTGTGGTCTGTATATTTTATTGAGGATACCATCCACACCACAGGCATTTTTGTGTCGGAGGGTTTGTATTCATTCAATGAAATTGTAGAATTCAGTGGGTTCTGGTCGTCTTTAATAGTTGATTCTAAGATTTGTATTTGATCATGTACATGTATTTGCTGTTTGTTCTTTGTTAGAGGGCCAAAAAGATTGGAGAAGTGGATTATCCATATGTCTCCATTTTGGATAGATAACTCTTAGTGTTTTCCAATTTTCCCAGAAGTGATTAAATTCTATGGATTCTTCAATTACATTGAGCTGATTTCCTCCTTTTTCCTTTTTGTACTGTTTGTGTTTCACTGTAGTGAAAGCTTTCTTGGTCTCTGTTTGATTGGATAGGTTAATACATTTTTTTGATTTTTGTATTCTTCATCAAACCATTTGTCGTTGTTTGCTTAAAATGATTTGATAGGGAAGCTGAACAGTAAAACATACAGCCAAGTTTACACGTTGTTGTGAGTGTTTTTATAGGGCAGGGCAGCTCTAACCAACATCTCCAATCTCATCTCAACTCATTGATTGGACTCCAGGTTAGCTGACTCCAATTAGCTTCATTAGTCATTAGCCTAGGGGTTCACATACCTTTTCCAACTTACACTGTGAATGTTGAAATTATGTATTCCTTATAGACAAGAAAAATACAACAATGTGTGTGTTATTAGTTTAAGCACACTGTGTTTGTCTATTGTTGTGACTTCGATGAAGGTCAGAACAACATTTTATGACCAATTTATGCAGAAATCCAGGTAATTCCAAAGAGTTCATACTTTTTCTTGTCACTGCATACACCACCAGCCGGCACTTGGCATTGCACATGGTGATCTTAGACTTGTGTGCGGCTGCTCAGCCATGGAAACCCATTTCATGGAGCTCTTGACGAACAGTTCTTGTGCTGACGTTGCTTCCAGAGGCAGTTTGAAGGTGGCATCCTATGACGGTGCAACATTGAAAGTCAATCCGCTCTTCAGTAAGGCTTTTACTGCCAATGTTTATCTATGGCATGGCTGTGTGCTCGATTTTATACACCTGTCAGTTAAATAAAATGGTTAAGGCTGAATCCACAAATTTGAAGGGTTTTCCACATACTTTTGTATGGATGTATGTATATATGTATGTATGTATGTATGTATGTATGTATGTATGTATGTATGTATGTATGTATGTATGTATGTATGTGTAGATGGATGTGTGTATGTATGTATGTGTGTATATGTGTATATGTGTGTGTATGTATGTATATGTGTGTATATATATATGTGTGTGTGTGTGTGTGTGTGTGTGTGTGTGTGTGTGTGTGTGTGTATATGTGTGTGTATATATATATATATGTGTGTATATATATGTGTGTGTGTGTGTGTGTGTGTGTGTGTGTGTGTGTGTGTGTGTGTATATATGTGTGTGTGTGTGTGTGTGTGTGTATATATATGTGTGTGTGTGTGTATATATATATATATGTGTGTGTGTGTGTATATATATATATATGTGTGTGTGTGTGTGTATATATATATATGTATGTATATGTGTATATATATATGTATGTATATGTGTATATATATATGTATGTATATGTGTATATATATATATGTATGTATATGTGTATATATATATATGTATGTATGTATATGTGTATATATATATATGTATGTATGTATATGTGTATATATATGTATGTATATGTGTATATATATATATATATGTATGTATATATATATATATATGTATGTGTGTGTCTTATAGCAAAATATAATATCTTTTACTTTGGAGTAGGCTAGCTACAGACTGAAAATCTACTCACTCAGTTGTAGGTTGGGTGGTATTTTTAGGTTTTTGTTGTGCTTTTTCTGCTGGTTGTTTTGCTGTGTAGTCCTGGACAGTCTTGTTTTGTCAAAATTCAAGGTGGTATTCTTGAAGTTCAATCCATGTGAAGAAAATCCATGTTTATCCCACTCTAATTCTTGAGTTTTTGGAAAAAGTTCAGGAGCTGATGAGCTTATGATTTCGCTCTTTCTCTCTCTCTCTCGCCTTCCCCAGATTCCTTTGCCAACACCCTTCCCCTGTGTTGTGCCCCACTCTCTCGGTGATGGATGGGGATTTAAATTATCTAAGCCCTGTGAATACAGGAGTATATTATCCTGGTCAGTGCCACAGTTTCCATGTCTCAATCTCATTACTTCTCTCAGGCTGAACAAACTGTCTGATTGAGCTGGCCTGTTCTCAGCATTGACTCTGATTGCAACAGGTGCACTCACACAGACAGCCATGAACACTAGCGAAGGCACAAGCAGGCACGTGTACACACACACACACACACACACACACACACACACACACGTACACACACACACACGAGTGTACACACACACACTCACACTCTCACACACACACACACAGTCATTAGTTCTCCATTACCTTTCCCTTATTCACTGAGTCAACATCAACGATGAGAAAGAGGCTGGAAGAACTGGGTAAGAGACTGCTGTGGTAGTTAATGAATGCCTATGTATATATAATCACTTTAATCATTTTTTCTCTACTGATGAGAAATGGTGGGGGGGTGGAATCTGTGACTGTGTGTGTACAACTTGCTTGTGTAAGTGAGAGAGTGCCAATCTGTTCCTCAACTTGTCATCTGCTGATAGCCGCTTCATATCCATGACTACACTCCAGTCATTTCGTATTGGGGGGACGGAGCAGCGACTTCTTTGCTCTGTTAGCTGTTTTTTCTTTCTCTGGTGATACATTTCTCAGACTCAGCTGTGCTACTGAAGTCACCCCCAGTCAACCATCTCAGCTGTGCTACTGAAGTCACCCCCAGTCAACCAACTCAGCTGTGCTACTGAAGTCACCCCCAGTGACCATCTCAGCTGTGCTACTGAAGTCACCCCCAGTCACCAACTCAGCTGTGCTACTGAAGTCACCCCCGGTCAACCAACTCAGCTGTGCTACTGAAGTCACTCCCGGTCACCACTTTTCTCCTTCTCTCCTCTTTTCTACTCTCTCAAGTCACTACAGATATCTTTGTGTGTTACTCATTTCCTGAACAAACTTTTTTACAGACTGTCCTAAATGTTAGTTTTAGTATTGAGATAATTAGTATTTTTTACTGACTGTCCTAAATGTTAGTTTTAGTATTGAGATAATTAGTATTTTTTACTGACTGTCCTAAATGTTAGTTCTAGTATTGAGATAATTAGTATTTTTTACTGACTGTCCTAAATGTTAGTTTTAGTATTGAGATAATTAGTCTTTTTTTACTGACTGTCCTAAATGTTAGTTTTAGTATTGAGATAATTAGTATTTTTTACTGACTGTCCTAAATGTTAGTTTTAGTATTGAGATCTTTAGTCTTGTTTGATAATGACCACTTTCCACACAAACACAGCGTGTGACGTCATCCACTCTGCTATCACGAGGTTACAGACAGCGCATCCCAGTGCCTTTTTATTGCATCTCTCTTCAACGCTGCCCACGTTCAAACAGTTCGTGAAGTGCCCAACCAGGACTTGTTATATGCTAATGTGAAGGATGCATACAACTCCACTGCACTGCCTCCCCTCGGTAGATCGGATCACAACCTTGTCCACCTCACCCCACTCTACAGACCTATGGTCCAACAGCAACCTGCGACCACTAGGACTATTAGGAGATGGTCCCCGGAGGCGAATGAGGCCCTACAGGACTGCTTTAAAACAACAGACTGGGATGTGCTCTGTGAGGCTCATGGGGAGGACATTGATGGACTTACTGACTGCATAACGGAGTATATACATTTTTGTGTAGACAACACTGTACCCACCAGGAAGATACGCTGTTTTCCAAATAATAAACCCTGGGTCACCAGCGACCTGAAGGCCCTGCTGAATGAGAAGAAGAGGGCCTTCAAGGAGGGGGACAGGGACAAATTGAAATGCGTCCAGAGGGAGCTGAAGTTGCGGATTGCTGAGGGGAAGAGAGGGTATAAGGAGAAGATGGAGGACAAGCTGAGGCAGAGCCAGGTGAGAGAGGTGTGGAAGGGTATGAGAAATATCACTGGCTTCAAAAAGTCAAACAGTGTGCAGACGGAGGGGACCCAGGACAGAGCCAATGAGCTGAACCAATTTCTTAAATGGTTTGATACTGGCCCTGTCCACCTCCCCTCCAGCTCCGCAGGCCACACACCCTCACGGCTGTCCCACACTCACTTTGCTCACAACACCTCTGTTGAGACAATCAGCGACCCCCCCTCCCCACCTCCGCCCCCGCTCCCTCTGGACTGATCCTCAACAGCCCCCTTGCCCCCACCTCCCCACCTGGGCTGGCTTTCACCACCAACCAAGTGAAGGGAGAGCTGGAGAGACTACATCAGTGGAAAGCACTGTGAGGATTATGTTTTTTGAATTCTCCAGTGCTTTCAACACCATTCAGCCCCTGCTACTGGGTGGGAAGATGAAGAGGATGAAAGTGGAAGCACCCTTAGTCTCCTGGGTTAAGGACTACCTGACCGGTAGGCCACAATTTGTGTGACTACAGAGCTCTGTGTCAGAGAGGGCAGTGAGCAACACAGGCCCCCCAGGGAACGGTCCTGTCCCCCTTCCTGTTCACCCTCTACACCTCGGACTTCAGATATAACTCTGAAACATGCCACCTACAGAAGTTCGCGGATGACTCCGCAATTGTAGGGTGCATCAGGAGGAGGAGTACGGGAGCGCATTCAGTGACTTTGTGTTGTGGCGTGAGCAGAACCACCTTCAGCTCAACATCAGCAAAACAAAGGAGATGGTGGTGGACTTCAGCAGAACCAAGGCCCAACTGACTGCAGTCCCTATACAGGGGAGGATGTGGAAATGGTTGGGTCATACAAGTTCCTGGGAGTCCATATGGACAACAGGCTGGAATGGGCTGGTAACGGGGCTCTGTACAAAAAGGGACAGAGCCAACTCTACTTTCTGAGGAGGCTCAGGTCCTTCAACATGTGCAGTAAACTACTGCATACCTTCTACCAGTCTGTGCCATCTTTTTTGCAGAGGTGTGCTGGGGCGCCAACATAAAGGCTGGTGATGCTTCTCGAGTAAATAAGCTGATCAGGAAGGCTAGCTCTTTTCTGGGGATTAGCCTTGACACTCTAGAGGAGGTGGCGGAGAGACGGATCCTGGCCAAACTGCTGGCCATAACGAACATTGTCACCCACCCTCTGCATGCCATGGTTATGATGCAGAGGAGCACCTTCAGTCACAGACTGATCCCACCACGGTGTGCCAGAGAGCGCTACAGGAGGTCCTTCCTGCCGGCGACTATTAGACTATTTAATGCCTCACCGGGGTGCCGTGCCGTCGGAAATATAGACCTGGAACTGTTGGGGTGTTAGGACCTAGTTTAACAATTAGGTATCCATCCGTGAGTAACTCTTTGGTCTGTTATCACTCATTCCCTCAGGACTTATTCATTCAGGTCTGTTTAAATATTAATGTACAGTTGTTATATCACGTGCAATATTGACTGTATTTTAAGGTAATTATTATTATTACCTTAAATTATATCATACACACATTTAGCTATTTAAGTATCTCTTTCTGTCATTTACCTGTACAGTTAATGTAACCATGCAAAATGTTGACTTACCTGTTCATTTATCCAGACTGTATATTATGTAAACTATTATTACCCTCACTTATATCATACGCACAAGTATTTCTCTGCCATCGACCTGTATAGTATAGTATAGAATAGTATAGTATAGTATAGTTAACCATGCAAATACTCCTTATTTATCTGTATCATCTTGCAATATTTTTATAAAAATATTTTCACCTAACACTCTGTAACAATGTGTAGTGTACATATTCAGCCATTCACCCATACTATGCAATGTCTTTTTATATAGCTTTTTGCACTCCAGACTTCTTGTATTTTTATACTTTTTCATACTACCGCTCTATGTATCGTGTATCTGTCTTTTGTGTATTTTCATTCTGGCATTTTGCACCTGCCTTGTGTTTTTTCGTAGCTTCTTGACAAAGAAATTTCAATAAAGTACCTTTCTCTCTGTCTCTCTCATGGAAAAAGTGTGGAACCACCAAGACTTTTATTTGATCTGGCCTCCGGCCATACTGAGCAATTAGGGGAGAAGGGCCTTGGTCAGGGAGGTGAACAAGAACCCGATGGTCCCTCTGACAGAGCGTTAGAATTCCTGTGTGGAGATAGGAGAACCTTCCAGAAGGACAACCATCTCTGCAGCACTCCACCAATCAGGCCTGTATGGTAGTGTGGCCAGACGGAAGCAACTCCTCAGTAAAAGGCACATGACAGCCAGCTTGGAGTTCCGTGAAAGAGTGTTACAGTTCCTGATGTCTCTCTGGAAGTAGATCCTTGCCTAAGCTAGTCTATTTTATTGTCCAGGGACTGAACATTAGCGAATAATATACTCCTGATGCGGTGGATGGTGTGCACACCTCTAGAAGTCCGCTCTGAATACCTGGGCTCCTCCGGCGGCGTCTTGGAGCCGCCTCTGGGATAAGTTCAATTGCCTTGTGAGGTACGAACAAAGGGTCCTAGATGCTGGTAAATTAACACACTGATATCCAAAAGTTTTTTCCGGCTGTATATCGAAAAACATTCTGGGCTAATGTAAGAAATAACACCAAAAACAATACTGCAAAGTTGCTAGAAACAGAGCTGCCATGTCTATTGGCGCCATCTTGTAAGATCTTTCCTATCTTTGGGGTGAGTAATAAAGTTATACAACGTTTATATTAGGCCAGTTGATCTGTCTGAGAAAAGAGAACACCTGTTTACCTGAGCATGTGCTTTATTATCTTAATAGGCCTGATAGAGAATGTAAGATCAGATTGTACACATTTACTTCTACAGTATTTCCCAGTGGATGAACAAAATTAGCAGGTATATTCAGCGGGTCATTATGAGATGAAACTAAGATGCTACACATCCATAACAATTCTGGCAATGCATTGTACTGCACCAGTAAGTAAGTATCTTCTTCCGAGCCAGAACGGCCCATAGGGAACGCACACCCCCTGGACAGTGAGCAGGACGCTGTTTCTTTTTTTTTTGGGGGGGGGGGGGATATTTTATGTCTCAACAAGGGATCGAACCCCCAACCTTCCTATCACAGGGCAGACAGTGTAACCTCAAGGCCACTGAGTTGGTCAAAAACAGTGTCATTAGACAGCATAATACCTGCTGGTTAGTTAACTACGCTGATGCTGTGTTACATGAAAATAGAATGAATAGAAGGGCCATTCCTATTCAAGTCACTGTTCTATGATAAGTGGACCGGCGGCCATATTGAATGAGCCCATTCCAGGAAATATAATCAGGAAGTTCATTCTATTTCTATGGGTGTGTTCCTCTCTTCAGAACGGAGGCTGTGACCCTGAATGCAGACTGCCTGCAGCTGTCCTATCTGCCCTCCAAGAGGAACCACATGCTGCTGCTCTACCCCAGAGAGATCCTCATCCTGGACCTCGAGCTCAGCCAGACCGTGGGTGTGGTGGCCGTTGAACGCTCCGGGGTGCCCTTCATTCAGGTGGGACCAAACACGCATACACACACACATTTCAGTCTCACCTCAACCTAGCCTCACTTCAATTCAACCCCTGTGCAATCAGTGTATTATAGTTTTGTATTGTTGAATTATTGACGATTCTGCTGCAAAACCAATTTTCCTCTCTGGGCATGATCAAGTTTTAAAGAAAACACAGATACAGTGCCT
Organism: Thymallus thymallus; assembly: GCA_023634145.1. Taxonomy (NCBI): domain Eukaryota; kingdom Metazoa; phylum Chordata; class Actinopteri; order Salmoniformes; family Salmonidae; genus Thymallus; species Thymallus thymallus. Next base: position 31,604,675 of record CM042389.1, on the reverse strand, counting down.
TCAGAAAGTATTCATACTCTTTGACTTATTCCACACTTTGTTACAGCCTGAATTCAAAATAGATTGACCCATTTGTCATACAATAACCCATGATGACAAAGTGAAACATGTTTTTAGAAATGCTTGCAAATATATTGAAAATTAAATACAGAAATATCAATTTACATAAGTATTCACACCCCTTTGCTATGACACTCCGAATTGAGCTCAGGTGCATCCAATTTCCTTTGATCATCCTTGTGATGTTACTACAACTTGATTGGAGTCCACCTGTGGTAAATTAAATTGATTGGACATGATTTAGAAAGAAACACACTTGTCTATATACGATCCCACAGTTGACAGTGCATGTCAGAGCAGAAACCAAGCCATGAAGTCTCCAAGATATAATTGTGATGAGGCATATCTCTGGGGAAGGGTATAAAACAATTTTTTGAGTGTTAAAAGTTTCCAGGAGTACCGTGGTCTCCATCATTGGGAATATGGAACTACCTAGCCTTTGCCTAGAAGGGTCTTGATTGACCAAGAACCCAATCACCACTCTGACAGAAGTACAAAGATGGGAGAACCTGCTAGAAGGACAACCGTCTCTACAACACTTCATCAATCTTGGCTTTATGTGCAGAGTTGCAAACTAGTCACCTTTCGGCTAAATTCGCTGTTTTGTGTAGATCCGATGAGAAAAGTCTGAGAGGGAGGAGAATCACTACTGTCTGTAAGCGCGGATCACTACTGTCTGTAAGCGAAGCAATAAGTGGAGCAATACTGGCTGTATCCAAGGCTCAGCCAATTAAAGAGAGAAGTTACAACCAATTTTGCTTGTTACAGCATACAGCTTTCTCTCTGGAAAGAGCGCGTGCTCTGGACAGCAGAGAGTAGAAAGGCAGTTTGCCGGTTACAGCAGAGTGTCGCCTGAATGATAACTAAGAGGTAGGTGAGAGGCCTGACCACGGAGACGGGGGTGAGAAGGTCTTTCTGTTCTGCATTTTATTATATTGCTGGACCGTAAACAAGATGGGACAAGACCAGAGCCTGAACAACTAGTACAGATATACCCCTCCCCAGCTTCATAACAACTTTGTCAATATGACTTGACCATGATAATTGACTATCCAATGTTATGCCTTGGAGTTTAGCTTCCTAAATGGTCATACCCTTTATACACAACTCCATGCCAGTAAAGTTCTTCCACACCGATCTCGACAAACCATTTTTGTATGGACCTCGCTTTGTGCACGGGGGCATTGTCATGCTGATACAGAAAAGGGCCTTCCCCAAACTGTTGCCACAAAGTTGGAAGCACAGAATCATCTAGAATGTCATTGTATGCTGTAGAGTTAAGATTTCCCTTCACTGGAACTAAGGGGCCTAGCCTGAAACATGAAAAACAGCCACAGAAATGTTAAGAACTGACTTGTTGGAAAAGTGACGTCCTATGTCGGTGCCACGTTAAAAGTCACTGAGCTCTTCAGTAAGGCCATTCTACTGCCAATCTTTGTCTTTGGAGATTGAATGGCTGTGTGCACCTGTCAGCAACGGGTGTGGCTGAAATAGCCGAATCCACTCATTTGAAGGGGTGTCCACATACTTTTGTATATATAATGTATAACAACTAGGGCTGGCAATACAGTCTGCTACCGTTCTCAATAGTTTCCCATCTAGGTTGTCTGTACCTGGTGGTTCAGGTACAGACAAGTTTCTTATTTTCAATGACGGCCTAGGAACAGTGGGTTAACTGCCTTGTTCAGGGGCAGAACGACAGATTTTTACCTTGTCAGCTCGGGGATTCGATCCAGCAACCTTTCGGTTATGGGCCCAACACTCTAACCACTGGGCTACCTGCCGCCCCAAACAATAGTTTCCCATCTAGGTTGTCTATACCTGGTGGTTCATCATTACTGATGGATAACAATAGTTTCCCATCTAGGTTGTCTATACCTGGTGGTTCATCATTACTGATGGATAACAATAGTTTCCCATCTAGGTTGTCTATACCTGGTGGTTCATCATTACTGATGGATAACAATAGTACCCCATCTAGGTTGTCTATACCTGATAACAATAGTTGTTCCACCTCTCCCACACTAACTTGACCAAATTTAAAACAGCAATACTTTCGTTATTAGATATTTGATACAAAAATATGATGCTTCTCTCTTCAATGTTGTAATTTCACTAATGAGTTTTTCCACTTTACTAGTGAAATAGTAATGGAAATGATTGCCAATATCGAAAGGTTTTATTTTAAATTACCAATCAATTCCAATGAACGATGGCAATAGTGAATTGGGTTTTCAGCACATAATATCATTTAAGGTACTCAAGTCGTTTCCCTATGTGTTTTATGTCACTGATCTTGGTTTGGTAATATCATTTCTTTGTCTTTTTGTTAAGTTTAGTCATAACATTTCTCAATTTACAATATGTCAACCAATCAGCACAGCAGCCTGACTTGTTTGCCACCTCTTTTGCATAATTACTTTGAACCATAGAATTGTTAAATTCGTCATCAATCCAGAAGTCACAGAGAGTCACAACCAATCACAGTCATTAGAGATAGTTACACATTCACACTTACCCAGTCACACTCCAATAAAGACAAACCAATAGAACGAGACACAATAAGCTGAATCCCCAACCAGTCCCTTTCTCTTCCACTTCCTCCTCGGCCCTCCGTTTGGACATTAACACGCACCTGCTCCATATGCAGTGATGTCCCAAAGCTGAGGGGGTGAAATCATCTAGGGCGTAGGGGCTAATTAGACCCTCCGATAGCCACTTCGACCAAGTTTATTGATCCCTCTGTGGCTGTTGGTAGACCATGTTACTTTGCAACATCAGGACTGTGCATTCCATTCCCGCTGGGAGCACCCATATAAAAAAAATTATGTATGCACACATGACTGTAAGTTGCTTTGATTAAAAGCATCTACTTGATGGCATATTATGTTAGCCCCTACCACTATTGTAGTCACCCTCTGGTAGTGATAACAGAGGGACCTCCAATTGAGTTGCCTGGGACTATGGGCTTGTTTGGGATTGGGGGATATTTTCACCCAATCACATCACTCACTCTGTCCTACTTCTTCTATCCAGGTGATCCCATGTTCCCAAAGGGACGCCCTCTTCTGCCTCCACGAGAACGGCTGCATCACCCTGAGGGTGTGTCGCTCCACCACTGCACCCGACGAATCAGGCAAGCGCCCCTCCTCTACTGTCACTCACAGTCAGTCCGTCCTCTTAAAAACAAGAACTCCTGTACTCTACCTCATTCATCCATCCATTCATCCATCCATCACTCCTCCATTCATCCATCTAGTAACCTAGACTCTAATAAATAACCCATCATCAGCACGTCAATGGACTAACCTATTGCATCGTCTTTCTCCCCCCTATTTCTCTCTTTTTATCTTCTCTTTCTTCTCTTCTCTCCTCTCTCCCTCCTTCTCATAATGTGTGTGTGTGTGTGTGTGTGTAGTAGCAGCGTCAGACCCAGAGCAGAGTGTCCAAGAGCTGGTGTATGACCTGCGTTCCCAGTGTGATGCCATCCGGGTCACCAAGACCGTGCGACCTTACCGCATGGTCATCTGTCCGGTCAATGAGAACAACGCCGCCCTGGCGGTCAGCGACGGCCGTGTCATGCTGTGGGAGCTCAAAGCCCACGCGTCCAAGCCCACGGTCAATCCCAGGTATATAGAGAGACACACACATACACACACACACTAATATACACACACACACACACACACACACACACACACACACACACACACACACACACACACACTAATACACACACACACACTAATACACACACACACACACACACACTAATACACACACACACAGACACACAGACAGACAGACACACACACACAGACACACACACACACACTTTGATAAGGTTTTGTTGAGTTATAGTAATCTCTTCGCTCCCTCAGCTCGGGCTTGTCCCCCCTCTACGCTCCTGTGGCATTCTGTGGTTCACCACTGGGTCAGAACCAGAAGAAGATTCAGGACCTGTCTCTTAACACCATGATCGGTACGCATCTCTCATCTCCACTAGACACACATGGGTCATGTTCATTAGGGCAAACCGTAGGAAAACGTTTTGTAATTGAAAACGAAAATGAACGTTTCTTATTGGACAAGGTCAGATAGCATCTCCCCGCTTCCTTAATTTTTTGGGGCCTAATAAACACAACACATTACTTTTTAAAACATCTATTGTCGCATATACAGTACAGTAGCGTTGTCAAGGCAACCATCACCGTCCTCGATTCTCTTGAAAAACGAATATCATTCGATGGCAAGTCTTAGAATCTTTTCAGAAGACCGACAGTAAAGAATCCAAACACCGGCTGTGTGTACCAGGTCCCTTTTAGACATCCTTCCTTTCAGTTGGCCTGAGCTCTGTTTCTCGTCAACCTTGACTCGCTGAAAACCCACGAAGAGAGCTCTTGTGGGTGGATGGATGTTACTTTTCTCTCTCTTTCTCCCATCGCGTTCTTTCTTACTGTCTTTTTCTAGTTTGCTCTCTCCATCTCATTCTCCTTTCTCTCACGTTCTCTCTTACTCCCTCACTGAGTGTTGCCTGTAGACATCTAAAAGCTGAAGTTGTGCTCTTTAGATTAGTCAGAATGAGGCAGCTTGTAGTGTGTATGGGTGGTGGGGGATTCAGTGTGTGTCAGTGTTGAGTATGTGTTGTGGTCTAGAGTATATACTGTATACAGTGCATTCGGAAAGGATTCAGACCTCTTGACTTTTTCCACATTTTGTTACGTTACAGCCTTATTCTAAAATCTACACACACTACACCATAATGACAAAGCAAAAACATGTTTTTAGAATTTTTTTCAAATGTATAAAAAAAAAAACGGATACCTTATTTACATAAGTATTCGGACCCTTTTCTATGACACTCAAAATTGAGCTCAGGTGCATCCTGTTTCCATTGATCATCCTTGAGATGTTTCTACAACCTGATTGGAGTCCACCTGGGGTCAAATTCAATTGATTGGGCATGATTTGGATAGGCAAACACCTGTCTATATAAGGTCCCACAGTTGACAGTGCTTGTCAGAGCCAAAACCAAGCCAAGAGGTCGACATAATTGTCCGTAGAGATCCGAGACAGGATTGTGTTGAGGCACAGATCTGGGGAAGGGTACCAAAAAAATTCTACAGCATTGAAGGTCCCCAAGAACGTGGGGGCCTCCATCATTCTTCAATGGAAGAAGTTTGGAACCACTAAGACTCTTCCTAGAGCTGGCTGCCCGGCTAAACTGAGCAATCGGGGGAGAAGGGCCTTGCTCAGGGTGGTGACCAAGAACCTGATGTTCACTCTGACGGAGCTCCAGAGTTCCTCTGTGGAGATGGGAGAACCTTCCAGAAGGACAGCCATCTCTGCAGCACTCCACCAATCAGTGGCCAGACTGAACTCCTCAGCAAAAGGCATATGACAGCCCGCTTGGAGATTGCCAAAAGGCACCTAAAGGACTCTGACCATGAGAAACAAGATTCTTTGGTCTGATGAAACCAAGAATGAACTCTTTGGTCTGATTGCCAAGTGTCATGTCTGGAGTAAACCTGGCACAAACCCTACGGTGAAGCATGGTGGTGGTGGTAGCATCAGCGGCAGGTACTGGGAGACTAGTCAGGATCGTGGGAAAGATGAACGAAGCAAATCCTTGATGAAAACCTGCCCCAGAGCGCTCAGGACCTCAGACTGGGGCGACGATTCACCTTCCAACAGGACAACGACCATAAGCAGACAGCCAAGACAACGCAGGAGTGGCTTCGGGACTCTTCACATGGGATGATTTGACTGAACAACAAAAGATAGGGAATATTGAATGATCCCCAATGATCCATCGCATCTCCCAAAAACATTTTCAACATTCATCTGTAAAATGATAGTCTAGAAACTAAAGCTTTGGTTGTCTTCCTCTCAGGCTTCCATATCTTCTCCCTGGACATCCTCTATGTCCACCTCTTGAACATCAGACTCTGAGGCCTCATCTTCACTGTCACTTTCCAACCTTGTTGAGGATGGCTTGTTGTCATGCTCAAAAAGCCTCAAATTTGCCCGGATGGCCACCAATCTTTCAACCCTTGTATTGGTCAGCCTGTTGCGTGCTTTGGTGTTTGTGTTTGTAAAACAAGGGCAACTTGCGCTCTGAGGCGGCTGATGTTGGTGGGTTTTGGAGGATGATGGAGGCAACAGGGGAAAGAGCGTCAGATCCACAAAGTCCCTTCTACCAGGTGGCTGATGAGATATGTTGGCACGACTGCCATATTGCATCTCCATTCCAATGCCCTTGCTTGGAAGCGTACTTCGCCAGACTGCCAAGAACCTTGCCCTCATCCAGGCCAAGGTGGTGAGACACGGTAGTGATGACACCATAGGCCTTGTTGATCTCTGCACCAGACAGGATGCTCTTGCCATCATACTTGGGGTCCAACATGTACGCTGTGGCGTGTATGGGCTTCAGAGAGAAGTCTTCACACTTTTTGATATATTTCAGAACTGCAGTTTCCTCTGCTTGGAGCAAGAGTGAAGTGGGCAGGGCTGTACGGATTTCCTTCTCTTAGAGTAGAGTCTGAACATCAGACAGGATGGCATTGTCTCCCTCAATCCATGCAATGGCTAATGTTATAGGTTTCAGTAGTTTCAGGCTGCTTTCCACTTAATCCCAAAATACATAATCCAGGAGGATCCTCTTGATCGGGCTGTCCATATCGGCAGACTGTGATATGGTCATTTCTTGGAGAGACTCCTTCCACTCCAGGAGACTGTCAAATATGATGACAACACCACCCCAATGGGTGTTGCTGGGTAGCTTCAATGTGGAGGTCTTATTCTTCTTACTTTGCTTGTTGAGGTAGATTGCTGCTATAACTTGATGACCCTTCACATACCTAACCATTTCCTTGGCTCTCTTGTAGAGGTTATCCATTGTTTTCAGTGCCTTGAGATAGATAGATAGGTACTTTATTGATCCCCCGGGGGGGAAATTTCATTGTCAAGCAGCTACAACAAAAACACAGGGCAGGTGCAAAATGCCACAACGAAAGTACACAAAAGACAGATACACGGTACATGATACATAGAGCGACAGTGTGAAAAAGTATAGAAATACAAGATATCTGGAGTGCAAAAAAAAGCTATAGAAGGACATTGCATAGTATGAGTGGTTGGCTGAATATGTACACTATACATTGGTGGATGTTGGATGGTTAACTATACTATACAGGTCGATGGCAGAGAAATACTTCAGTACTTATCTGTTATAGTTTGACTGTAGCAAAATAAAAAATAAAACTAAAGAAAATAGACGAAATAGACGAAAGAAAACGAACTAAAACAACAATTAATGCACGAACAACGGGAGCTGCTTAACAGGCGACCACTCAGGGCGGCGCCAAACCGACCGAAGCAGATTCAATGCATGAGCAGCACAACCAATGGGTGTGATGTGAGGGTAGGACTCCTCCACTTTAGACCAAGCAGCCTTCATGTTCGCAGGATTGTCTGTCACCAATGCAAATACCTTCTGAGGTCATTGATGACTGCCTTCAGCTCATCTGCAATGTAGAGACCAATGTGTCTGTTGTCCCTTGTGTCTGTGCTCTTGTAGAATACTGGTTGAGGGGTGGAGATGATGTAGTTAATTATTCCTTACCCACAAACATTTGATCACCCATCAGAGATAATTACAATACAGTCTGCTTTCTCTATGATTAGCTTGACCTTCACTTGAACTCTGCATCCAGCAAATTAGTAGATAAAGCATGTCTGGTTGGAGCGGCGTATGCTGGGCGACGAACATTCAGAAATCTCTTCCAATACACATTGCCTGTGAGCATCAGAGTTGAACCAGTTGTTCTCTGACTACATTCTGATTCCAGGAGGACCATGAGCTGTTGCTATCGATAAGGTGTCTGATTAATCATTTTCATCTCCAATAGAAGTAGAGGGACTTTTGTCAGAGGTTGCTTGTTGTAAGCGATGAGGGAACTTTATGCACTTGGCCAGATGATTATGGATCTTTGTTGCATTCTTCACATATGATTTGGCACAGTATTTGTAAATGTACACAGCTTTTCCTTCTACATTAGCTGCAGTGAAATGTCTCCACACATCAGATGGTGCCAGTGACATTTTCCTGTAAAGATTAGAAATAAATAAATAAAACAAATAATTAATTAAGCAGTTAGATTAAACCACTCCTTTGTAAGATAAATGTTTGAAAATGAAACATGTATGGAAACCTGGTGAATTAACACTCCTCAGTTAGCAGGCTCAAGCAATCTTTAACCGACATGGCAGCAAAAACTAACTAGCAGAAATTAAGTTAGAAATGATTTTAACACTTTGCTGTATGCTACTATTTATTAGTTAACAAAAATCATGTATGTCATATAAAATATATTCACCTCACCCAGTATTGTAATCAAAGCTTACCAGAAAGCATGTAGTCCTTGGCTCAGACAGTGTAGTGTTGTGTGCTCAATAGCATCTCATTAGTGTGCAGGATCTTGAGAATCTACATGTGATGGAAGAATACACTGTGCACGCAGAGGGTTGCAATTCCATTGAATTGGGGATAGTTTAACCAAAATATGCCACAAGACCTAGAATTGCCTTGTGTATCCCACAAAAAAGGTTCACTGTTATAAGCTAACTTTTTTAATGGAATTAAGCAAAATTCCCCAAATTCCCAGGCTTAACTTCCCATGGAACATTTCTGGAAAAATTCCAGAATTTACTGGAAAGTTTCCGACCCTTTGCAACCCTAGTCATATATACAGTGGGGAGAACAAGTATTTGATACACTGCCGATTTTGCAGGTTTTTCTACTTACAAAGCATGTAGAGGTCTGTAATTGTTATCACAGGTACACTTCAACTGTGAGAGAATCCAGAAAATCACATTGTATGATTTTTAAATAATTAATTTGCATTTTATTGCATGACATAAGTATTTGATCACCTACCAACCAGTAAGAATTCCGGCTCTCACAGACCTGTTAGTTTTTCTTTAAGAAGCCCTCCTGTTCTCCACTCATTACCTGTATTAACTGCACCTGTTTGAACTCGTTACCTGTATAAAAGACACCTGTCCACACACTCAATCAAACAGACTCCAACCTCTCCACAATGGCCAATACCAGAGAGCTGTGTAAGGACATCAGGGATAAAATTGTAGACCTGCACAAGGCTGGAATGGGCTACAGGACAATAGGCAAGCAGCTTGGTGAGAAGGCAACAACTGTTGGCTCAATTATTAGAAAATGGAAGAAGTTCAAGATGACGGTCAATCTCCCTCGGTCTGGGGCACCATGCAAGATCTCACCTCGTGAGGCATCAATGATCATGAGGAAGGTGAGGGATCAGCCCAGAACTACACGGCAGGACCTGGTCAATGACCTCAAGAGAGCTGGGACCACAGTCTCAAAGAAAACCATTAGTAACACACTACGCAGTCATGGATTAAAATCCTGCAGCGCACGCAAGGTCCCCCTGCTCAAGCCAGCGCATGTCCTGGCCCTTCTGAAGTTTGCCAATGACCATCTGGATGATCCAGAGGAGGAATGGGAGAAGGTCATGTTGTCTGATGAGACAAAAATAGAGCTTTTTGGTCTAAACTCCATTCGCCGTGTTTGGAGGAAGAAGAAGGATGAGTACAACCCCAAGAACACCATCCCAACCGTGAAGCATGGAGGTGGAAACATCATTCTTTGGGGATGCTTTTCTGCAAAGGGGACAGGACGACTGCACCGTATTGAGGGGAGGATGGATGGGGCCATGTATCGTGAGATCTTGGCCAACAACCTCCTTCCCTCAGTAAGAGCATTGAAGATGGGTCGTGGCTGGGTCTTCCAGCATGACAACGACCCGAAACACACAGCCAGGGCAACTAAGGAGTGGCTCCGTAAGAAGCATCTCAAGGTCCTGGAGTGGCCTAGCCAGTCTCCAGACCTGAACCCAATAGAAAATCTTTGGAGGGAGCTGAAAGTCCGTATTGCCCAGCGACAGCCCCGAAACCTGAAGGATCTGGAGAAGGTCTGTATGGAGGAGTGGGCCAAAATCCCTGCTGCAGTGTGTGCAAACCTGGTCAAGAACTACAGGAAACGTATGATCTCTGTAATTGCAAACAAAGGTTTCTGTACCAAATATTAAGTTCTGCTTTTCTGATGTATCAAATACTTATGTCATGCAATAAAATGCAAATTAATTACTTAAAAATCATACAATGTGATTTTTGTTTTAGATTCCGTCACTCACAGTTGAAGAGTACCTATGATAAAAATTACAGACTTCTACATGCTTTGTAAGTAGGAAAACCTGCAAAATCGGCAGTGTATCAAATACTTGTTCTCCCCACTGTATATATGCAGTGCATTCCGAAAGTCAAAAGTTTGAACACACCTACTCATTCTGAAGGGTTTTTCTTAATTTTACTATTTTCTACATTGTAGAATAATAGTGAAGACATCACAATGATGAAATAACACATATGGAATCATGTAATAACCAAAAAAGTGTTAAACAAATCAAAAGATATTCTTCAATGTAGCCACCCTTTGCCTTGATGACAGCTTTGCATTCTCTTGGCATTCTCTCAACTAGTTTTTATGTCTTCACTATTATTCTACAATGGGTTGGGAGGGTGAACTTAGGATGATGGTGATTGTTTGGTCGTCTGGTAAAGGTTTTAATTTATTCATCATAGCTTGATGCTAATATGTGGTCATCCCTTTTCTTTTCCCCGCGCGGGTTTCAGGGTTTCTTGGGGAAGGCCAAATGATTGACATATGGGTGTGGTTTCAGGGCGCCTTGGGGAAGGCCAAATGATTGACATATGGGTGTGGTTTCAGGGCGCCTTGGGGAAGGCCAAATGATTGACATATGGGTGTGGTTTCAGGGCGCCTTGGGGAAGGCCGATTGGTTGATATATGGGTGTGGTTTCAGGGTGCCTTGGGGAAGGCCGATTGGTTGACATATGGGTGTGGTTTCAGGGCGCCTTGGGGAAGGCCGATTTGGTTGACATATGGGTGTGCGGGTAGGCACTTTTGGTGACCATGAACGCATCCTCTGTTCTTTTTTTTTTTTTTTCGTCATGCTCAAGTGGGGCTAAATAGTCCGCTCATTTTTGTTGCCGATGTTTGTGGCTTTGATTCAAATTGTATTTTGTGACTCGCCTGACAGTATTTTCATGTTACAGGGAACAGTCAAGGCACTTTTATGCACTATACGTATAATTTAGAATTAACCTAATTCAGGCAACACTACGCATAGCAGGTATATCCAGCTTAAAGACTAGCGTCTAAGGGTATGTATTTGTTGTTTACTCCCTCAGTTGGGGGTTTGGTGGGTTTGACTATTTTAATACTTGAATTTGTAAACGCTCAACAAAATTGTTCTCTTTTCCTCTTTCAGATTTTCTTTAAAGATGTCGGCACTTAATAACTATACATTTATGAAAATAAATTCCCAGTCAAGCGCAAAAGCATTCTGAATGATCTAAAGCAGCATAAGTTTGATATATCTCTTCTTCAGGAGACACACCAGACTGGCCCTGAGCATGATAAACTGAAGAGAGAGTGGGTGGGTCAAGTGTACTATTCATCTTTCACCTCTCAGCAAGAGGGGTGGCCTTACTCATTAATAAGAAATGCCCCTTTCAGCTACAATCCCAGTTTAAAGACAAAGGCGGTAGGTTTGTGATCATTCAAGGTTTCATTAACACTGAGCCCATTACCATTGTGAATGTGTATGGTCCTAACCATGACGGTCCTACATTAGAGATCTGTAATAATGAACATAGTATAACATTTTGACGACTCAAAGCGATTTGGAATATAACGCCCTGACGACCCACAATGCAAATAACGCTCTTAGGAGAACAACACAAAACTACTATGAATATGGAGATACAGCAGGAAAGGTGCTTGCTTGGCAGATCAGGCGAGAGGAGTTATCAGCTCTATTACACTAACCAATAACACAGATGTTCACAGTCCTGAAGAAATTAAGGAGTTTTATGAAACATTGTACAAGTTTGAAGGGGATGACCCTGCCACGATGCATGAGTTTTTGAACAAACTCAATTTACAAGCCTTAACTGATGAGGGTAGAGAGTACTTTGAGAAAGAGATTACATCCGAGGAAATTAGGGAATCCATTTTCCAACACTGGATTCCCTATTGAGTTCTATAGATCCGTTTTACCCAAACTAATTGAGCCTCTTTGCAAAATGTTTAATTATGCCATAGAGACATAGAGCTCCCAGACACACTTGAACAAACAGTGATCACAGTTTTATTAAAACCTTGGAAAGATCCTCTGCTTTGTGGTTTAATATACCAATATTTTTATTGAACACTTCATATAAGATTCTTGCAACTCATAGCTCTCTTGATATGGTTCAAACAGGCTTTGTAAGAAACCGCTCATCTACTGATAATATCAAAAGATTAATATTATGCATTATGTAGAGAATGACCAAGAACCTGTAGCGGCGGATTCATTAGATGCGGAAAAAGCACTTAGAATGGAACTACCTGTTTGAAGTTTTACAGAGGATTAATATTTTGACCAAAGTATGTAGGTCTGATTTTAGATTACTGTACAAAGGTCAGGTAGCTCAGATCATGACTAATGGAAATGTTTCCTCCCAGTTCTCCCTATCACGTGGCACAAGACAGGGTTGTCCTGCTAGTCCTCTCCTTTTTTTCTTTTGGCTATCAACACACTGGTAGAAGCTTTTTAGATCCCATCCATCCATCCATCCATGGTGTTTGTAAAGGTAGGAGTGAACATCTGGTCTCGCTCTATGCTGATGACATTTTGCTTTACCTCACTAAACCAGAAATTTCACTCTGAGCATTAGTTGACATTCTGAAAGAATATGGGACCTTTTCAGGATATAAAATAAACCTATCAAAGTGTATAATTATGCCTTTTAACAGGGCAGCTATGTAGAACCCAATCTTAGACCAGCCGATTTCTTGTAGATTCAGAAAATGACATATATGGGATGCAAATTCCTTCTGAAATTATTAAGACCTATCAACTGAACAATACTCAACTTCTCAAAAAGGCTGAGGAAGAATTGGATAGATGGTGGGATTTACCAATTTCTTATAATGGGTGGGTAAATTGTGTAAATATGAATATATTACAAATATTTTAGTACGTTTTTCAAACCTTGCCCTTTCCTTTTCCCAAAGTTTTTTTCAAACAACTTAATAGGAAGGTCTCTTCATTTCTGTGGAAAGGGAAACCCCCCAGAGTGAATCTCACAACTTAATGTAAACCATACTCAGGAGGGCTTACTCTACCTGACTTCCAGTTGTATTACTGGGCATCTCAGTTAAATGCTGTGTGGGTATGGTAAAATACAAGATCACCCTCTTGGAGACAGATAGAGGAAGTGTCTTTCCCCTGTTACATTAACATCAGTACCTTATATTAGCCCACCTAAAGCGTTGCTAGGTCTCATAAACAACCCTTTAATTAAAAACACTTTAAATATAATGAGTGGCATGATGATCTTGAGGATGAGAAATGGGGAATGCTCTTTTTTAGATGCTCAGCGTCTTTCATTTAACACAAGACACGATTTGATGCAATTCAATATTTTACATAGGCTCTACTTTACACCAGAGAGACTGTATAAGATCTATTCTAAATGTTGCCCAAGGTGTAAAACGGGGGTGGGCACACTTATGCATATGTTTTTGTCCTGCCCTGAATTAGGCAATTATTGGAAAGACATCATTCAGATCTTATCACAGGTCACTAAAATGACGGTACCACTAGATCATTTCCTTATTCTTCTTGGAGATGACTCTGTTCTTCCAGTTAATATTGGTAGCAAAACCAGATTCATTAAATTGGCAGTCATTGCAGCCAATAAATGCACAGCTATTATATTGAATAGTGACACTCCGCCAAGCAAGCAGATGTGGCTAAAATAAATAACTTCCTATATTCCAAAAATAACGTACAATTTAAAATAAAATGAGTTCAGGTGTTAAAATTTGCTTAACAAGTCACATAATAAGTTGCATGGACTCATCTCTGTACCCGACACTAACAATTATCTGTAAGGTCCATCAGCTGAATTCAGCAGTGAATTTCAAAGAGATTCAACCACAAAGACCAGGGAAAATAAAGTGGAAAAAAAGCAGACATTGAATATTCCTTTGAGCATGTTGACGTTATTAATTACACTTTGGATGGTATATCAATACAGCCAGTCAATACAACGATACAGGCATCCATCCTAACTCACTCAATGGTTACTTTAAAACATGTACAAAGCTTAATGGCTGTGATGAGAGAGAACTGAGGATGCATTAACTAACTTTAAGTGGCTCTGGATAAGAGCGTCTGCTAAATGACTAAAATGTCAATTTGTCCAGAAGACGTTTAAAGTAGTTGACATCATTAGAAATGCTGTTTTGAATTCTGATATTTGGCAAGCGTGGTAAGGAGTACAGACGTAGCTCACCCTAGGACAATGTGTCCAGTTTGTCCTGATGCTGGCACAGTGGGCCCACATCTTGAACCCCGGGCATTGCTGCTTGCAGCTATATTGTGGAATTGTATTTGATTTGAAGAACAAGGATGGAGTGGGGTTTACAATGGTCTCCATCAAAAAGCTAGGACAAATCGAGGAGCTAGCTTATTTTACCCTCTCTCTGCCTTAAAGGTGCACTCCTCCATATCAGTTTTCACCCACAGTGAGCAGTAGTTGTGTTTGTAAGGCACCAAACAGAACAGAACAGACTGACAGGGACATGGACTTGTAAGAAAGTCATTTTAGTTTTCCATTGAACACAACCCCTAACAATGGTGTTTGTAAACTGTGACTTGGGAAATGGAACTGGATTATTTATTATTTCTGTAATGAGC